>CM021100.1:902093602-902420161 GCA_007115665.2 Sequoiadendron giganteum | reverse complement strand
AAACCCTAATCCCTCAACCCCTATACCCTCTTAATCCCTCAACCCTCAACCCTTAAACTTTAATCCCTCAACCCCTATACCCTATGAATCCCTCAACCCTCAACTCCTATAACCTCTACCCTATAACCTATTAATCCCTCATCCCTAAACCCTAAACCCTTAAACCCTAACCCATAAACCCTCTACCCTCTACCGCCAATCCTCTACCCTCTACCCTCAACCCTAATCCCCCAAACCTTAAACCCACTTAGTAAACTCTCTACCCTAATCCCTCAACCCTCTTGACTCTTAAACCCTCAACCCTTAAACCCTTAAACACTCAACCCTAAACCCTCGACCCTCAACCCTAACCCCTTAAACCCTAAATTGTTAAACCCTTTACCCTCTACCCTCTAACCTCTACCATCAACCCAATACTCTCTACCCTAAACCCTAATCCCTCAACCCTTAATCTCTCAATCCCTATAACCTCTACCCTATATATTGGACCCTCAACCCTAATCCCTCGACCCTATACCTTAAACCCTCAATCTTCAACCCTCAACCCTTAAACCCTCTACCCTTTACCCTATACATTAAACACTCAACCCTCAATTCTCAACCCTCAACCCTTAATCCCTCAACCCCCAATCTTTAAACCCTAAACCCTCTACCCCTTACATTGGACCCTGAACCTAATCCTTCAACCATATACCCTCAAAACTATACCCTAAACCCTCTACCCTCAACCAAGTAAACCCTTAACCCCAAACCCTTCAACCCTAAACACTTAAACCTTAAACCTTCTACCCTATACCCTCAACCAAATACCCTCTACCATCAAACCTATTCCCTCAACCCTCAAACCTTAAACCCTAATACCCTAGAAACCATCAACCCTATAGGTCCTCCACCCTAATCCCTCAACCCTATACCCTCAACCCCTATCACTTTCTCTCTATCTATAAATCTCACCTCTCCCTCCTTTCCTCTCTCCCACCCTCTCTAATTGTCTCTATCTACCATCTCCCTCTTTTTGTGTACCTCTCATTCAATCAATCCCTATCACCCTCTCTCACTCCCTCTATCCATCTCTCTTTATGTCCCTCCCACTCCATCCCACTCTCTCCCACTACCTCTCTCTCCCTCTCTCTCATGTCTCTTCCTCCCACCCCCTCTCTCTCTAAGGTCTCTCCCTTTGGCAACCTACCTAGGTAACTCTCTCTTTGTCTCTCTCCCCTCTCTCTATCTATCCTTCCAACCCTACCTAGATAAGTCCCTCTCAATCCACCCCCCTCTTTCTGTACCTCTACCAGGTCACTCCCTCTCACACCCTCTCCCTCTCTCAGGTCTCTCACTCACACTCCCTCTCTCTCCCACTCCCTCTCTCTCACACTCCATCTCTCTCACCCTCCCTCTCTCTCACCCTCCCTCTCTCTCACACTCCCTCTCACTACCTATCTCTCAAGTCTCTCCCTCTCACACTCTCAAGTCTCTCCCTTTTGCACCCTACCTACATAACCCTCTCTTTCTCTTTGTCTCTCTCTCCCTCTCCCTCAATTCTCTCTCTCTGATGCCCCCTCTCTCTCTCTCTCCCTCCCTCTATCCCTCCCACCCTACCTAGCTAAGTCCCCCTCAATCCAACCCCTTCTCTCCCACTCCCTCTCTCTTAAACTCTCACTTCGACCCCCTATCCATCTCTCTAGACTCTCTCTAAATTCTCCCTTCCTCTAAAGACATACATAAATGCATACATACAAGCATAATACATATGTACATATAATCTTACATCCATACAAGCATACATACATACATGTACATAAAAATATATCAGCATACATTAATATATTAGCATTTAACATAAAGTAAGACAACGCGAGCATGTTATAACGTGCTCGCGTTATGTGCTAGTAGACATGTTCCTCATAGAAGCAAAAACCATGTCAAAAGTGAGATATAACGCGAGTGCGTTATAACGCACTCGTGTTATATCTTGCTTTGGGAATTACCAAACTTTAAGCTTGCTATTTGCCTTGGAATACCAACCCAAAGGCTTGGAGGGCATTCCCAACGACCAGAGACGTGTTTTTAATTAATCCACCATATTTCTCATAATCGAGTTCGTGCTCACCGTCAGGATTGCACGTGGTTCAATATCAAAAAAATCGAGCACATGGGAAATGTTGGGTTATCTCTTAGCTATCCAACGATGTAATTTTTTTCACTTTCTGAAAATGTTTAAGTCTTTCATCCATAATTTATTTTATCTGTATGTCTTTTTTTTTCCAAAAAGCAGTGTTTGGTATTTTTTTCATTATAAATTAACCATTCATCAATTTTTCAAATGAATTACATTTTTAGAAACTAGACTCCATTCTACAAAATTTAAAAATTATTAAAAAAAAAAATCAATTAGTTTCCAAAATTTGTAGGGGTAGCACGGCCAAAATTCTATTTTCAAGATATGTCAACTTCGCAAATTAGTAAAAATTCAAATATTCATTAAAAAATTATCAAAAAAATCGTGCATCAACTAAATACTGTTAGCTAACTTTTGACCATTGCGATTTTAAAAATACTAAAAAAAAGTTCACCGTACGAGGGTCGTACAAGAGTTGCTATGTTATGTTTTCTGACAAAAACAACACCAATTTGTGTACGCCCCTCGTTTGAACCCCTTAATCTCAATCATTTTCAAAATAAATTAGTAGTTTAGAAAGTAGACTCAGAGCACTTGAATCCTTCTTTTTGTTCCATCTCAAAATTTTGAGTCTAAGTATCCTCAATTTCACGTCCAAGGTCAGTATTTCCTGATTTTATAAAAAATTTGTCCACTTAAGTCCCCTTTTTGGGAACCATCTTGGTGCACTTACCCATCTATATAAAAATCAATTTCTCTTTTTTTAAATCATTTCATTTTAAAATCATCTAATTCGTGCTTATACATGCACCTATAAAAAAAAAATCATTTAAATATTTAAAAAATAGGGGTTGGAGCCCTAGCTCGGTTGGCTAAATCTTTCCTGTTGCAGAAGGTTGGTCACGAGGTCTAGTCTCCCCACCCCCCGTGGTACCGGAGGGTGTGTCGCGCTAGCGCCGCCAGTCACGTTAAAAATTTTACCAGACGCATTGCAGTTTATAGGGGGTCGTGCTACCCGATTCCTGCAGTCTAATAAAAAAAAAAAAATTACAAATTTCCAAACAATATTAAATATATATTTAAATATCTATATACATATATACATAAATATATATATATACTTACATATATAAGTGTTTATGCATATAAACATTTATCATATTTTATATATTGCAAACCATATATCAAAATCGAAATAGAAAATGGGCGGATGAAAGGTCTTAAGCATCCATTATTGCTAGTTGTGTTCACATAGTTGAACCCCCTCATGGGGGTCGCGGCCTGTGAAGGCAACGTTGAGTTAGATAATTCAGTGGAAATTAAATAAATGTATTAGGGGAAAGGGTAGTCTTAAAACACATAACTTGTTAATTGTGCCTCGCTCATTGGCTCAAGGGCTCATTTAGACTTGAGATGAGATGAGAAGGTTTGGAATGGAAAGACCATTATCTTGTCCCTTTGAAAGATATTTGATTCCGCATCGGTTTGCATGTGGGGTCGGGGGTCGTGAGAGGCTACCAGGATAACCCGAGATAGGGGTTGGGGCCTAGGAAGATCTACCAGGATAACCCATGCAACTTTGTGATGAAACTCCTCCTATGATAACAGTTTGTATTGTTCAGTTGATGTACTTGATTCTTTTACTCTGGAAGCAATGTAACCTTCGTGTTATGTATTATTCTTGTATAGTTTAGTCTTGTGGTTGCTTGTGTCTTGAGGTTGTTGGTTTTACCTAGGAAGCCCTTTTACTATCTCCTAACACGGGGGGTGGGCCTTCGGGTACCAATTGGTTGGGTGGAACATGCACCTTACACCGTTGGGTTTCCACTTCATGTTCGTGATGGCAAGATCTTCCAAATTGGAGAGCTCGCATGTTCCAATTGCTTTGTACAATCTCTTATGTACTTTTGGATCAGTTGGATGCTTATGTATATGTACTAATCCTCATTTATATTCGAGGAGAATCCTTGTATCATTGTAATTGTAATATTGTTTGTATGATCTACCTCAGTTTGGAAATGAGCCTTGCAACTGCTATATTGAATGATTACAATCTATGAATGGTTTTATTATGTACTTTGTAATCTTATGAAATGAGTTTAATGTTATTGGATCTACGTTCTTTATTTCATGAGTATAATTTATATGTTATGGATTGGTTTACTTTTGTATGTTATGGGTTTCAAATGTAAGTGTTGTCGCGTACCTTAGAGGATGTATGTGTTAAGTGTAGTTCACTTTACTTATTGTTAATTGCACTTTTAAAAAAATTGTTATGCTTTCGTTGTATTTGCTTCGTCCTCTAGGGTTAAGTGGCGAGGCATTACACATTATGACACACTATTGGCGAATTAATATAGATTTCTATTATAACTTATAAAATTTAAGCGAATCTGATCTAATCATGTATCAAATATTGAGGTGAATTTTTGAGTTAAAAATTTTAGTAAAATAAATTATTTGGCGATTTATATAAGACTAAAATAAAATTTTATAAAAATGTGGTGATTCAAGTTGCATTAATGCTCAAACTATTAGCAAAATTTTGATTCCCAAATTTCAACTATTAGCCTATTGGCAAATATTATCCACTAAAAAATCACTAGAACTCCATTGAATATTATAATATATAGATGCACTATAAAGTTGTTTAATTGGCCCTTCAATAGAGTTATCTTTTGAACTATGTTTTTTCTTTTTCCAATTAATACTATGAGGTACGAATTTCTTGTGTTTAATTTATCTATAAAAATAAATGTATAAAAAAATGTTTAAATATTAAATGTAATATTTATATAAAAATTAAATATTATATATTTATATTTATATTTATAATATTATATGGAAAAAAATATAAACATTTTAAAAAACATATCATAACTAAATAATTATTGCCAAACAAATAATTCACCTAAAAGTTTATGATCTAAAAATGATAACAATGTTAAATTAAATGCATAAAATTTAAATAAACAAAATAAAGATACTTAGCTAGAAATTTGATGATGATATTTTGTTATAAATATTTCTAGTTGATTCATTAGTTGAACCAAGTTCTTGTGTGATATAGGATAAACACTTACATATCAAAAAATCTATGTTAGTCACTCTAGTTCACTTGGGCGATTGTGGAACTAATCTCTACGAGTATGGATATAGACCTACGAACATATTTGAACCTATACATTTAAATCTAAACTCTACTAATTTGATTGTTTGTAACTTTTTTCCTTGATGTATGTATTTGTCTCTACAAAGGGGTGGTTTCTATAAACATTGTTGAGGAGCTTGTTAGGTCAAGAATTCTCCCTTGGTCAAACCCATGTTATTGAGCATGGTATAGAACCACAAAGTGAGGACATTAGGAAAACATTCAATGAATAAATATATTGTTGATATAATGATGCAAAATAATCTTCAACCCATCAATACTCATGTGTCAACCAAACAAATAATTTGTTTTATTTTTGTACTTTCATTGTTTTGTAGGTTTCTTGTTGTGTGCTTCAAGTTAGAATGGACATTTTCTCTTGAGTGATCCAAATGGATTTGAGATGGTTCAACCATGGCATAGTGGGATTTAACTGTGGTATTCTTACCACACTTATTCATAGAGGGATTATTTCATGTTCTCCTTGAGTTAAAAGACTAAGTTTTGCAGTGGTGGCACAATTATGTTTCTTCTTATTCTTTTTAATAGGACTTTGTATAATGTTTTTTCACTATTTTATCATTTAGTATTGACGTCATCAAGGTTCCTTGTGTTTGATCCCATTCTAGAAGATGGTATCCTTTATTACATTGATTAAATTCAAATTCAAATTACTCGTCTTTGTGCCAATACTTGAGCGTATTGTACATGTCTAATTCCATAGAGCTTAATTGGTGCCAACAAATTTTAATATGTCTTAAAGAATTCACTCCCATATTAATACATGTTCAATAAATAGGTTGTAATCTTAAATATAGGAAAATTTGGGAAACTCATTTGTACCTCCTAAAGATTGTAACAATTTTGTTAAGACTCTTAATGTGCATAAGTATCACATCGATGAACTCTTAGTGGATCATCGTTGGCTTTGATTTTTATCTTTCATAGTTTTTTTTTTAATTTTATTTAAATGTTCAATCTTGCATCATGTTATATATATTATATCATTAAAAATATAAAAGATTTGTGTTATTTGTCTCTATCACCATGTTTGTATCATTCTTGTGTGTTAAGTCAAATTGCTTGGTTTAATAATACTTAATTGTACTATCTCACCTTGCCTTACATCAAGTTGTATCAAAGTGAAGTGTCCTCTATGTGGTGAATTAATCTCCAAGGATAAATGAGTCTAATTTGTATATGGTGTGACCTATAATCGCACACACATAAATTATTGATCAATAGTTGACAATACCACCCATAAAAGTTATTGATATGGATCAAACTAGGACTGCTAATGAGGTAGGGAGATTGGATGAAGCCAATAAACTATGAGAAAGATATGATAGAGGCAAATAACTAGAGAGGGTTTTTCCAATATGATAACCATAGCAACTCATAGGAGGAGAAAGGAGGGGATAAAGGAGACCAATAGCATACAAAAGAAACAAATTTTGATATAAGATAGGAGAGGTTATTGAGAAGCATATCCAAAATTATGAGACACATATATGGAAATATTGTACTTTGCAAATCTATAAATACAAAAGAATTGATTAATCAAATCATTGAGATGGAGGAGTTCTTCAAGTTTGAAGAGATATTAGAACCACAAAGGGTTAGAATTACCAAAACAAAGCTTAATGGTTGTATCATGTTTTGTGAAAGAAGGTACAATCATAATGGTGAAAGAATGATAAGGAGAAGACCAGTTGTTGGGATCATAAGGTCACAAAACTAAAGGGTAATTTTGTGTCAAGGAACTACCAATTATATACTTTGAAATAAGTATGGAGGGATACATAGAGGATTTCTACAAACTAATTAGTAAATCTAGGCATCATGATTTGGACTAAGAAAAGGTAGTCTTGTTTTTCAATGGATTACAACTTTACATACATAAGGAGATGATCACATCAAGAATTTACATCATCAATGAGGCATATTAATATGTGTTGAAGAATGAGGAGATATTGAATATAAGATAATAGGAAAATTCTTAAGGAAAAGGTAGAATGGATAGAGGAAGAGGTGTACCAATTGTTGAGAATCCCTAGGAACGTCAAGGAGGAAATGAGGGAAGCCTTTTCAAATCATCAATAAGAATGATAGAAAAATCCTAGTGAAGATTCAAGGTGGAGCTAAATTTCAAGGAAGAGGGTTTTATGACAAATGTTGTTAGTGTAGGGAGCAAGTTCATCAAGCCATTGAATGTTACAAGATGATGTTTGTTGAAAAAAGAGGAAGGATATTGAAGCACATTTGGGTAGAATTATAAAGTTATGTCACACTTTCGTCCAACTTATCAGCACAAGTAAATTTAAGTATTTCTAACTAAAAAATAATTTTGGTCAAACATATGATCTTATAAGATTCATTCTAGCTAAGTCAGATATGTCCACAACTTTTCCAACTAAATTTTTTGGTTAAATATATATGTAGCACCACTTTGAGGCCAATTTACCAAGAAAATAGATTTATTTTTAAAAAATGATGTTTCAACAACTTCTACTCATGTAAATAACATTTTTTTTAAATATAAAAAAAATCTTTTACAGATCCATAAGAGTAGTTTTCAAAAAAAAATTAACAATTTAATTATTATTTATATTTTCCTTTTTATTTTTACTAAAAGTAGGTTATCAACACAAAATATTAGGTTGATTACCATGTCAAGGAAAAATAGTAAAACTTGTTAAAATTTTGAAAAAAAATATGATGCACTAGATAAAAGAATCTATATCAAAATGGTATTATTTTTTTTCTATTTTAGATAAATAGATAATATGAAATTTGACGTCAAATGGAAACAACTATGTTTTAATACGCACACATTTTAATATTTATTTAAAAATATATATTTATGAAAATTAGAAAGAAAAAAAAATCCATGCACTAAAGTTTCAAGTTATAAATACACACAAAAATATTGAAGGAAAAAAAATAAAAATTCATGACTATATAAAGATTGGCATCTCATGTAACTTCATTTCTCAACATTTTTTCAGCAACTAAATTATAGTGTCAATTTATAAAAAACTATATTCAAATAAAAAAAATTTAAAATACAAGCATAAAATATACTAAAAAATAAATATTCTATTAGTTTACATCATTTCAAAATTCAAAACATATATGTCACTTTTTAGCTATTCAAGTTTAAAAGTTAGATTAGTGTTGGTCATTTCCTTTAAAAAGTGTGACACAACTTTGTACTTCTACCCATTTCACCACAACTAATGAGGAGATGGTAGGATCAAAAAGATAAGAAAAATGATTTTATTTGTTGATACACGCATGATGAGGTGAGATCTATTTAACTACTTAAGGAGCTTAGGGAACTTAAATAATGAAGAAGTTTGTTTCATATAGTCTCTGAGTCAAGAGGAAAATATTCTTGATGTAATATTTGATATTGATACCATAAAATTGTCGTGTTAGAGGAGATGGTGGAGAAACTAGATATGTATAGGATGGTCATAGTTACAAAAGGTACATCACATCTAGGCAAGTTAATGCCTAGTGATTTTCAATGTTAATAGATACATGGAGGAAGTTATATGTGATATTGTTTGTAATTCATTATGTATAATTTTTTTGTAATTTCACCTCTAAATTGATTCAGGCATTTCGTCAAATAGTTACTCTTAAGTAATGCATTTGAATGAGTTATCTTTGAATTTACCATTACTTTATGCCATACAATCAATTATTGAGAACTAAACAATATCTCTTCACGAATGTAATTACAACCATAAAGCTTTGAGAATACAAATATCATAAATAAGCAATTGTATTCAAATTTAGTTCAATAGATTACATGAATATGTATTATATTCAAAAAATTCAATACATAAAGACTTAATATTCCTGACCTAGAAAATTCATGCCTGTAATTTGCACCACCCACAAACCATTTGAATGCCCAATTTTCAATATTAAAATTTATGCAACTTAAACCTAGAAGCTCACCCAAAAATTGGTGGATTCCCACGAACTCCTAACTTTAGCGACAACTCTTATTGAACCATCATCTCTTTCTTCTTATCTAAAATTCAAAACTCTTACAAGGATTATATGCCACGACCTTGTATTCTTGATTTTGATGATGGCGACATATAAAATAGTCGGCTCCTTTGTATTTTTTTAATATAATCATTGGTCCATAATAAGAGTCGGATTATTTTCCATAAAGAAGCGACGAAACTGAAGATGAACGGTTTCATTCCATCGGTTCCCTTACTCCACATCACCTCACTAGTAGACAAAACCTTCTTCCATGTCGCCACACACTTCAGAAGCAAAGGACTCCTTCACATTAATCTTGACTCCTCGATTTTACTATCTCCAGAAATATCACGGCAACAGGTAATATAATATAATATATTACCTTCATGACTCCATTATTCTTGTAAACTCATGAGCGACTACAATAATTAATTCAATCGACTTGAAGGTCCACGACTACTCACATTCACTCTAGCCTGCGATAACAAATGACATCTCATATTCCTTCAATAGATGACTCGAGCTTCAATATTTTGATGCCTATTGATATTTTCTTCTCAAATTTGGACTGCGATAGCAAGTAGGTGTCGTCTTCTACACAAACTGGCACTTAAAATCTTCTCGAGTTGTTTCCAATAATCCATCTAAAGTGGCAGAAGGTGAAGGTTGGTGTTTGTGGTAGCTTCTAATACAAACTCATTCAATATTAATGATCTTCCCTATAGATTCTTAATCCTATCTTCATCACAGAACGACAGCCTCTTCCATTAATTTTGGATTCAGTCTTGGACCCTTCTCTGACTCCTTATTTAATCGGTACCTTCATTGGATACTCTCAAATTTCTACTCTGTCCCAGAAACTATTAATTCGTTACTTCAATTCCCTGTGATTTTCAAAACACAGATTCATGTATCATCTTGGTAATCTAAATGTATATTCTAGAAAGCGTTATAGTGATCACAGAATATTGTCAAATGACTTCCTTGGACAATAATATTCCCTTTAATTTTAAAATCCCACAACTCATGAATTTAGAGGCTAGTTATTATAAAATAGCGACATTATCTTTGATGTTGTGATTACCAAGTCACTTATCACGACTCCAACATAAGGCATCAGAGAAGATGAATAGATGCTTCCCTATTAATTTTGTGATTGTTCCCACGACTCTTCTCAAGAGCCCCAAGTATTAAACGCAAGCTTATGAAAGACTACAGAAGAATTCGAATTTACTACTTGTTTCTCCAAAAATCACCTTTGGCAACTGTTGATTAATTCACTGAATCACAACAAACAACACCTGCACTGTTGCCTAAAGAATTCAATGCCTACGTGGTAAAACTTTGAATTTTCATCTTGAAACAAAACCTCCTGAACTTTTCAAAACTTCAACCATTAACATCCAACTGTGAAATCTGTATGACTCTACCAGTGTAAGAATTGGGTCCTCGTCCAATTCTCTGAACTTGTAGGGTTTCCGCCCTCAAGTCCTGCAAACAAGCTCTCCAACAAAACCAAAATTAAAACCTAGCCTTGAAGCAATGCACTTGAAAACTTTTATTCTTTCCACATTTTAACTCCCCGACTTCTTGAATTCTCGTTTTCTTCCATTTTCCACTTTATAATTCTTTTGAGAATTCATTTTTAAAAATTAATTTAATTAATTCATTTCACTTTTAATAACTTAAGTCACTTTTTCTCACTTAAATAATTAATTTAAGTTGTCTCTTTTAACTTAGCCTTTTTTGACAACATTAAATTAATTATTTAATTGCAATGATGACTCAAAAATGGGGACATTACAATCCACCCTTCTCAAATATTGCTTGTCCTCAAGCAATGTTAGCACAACCACGAACCACTTATTTGACACAACCTGAAACCATCTGTTATTCCAAGGTCCCAAACCAATCTCCTGAAGGAATCAACATGTTGTTGTTGCTCCACTCTGATAAAAACAATCAACTCATCATACCAACTCAAAACTCGCCTCTCTTGTGACCCCTCAAAACAGACAACCTCAGCCCCCAAATTGAAATACCTCCTAAATATATCTAATTTTTTTGTAATACTACGTTGCCATATAATCATCAAATACTTAAATTCAATCAATTCATCAACCAAATATGTAAAAATCAAAATTGCAATACTGAAGCAACATCTGTAATGAAAAGAAATTCATATATGCATAGGGATAGTGAGCCATAAATTCATTGAAGAGAATTCCCCAATGCCAAAGTTAACATCATCATTAAGCCTCCATTGATGAAAACTCCACATATCATTTGAAAACAAAAACAAACCATCTGATTGCCTAAATCCCATCCTCAAAATAGGTCCTGAAAGTTTACCTGGATCTCATACCTTGTATTCTTCATCAAACATAGCACTAGAATTGGATAGACTTTCATTCATCATCACATGATAACCAAAATCATATATAGGTAATGAACTATTGTTTACAATCATAAAATCGGCATCTAGTTCATACCTTTCATTAATGCAATCATGGATCTCATGCATATCTTCTCCCACTTCAAAATGGTCATCATTATTCACATTTCCAAGAGATATATCACACCCATACCAAGACAATAGGTTGTTTTCAACACTCATAAAATCCATACAATCTTCATCACTTTCAATGATGTCATCATAAATTTCATGAATACCTTCTTCCAACATTGAAAACTCCTCAATAATTGTTGTTTCATGAAGTGTATCGAGTTGAAAACTATCTTCGTCACCTGTTATATCAGCTATCTCATGGCTGAAATATTTTTTAGGGTTAGAAGGAATATATCTAACAATTAAATGCATATTTGATCAATAAAACAAAGAAATAAAACACACAAAAAATTAGAGCAAAAACAAGACAACACAAAGAATTTAACATGGTTCACCCAATTCTGGCTACATCCACAAAACCGTAGCCATCCCATGATTTTATTATCCATTGTAAAACATATTACAATCTCACGAATAATTCCCTACTATAACTCTCATCCCAATCGCTTATAACAAGTTTTTTAGAAGCTTCCAGAAATTAGGGTTCTACAAAGTCAATTTTTTTCTTTTTCGGTGACAAAGCAAAAAAAGGAGAAAAATAATCTTCTCCACAATATAGCATGATCAGGCTCACCACAGTGTATAGTATAGTGTACAGTATGCTATATTGTACACTCTTCATGTATCTAGTGAGGATACATGAAGAGTGTACAATATAGCATGATTAGTCACCACATACCAACAATCTCCCACTTGGAGACTGATCAGGCTCTACACCAACACAATCTCCCACTTGGAGATTGATCCTAGACGACATTATTGCACTTACAGCTCCTACTGAAAATAAGCACCTTGGACCTTGCTGCTCTGTTATACTTTTAACCATGAAGACCAACCAAAGTTGAAGAGGAGCTCAGCTTCTCCCTTGTCACTTCCTTTGTAAACATATCCGCTGGATTGGCATCTGTATGTATCTTTTCCAGCTTTACATGTCCATCTTCCAACACTGACCGAATGAAATGATATCTCAGTTGTATGTGTTTGGTTTTAGAGTGCAAAGTAGAATCCTTTGCAAGATGTATAGCACTTTGGTTGTCTGTAAACAAGTGGTTTTCAGTCTGTTGTTTGCCCAACTCTCTCATGAAAAGTTGCAGCCATATCATCTCCTTTGTTGCCTCTGTTATAACCGCATACTCTACCTCTGTGGTGGATAAAGCAACCACCTTTTGCAACTGAGAAATCCAACTCACAACTGTCCCACCAACTATAAATACATAACCTATGGTACTCTGCCTAGTATCTATATCCTCTACCAAACCTAAGTCAACATAGCCTTTTAAATCAGTATTAGAGCTCCCAAAACATAAAAATTTATTGGATGTACCTCTCAAGTACCTAAGAATCCATTTTACCGCATTCCAATTCTCAACTCTGGGATGACTCATATACTTGTAACAACTCCTACGGTATGTGCAATATCTAATCTTGTGCATACCATTGTGTACATTAAACTCCCTACAGCTGAAGCATATGGTACCTTGGACATTTTTTCTTCTTCCTCTTGTGTCTTTGGACACATATCCTTAGTCAATTTGACATGACTGAGCAAAGGTGTGCTGACAACTTTTGCATTCTCCATATGAAATCTCCGCAACACCTTTTCAACATAATCAGCCTGAGATAAAAACATTTTTTTGTTTTTCCTATCTCTTGTAATCTTCATACCAAGGATTTGTTTTTCTGCCCCCAAATCCTTCATAGCAAATGAATTTGCTAACTGTTGTTTTAACTCTTTTATGTGATCCATGTTAGACCCCGCTACAAGCATATCATCAACATATAAACATAAAATAATGTAGCTATCTTCATCTAACCTCTTAAAGTAAACACAATGGTCTGAATTACACATGTTGTAGTTTTGCTCAGCCATAAAACTATCAAATTTAATATACCATTGCCGAGATGCTTGCTTCAAGCCATATAAACTTTTCTTCAATCTGCACACTAGTTTCTCCTTACCTTTGACATCAAATCCTTGTGGTTGTTCCATATATATTTCCTCTTTCAAATCACCATGGAGAAAGGTTGTTTTAACATCAAGTTGTTCTAAATGCAAATCTTCAGCAACCACAATACTTAAAACAATATGAATAGAAGTCATTTTAACAACTGGGGAAAATATTTCATCAAAATCAATACCCTTTTTCTGTACAAATCCCTTTACAACTAATCTGGATTTAAATATTTTCTTACCTCCATCCTCCTCTTTCATCCTATAAACCTATTTGTTTGGTAAATCCTTTTTATCTGCAAGTAACTTGCATAATTCTCAAGTCTGATTTTTCAGCAAGGAGTCCATTTCTTCTTCCATTCCATGCTCCCACTGAACTTTGGTATCCACCTGCATAGCTTCATCATAACATTTTGGTTCACCAGCATCAGTTAATAAAATAGAATACAAAGAGGGAGAAAACCTTTCCGAAGGTCTACTTATCCTTGAAGATCGTCTAACATTTACTGGAGTTTATGGTATTTGTTGTTGTTGTTGTTGCAGAGCATGAGGAACCACTGGAACATCGTTGTTTGGAGTATCATCCAGCACTGCATAATCATTTTCTTTCTTCTCATGTTTCTTGCAACTGAACTTTGTGCAACACTTTCTCATTGAATATGACATCCCTGCTTCTCACAATTTTCTTATTTTCAAAATCCTAAAACTTATAACCAAATTCATCAATGACATATCCAACAAATATACATTTCTTTGATTTTGTATCAAGCTTGGTTCTATTTTCAGAACCTACATGTGCAAATGTTTCACCACCAAAGGTTTTGAGAAAAGAATAACTCACCTTCTTACCTATCCATGCTTCCTTTGGAATACCACAACCCAAAGGACTAGAGGGACCTCTATTAATTAAATAAACAATAGTTTTTATAGCCTCTGCCCACATGTTTAAAGTCATCCCAACATGCAAGATTTCTCATAGTCTGTGCACACTCCATTATTGTTCTATTCATGCGCTCAGCCACTCCATTTTCCTGTGGAGTCTTTGGAACCGTTTTCTTCTTATGAATACCATTAGAGGAACAATAATCTTCAAACTCTTTACTACAATACTCACCACCATTATCAGATCTGAGACATTTTAACTTTTTACCCATCTCATTCTCAACCAAGCTTCTCCATTTTTTAAAAGTTTCAAATACATCAAATTTCTACCTAAAGAAATAAATCCATACCTTCCTAGTTGCATCATCAATGAATGTAACATAATACTGAGAGCCACCGAGAGAAGATACCTGAACTAGTCCCCATACATCCGTATGCACAAGCTCCAATTTCTCATATTTCTTTTGTTTCCCATCCTTGAGAAAAGTAACTCTCTTTTGTTTCCCATACACACAACTTTCACAGAAATCCATATTAACACATTTTAGACCTGGTAAAACATTCTTTGAATGAAGTATTTTCATACCTTTTGCACTCATATTCCCAAGTCTATTATGCCATAGTGTTGATTCATAATCCACATCAACTATCTAATTTTCTACATGTTGAACGGCAGTAATTGTTCCTGGACATTGATTTCTATATGCAATAGCTAAAGTAGAAGGAATAGTATGACCTGTAAAAAGATATAAGGTGCCTACTTTCACACCATTTGCTACCAATAAGGCACCTTTTGTAACCTTCCAATTTTTATCACTAAATTTAACAACACAACCTTCATCATCTAGTTGCCCTACTAAAATTAAATTTATTCTTAACTTTGGAACGTGCCTTAGCTCATGTAGTAGCCAATAATTTCCATTCTACAACTTAATCTTTATTCTTCCCTTTCCAAAAATCTGATAGGGTTCGTTATCTCCCAAATAAACCAACCCAAAATCCCCTTGGACATAATCAAGAAAATAATTTTTATAGGGCATAGCGTGAAATGAAGCCCCTGAATCTAACACCCAAGAATCATCAGCATTTTCAAGAGAAAGAATCAAAACATCCTCATCAGATTTATTACTTACCACATTTTCCTCTTTATTTCCTTTTTTTTTGTCTCCTTCTTTATTTTTCTGAGACCAACAATCTTTCTTTAAATTACCCATCTTACCAACAGTACCAACAATCCCTCTTGTCTCTAGATTGGGACCTTTTGTCCTTTGGATTTCCTCATGACTTCCCACGACTTCCAGAATTGTTGCCTCTCTCCTTTGTTCTACCCCTGCTTTTTGCATTCAAAACACTGCCTGATGTGGATGCTCAACCTAAGTTTTTCTTATGAATTTCCTCACTCAAAATAACACCAACAACATCATCAAATTTCAATGTATTTGAACTAGAAACAGAATTGCTAACAACCATTACCAAGCTATTCCAACTTTCGAGCAAAAAACACAGAATCAAAAGAGCCCTAATTTCTTCATCAAAGTTTACATTTACAGAAGTTGATTGACTGGTAACCATATTAAACTCATTTAAATGATCAGCAATTGACCCACCTTCTACCATTTTCATATTAAATAAATGCTTCATGAGAAATACCTTATTTGAAGCGAAAGGATTTTCATATAACTTTTCCAAGGTTTCCATTAACTCTAGAGTTGTCTTTGCTGTTGTAATATTAAATTTCACTGATTGTGTCAGGCATAAACGAATACTGCCAAGTGTTTTTTTGTCTAAAATATCCCAGTCCTCATCAGACATTGTTGAGGGTTTCTTGGTTTTCCCTTCCAATGGCCGCCATAAATCCTTCTGATATAGGTAGTCCTCCATCTGCATCTTTCATAACTGATAGTTCTTCCCATTTAACTTCTCAACCTTCAACTTACCCTCATCTGCCATTGCTCCCACTCAACCGTGAACCTTCTTGTAGAGGATAACTGAACACAACTTTGCTCTAATACCACTTGTTAGGGTTAGAAGGCAGATATCTAACAATTAAATGCAGATTTGATCAATAAAATAGAGAAATAAAACACACACAAAATTATAGTAGAAACAAGACAACACAGAGAATTTAACGCGGTTCACCCAATCTAGACTACATCCACAAAACCGCAGCCATCCAATGATTTTATTATCTAGTGTAAATCATAGTACAATCTCACGAATAATGCCCTACTACAACTCTCATCCCAATTGTTTATAACAAACTTTTTAGAAGCTTCCAGAAATTAAGATACATGAAGAGTGTACAATATAGCATGATCAATCGCCATATACCAACAATGTGTACCTACGTGTGGAGATTGATCCTCCATCACAAAAAGTGAATTATCAAATGTAGCTTCAACATCCCACTCAAAAAGAGGGTTGTCTATAAATTGAAATGATTTTTTATTTATTTGATACAATCGATCTTCTTGTTGTTCCAACTCTCTACTTTCCAACTTGGAAGTTTGTTCTAAATCAAAATCAATATAGAGCTCATCAACCTCATCTATTACCTATTTGATTCGCATAGCTCTTTCTTCATTTTTTTCTCTATTTTATGGTTTGCAACCACAAGTTGGTCTTTCAAGTCTTGCAATGCAAGAGGTCTTTGATCAAGTTCATTAAGATGACTTGGGCTGCAATACAATAAATTCTCTATTTTTCCACCATTTGTAGGAACCATATCATCCTCAACATCATTGTATTCACCAATTGATACCTTGCAATCCTCAGGTGAAAATGTTGGGACAGCGTTATGAACAAACACATTATTCTCAAAAATATTTATCTCCTTCCCACAAGCCTTAACAAATTCAATCTCTATATCACCAACATAAAGTCTTTTACACACCTCACTCATAGAAGCAAATTGTGGTTCCTTTTCCTCAATGTCCATGGCATTACCCTGCTGAAAAAAAAATTGCACAAATCATTTACATCCTTATTTGCTAATTCAATGAGCTTCAGATTAGCAGATCGCTCATTCTCAATGCTATCATGAAGATCAATGTACCCCATTTCGCTGATGGAAATACTAGAAGAACTATCTCCATTCTCAATTTTTGTAACCTCAAAAACATCAAGAACATTTTCAGCCTCTTGTATCTCTTTTCCAGCCTCTTCTTCTTTTGTGATTATCTTTTCTTCTAACCTATTCACCTTTTTATCCGTGCATTGGTGGTTAGGCTCCCGAATATCTCTATATGTGAAACAACGATTTTATCTTTTAAGCTCATTCCTGCTGATTTATTTTTCTCTCGTATTGAAAGATTCTTTCCCTTTAGACGTTGCTCTCTCCTTATTTCCAGATTTATCAATAGCAGTTACATGCGTGACAAGGTGGTTATTCTGATTACGAGATCTACCATCCCTGTGTGGTCTATGCTTCCACCTGAGATCCATGTAGTCATGAAAAAATATTTCACTCTGAAAATCAGCACTTGATTCTTTCCAATCTTGTAAAATTTTATCTTCAAATTCATGTACTGTCACAACTCTAGAATTTTGATTTGAACCCCTGTAGTCTATAGAATCATTACCGTTTCTATAATTTCTTCCTTGCCCATTGTTCCCATCAACACATTGGGTCATTAAGGTTGCCAATTGAGCTAAGTTCTATTGTAATTCCCTTTGATCTCTAGCAAAATAATTCAAATTATCTCTTGTGTTTTGTTTCATGTGGTCTCTATGTTCTCTATCACCCATAATCACTTCCATATTTCAACACTTATAAACTGAGAACTCAAGAAACTGGAAAATCACAAACTGGTCAGAAATTTTCAGCTATGAACATTTTGCACTTGAACCCACTGGATGGAAGAATCTATGGCTCTTATACCAATGTAAGAACACCCCCTTATTTTGTATATAATTTTTTTTGCAATTTCACCTCTAAATTGATTCAAGCATTTCGTCAAACAGATACTCTTAAGTAATGAATCTAAATGAGTTATCTTTGAATTTACCATTACTTTATGCCATACAATCAATTACGGACAACTGAACAATATCTCTTCATGAATTTAATTACAATCATAAAGCTTTGAGAATAAAAATATCAGAAATAAACAATTGTATTCAAATTTGGTTCAATGGATTACAGGAATATGTATTATATTCAACAAATTGTATACATAGAGACTTAATATTCCTGACCTAGAAAATTCTTGCATATAGTTTGCACCACCCACAAACCATTTGAATGCCTAGTTTTCAATATTAAAATTTATGCAACTTAAACCTGGCAGCTCACCCAAAAATTGATGGATTCTCACGAACTCCTGACTTTAGCGACAGCTCTTATTGAACCACCATCTCTTTCTTCTTATCTAACATTTGAAACTCTTACAAGGATGATATGCTATGGCCTTGTATTCCCGATTTTGATGATGGCAATGCATAAAATAGTTGGCTCCTTTCTGCTTTTTTTAATATAATCATTGTTCCATAATAAGAGTCAGATTGGTTTCCATAAAGAAGCGACGAACCTGAAGCTGAACGGTTTCATGTCATCGTTTCCCTTACTCCACATCACCTCACTAGTAGACAGAACCTTCTTCCACATCGCCACACACTTCACAAGCAAACAACTCCTTCACATTAATCCGGACTCCTCGTTTTTACTGTCTCTAGAAATATCACGGTAGCAAGTAATATAATATAATATATTGCCTTCACGACTCCCTTATTGTTGTAAGTTCTCATGAGCGAAAAAAATAAGTAATTCAACTGACTTGAAGGTCCACGACTACTCACATTAAGTCTGGCCCGCGATAATATATGGCGTCTCATATTCCTTCAATAGATGACTCGAGCTTCAATATTTTGATGCTTGTTGATATTTCTTGTCAAATTTGGATTGCGATAGCAAGTAGGTGTTGTCTTCTACACAAACTGGCACTTAAAATCTTCCCAAGTTGTTCCCGATACTCCATCTAAAGTGGTGGAAGGTGAAGTCTGGTGTTTGTGGCAGCTTCTAATACAAACTCAGCCAATATTAATGATCTTCCCTGCAGATTCTTAATCTCATCTTCATCATAGAACGACAGCCTCTTCCATTAATTTTGGATTCATTCTTGGACCCTTCTCTGACTCCTTATTTAAGAAACACCTTCATTGGATACACTCAAACTTCTACTCCGTCCCAGAAACTATTAATTCACTACTTCAATTGCCTGTGATTTTCAAAACACAGATTCAGGTATCATCTTGGTAATCTAAATGTATATTCTCGAAAGCATTACATTGATCATAGAATATTGTCAAATGACTTCCTTGGACAATAATATTCCCTTTAATTTTAAAATCCCACAACTCATGAATTGAGAGGCTAGTTATTACAAAATGGCGACATTATCTTTGATGTTGCGATTACCAGGTCACTTGTCACGACTCCAACATAAGGCATCAGAGAAGACGAATAAACACTTCCCTGTTAATTTTGTGATTATTCACATGACTCTTCTCAAGAGCCCCAAGTATTAAACACAAGCTTATGAAAGACTACAAAAGAATTTGAATTTACTACTTGTTTCTCCAAAAATCACCTTTGGCAACTACTGATTAATTCACCGAGTCACAACAAATAGCACCCGCACTGTTGCCTGGTGAATTCAAATCCTATGTAGTAAACCTTTGAATTTTCATCTTGAAACAAAACCTCCTGAACTTTTCAAAACTTCAACCATTAACATCCAACTATGAAATATATATGACTCTGCCAGTGTAAGAATTGGGTTCTCATTCAATTCTTTGAACTTGTAGGGTTTTCGTCCTCAATTCCTGCAAACAAGCTGTCCAACTAAACCAAAATTAAAACCCAGCTTCCTGAAGCAATGCACTTGAAAACTTTTATTCTTTTCCAAACTGTAACTCCCCGGCTTATTGAATTCTCATTTTCTTCCTTTTTTCCACTTTATAATTCTTTTGAGAATTCATTTTTAAAAAGTAAATTAATTCATTTCACTTTTAATAACTTAAGTCACTTTTGCTCACTTAAATAATTAATTTAAGTTGTCTATTTTAATTTATCTTTTTTCGACAACATTAATTTAATTATTTAATTGCAATGCTGACTCAAAAACGGGCACATTACACACCTATATGGAAATATTGTGCTTTGCAAATCTATAAATACAAAAGAATTGATTAATCGAATCATTGAGATGGAGGATTTCTTCAAGTTTGAAGAGATCTTAGACCCACAAAGGGTTAGAATTACCAAAACAAAGTTTAATGGTTGTATCGTGTTTTGTGGAAGGAGGTACAATCATAGTGGTGGAAGAATGATGAGGAGAAGACTAGTTGTTGGGATCATAAGGTCACAAAACTAAAGGGTAATTTTGTGTCAGGGAACTACCAATTATATACTTTGAAGAAGTTGTAGAATTATGGTACAATGAAATAAGTATGGAAGGATACATAGAGGAGTTCTACAAACTAATTAGTAAACCTAGGAATCATGATTTGGAAAGGTAGTCTTGTTTTTCAATGGCTTACAACTTCACATACATAAGGAGATGAGCAAATCAAGAATTTGCATCATCAATGAGGCATATTAATATGTATTGAAGAATGAGGAGATATTGTAATTGAATATAAGATAATAGAAAAAATTTTAAGGAAAAGCTAGAATGGATAGAGGAAGAGGTGTACCAATTGTTGAGAATCCCTAGGAAGGTCAAGGAGGAAATGAGGGAAGCCTTTTCAAATCATCAATAAGAATGATAGAAAATCCCTAGCGAACAGTCAAGGTGGAGCTAAATTTCAAGGAAGAGGGTTTTATGACAAATGTTTTTAGTGTAGGGAGCAAGGCCATCAAGCCATTGAATGTTACAAGATGATGTTTGTTGATAAAAAGAGGAAGGAGATTGAAGCAAATTTGGGTAAAATTGCAAAGTTATGTCACACTTTCATCCAACTTATCAGCACAAGTGAATTTAAATATTTCTAACTAAAAAACAATTTTGGTCAAACATATAATCTCGTAAGATTCATTCTAGCTAAGTTAGATATGTTCACAACTTTTCCAACTAATTTTTTTGGTTAAATACATATGTAGCACCACTTTGAGGCTAATTTATCAAAAATAATAGATTTATTTTTAAAAAATGATGTTTCAACAACTTCTACTCATGTAAATAACATTTTTTTAAATATAAAAAAAATCTTTTTGTAGATCCATACTTGTATAGTTTTCAAAATTATATATTAATAATTTAATTATTATTTTTATTTTCATTTTTATTTTTACTAAAAGTAGATTATCAGCACAAAATATTAGGTTGATTACCATGTCAAGGAAAAATAGTAAAACTTGTTAAAAAATATGATGCACTGGATAAAAGAATCTATATCAAGATGGTATTATTTTTTTCTATTTTAGATAAATAGATAATATGAAATTTGACATTGAATGGAAACAACTATGTTTCAATACATGCACTTTTTAATATTTATTTAAAAATAAAATATTTATCAAAATTAGAAGAAAAAAAATCCATGCACTAAAGTTTCAAGTTATAAATACACACAAAAATATTGAAGGAAAAAAAATAAAAAATGACTATATAAAAGTTTGGCATCTCATGTAACTTCATTTTTCAATATTTTTTCAGCAACTAAATTATAGTGTCAATTTATAAAAAACTATATTCAAATAAATTTTTTTAAATACAAGCATAAAATATACTAAAAAAAATTTATTCTATTAGTTTACATCATTTCAAAATTCAAAACATATATGTCACTTTTTAGTGATTCAAGTTTAAAAGTTGGATCAATGTTGGTCATTTCATTTAAAAAGTGTGACATAGCTTTGTACTTTTACCCATTTCACCACAACTAATGAGGAGATAGTAGGATCAAAAAGATAAGAAAAATGATTTTATTAAGGTGATACACTCATGATGAGGTGATATCTATTTAACTACTTAAGGAGCTTAGGGAACTTAAATAATGAAGAAGTTGGTTCATATAGTCTCTGATTCGAAAGGAAAATATTCTTGATGTAATATTTGGTATTGATAGCATAAAATTGTTGTGTTAGAGGAGATGATGGAGAAACTAGATATGAATAGGATGACCGGTCCTAGTTACAAAAGGTACATCACATCTAGGCAAATTAATGCCCAGTGATTTCCAATCTTAATAGATACATGGATGAAGTTATATGTGACATTGTTCGTAATTCATATGTTAATTGTTTTGTTACAATATCCTTGTGAAGGTGTCTCTAGGTGTCTTTGGTGTTATTAAGAAAATAATTATAAATCTAGATTCCACATGTATAGTTTGTAAATACTTTCATGAGGGATGAAGGGCTCCATCTTCAACAATAATTAATTACTTGTTTCATAATTAATTATCTCCTCAAGTTGATTTCTTGGAAGGGAGGGATATATGATTATTTTTATTCCATACAAGTGACTATTGGATTTTTCATGTTGGGTGCCTGGAAAGGAGAGAAAAAGGTGTTGATCGGCTTGCTAGGATGGATGGCTTTTCACATTCTAGAGGGAATTCCAAGGAATGAGACATTTGTTTTTTTCAAGGGACATTTGGATGCCATTTTTTACCATGGTTTTTGTACCTCTTTTTTTTTAACTCCTATTGGTATCCTTCTTCTAGATTTCCTATAAATTGGAGCCTCGAGATGGCGGTAAGATATCCTTTTTGGGTTGTTTCATTGAAATTTCACAAGTACACACATTTTGAATATTAGAGACAAATAAAGAGTAAATGAAGTGTCTTGATTTGTAATATTGTTTGTGGAAGATAATACATACTTGGCCTCTCTTTTTTGCGGATGTTTTCTTGCAAAAAAATTCCATTTAAATCTTACGTAATGTGTTTTTCTCATGTGGTTTGTTGATTTATATTCCTAAATCTATTAATGGTATTCTACAAATTAAGCACACTAATTTTTAAGGTAGTTCATGAACTCACAAAGCTAATTTTACTTTACACACTTAGTTTTAGTAATTTACCTTTTATTCCCAACAAATGTGTTCTATATTTTTCATCTTTTACACCCCTAGAATGGATGGCATATTTATCCATAATATTGGAGCCCATTACATTTCCCTAGTTTGGGTTTGGGGGCCTAGTGGCCCCCAAAAGTAAGAATTTTTACCTTAAGAAAAAATTGGATCCTTTTTCAAGATAGTTATTATTTCCATTGTTTTGTAATACCACTTAAAGGTTTTTATTATAATATACCTATAAATAAATATACATGGATTATGGTTATTATGGTTCAAGTGCATCTTATTGTATAGTGAATTCAAATCATGCTCAAGCTACTAGATTGACTCCAAAAGAGAGTTGATGATCTATTATATCTCCTCTTTAAAGTATTAGAACTCTATATTGTATTGTAACCCTGTAATTGAGATTAATGCACTGAGTCTGATTTGGAGGAAAGGATTTTTTGAAAGGACTTTCCCATGGTATATCTTTTTTTATCTCTTATTTATTACTTTTCTAAAATTTGTATAGGTTTATTCTAATTTAAAATTTTCTCATAGAATTTCAATTATTGTGGATCTAGTCTAGTTTCCTTTCAATATCAATGGATGTCTACATGTACTCTTTGGGAGGCCATGGTAATTTTATAGGAAGGAAGTGATGATAATAAAACAAAGATCTATAGTCTTCTCATGGATAGTAATAGTATGCATTAAAACACTCTGAAAAATCTAAATAAAGATTGTAAGATCAAAAATTGCATACTCTATAATTCCATTTCTTGTTTTTTGTACTCATTTTAGCTTGTGTTTTTTAACCTTTTTATTGTCTTCTTGTGCCTAGCCCTAATTTCCTTAGTCACTATAATCCAATCTCTATGCATTTTAATTTAATTTAATGTTTACGGTCCTCTTCTATTTTCCTTTCCCTGGGCATTTTTATATTTTTCATGTTCCCCTTAGCATCCTTTCCTTCTTCATAACTACCTTTTGACCTTTCACCAAATAAATTAATCAGATACCATGTCCTAATTCTAATTTACAAGATCATATATTTGTGTACTCTAAATAATGTGTCCCAAAGATTATCTTGAGTCATAACCAACACCTTTAGAAGACCCTCTTTACCATCAATTATTCATAGAAAAATGAACCTCCTCAATTTCAGGGACCGGTCCTTTGTGGAAAGTGTTTACTAGTCAACCTACTCTTTTTCACCAATTGTATTTGACTTTTTATGGAATGGGAATTTATTGGGGTTTCTTAGGGTGGTCCATTTTACCTCCTTGTATTCTATAAAAGGAGCATCATTTGCCTCAATTTTACATAGTAGATACTAAATTTTCACTTGAGATCATTAATTGAGATTTTTTTACTAAAAAAGTGACCCTATGTTAGTGTCGATTATATTCATGTAGTGGGTTATCCTTCACAAAAACAAGAAATTAAGTTTCACAATAATTTCTACAACAAACATTTATAATAGTGGTGGTTATTTTCCTTGTTTTTCCATTAGCTTAAGATAGGTTTTATGATATTTTTTATTAAATCACCTCTAATTTCTCCCTAATGTATATACACCTTTTCACATACCTACCATTTACCCTCTCCATACATTCACCTCACTATTTATAATTGTTTTATGTTTATTTTCCATTCACCATCTATCCCTTTCCCTTAGGATACCCTAGCCAAATTTTCCCTCAAGTTCCTTGGTTAGATCTCTTCACTATTATTCCAAATCAATTTTATTCACTTATTATTGTTGTTTTCCTCATATCTATATAATTTTTTAAATTTTTGTTTCCATTTTATCTCCTATTTCCATCACCTAGCCCATTTTCCCCCTTTAAGACCCTTGTTGAGCATAGATTTAATATTCCCTGTAAACCCTAAAACATATTTCCACAAATTAGTGTTTTCCCTTTGTGTAAAAATATCCTTTGTTTTCATTCCAATTTTCATAGGTTTTCTCTCATTTTGTCTCCTTTTTCTTTCTTATACTTTCATCATTGAATTTTTCCTTTTTATTTCCATTTTCCACATTATTATGTTAATAAATGCTTTGAATACATATGTTTTTTTAGTTAGATTCATATTTCAATGTTTTATCTTATGTAGATACAAGCTTAAATGGCCACAAGGAAACTAATTGAGGTACTCCCCTTTAACCATTCTATTTTTTAGGGTCCTTTACACAATTTTTGGTTTATGGGTGAAATACAAAAAATATAGAAGGAATATTGAAGCTTTAAAATAAGAGTACTAGAAATGATTCTCTAGGTAAAATTTGGGTTCATTTTGATCTATAGGACTAGGCTATTACCTCATATACAACCTTTTATATGAATTTATTAAACTCTAGTTTAGTCCAAATTGAGTTTGTAGATCTTTAACAACATGTGCATTCTAGATCCAATGTGTATGTGTTAGAATATCAGGTGTACATGTGATTTGATCTCATTTGTTTTGTATTTAGAATTTTTTTTTAGATTGCAGGAATCGGTCGGGTATCCATCCCCCTATAAACTGTAGTGTTCCTAGTAAAAATTTTTCACGTGACCGATGATGCTAGCGTGACACACCCTCTGGTACCATGGGGATGGTGGGGAGACTAGACTGTGTGACCTCTTTCCTGCAATAGGATGCTTTAGTCATCGAGCTAGGCCCACCGCCCCTATTTTGTATTTGGATTTACTTCTACCTATTTTTTAAATTTTATTCTATTTCTAATCATCTCTCTAATAGGTTTCCATGTAGACATTTATTTAGTAGGTTATTTCCAAGAATCCCTAAAAGTTTCAAAACTTTATGACATCTATGAATTGTTTATTAACTCAAGGCTAGGCTATCAACTTAGTGCTAGGTTATAACCATATTTTCAATATCTTACAAAAAGGCATATATTTTGACTCATTTTTCTATTTTCCCTAGTCTAGTTTGTGTACTTGTATTTCATGTTTTTCATGTGTTTCTATTAAGTTTTTTGTCATATTATGAGTCCCAAATCTTGAAATTTTTTATTAGTGCTAGGTTAGTTAGAGATCTTATGAAACATTAATTTACATTATTTTGCACACACAATCACACCTCTAAAATGAATCACTTAAGGCTCTTCATTTGGTGAGAATTATGTGAATACACTTCCTCTTTCTCTCCTTAGACTCTTTTTGTCTTATATTTCTACAATGGATTAAAAAAAATCTCTAATAAAATGTGTATATATGGTTCTCAGATACTCATTTTTTATTCGATGTATTAGCTAACTATCCATATATCATTAACCATTTCTTATATTATTTTAATTTCCCCTCTTCCTCTTCTCTTTCCTCTTCAACCATTCCTGAATATTTCACCCATTTTTAGAAACTTATTATCTTTTTTGCTTCTCATATCTTTGGTCATCAACACTTAGCATCCTTCATCCCTCATTCCCTTGACTTTATCAAGGAATTTTATTTTGACATCTCCATTTAATATTTCTCTTCTCTCCACACTTCTTCCCCTAATACATCCTCCTTTCCTTTCATTTTTTTACCCTAATTTAATATATTCATCTTATTATTCCCCACTAATTCCTTCTCATCTTCCCTCTCCACATATTCATAGGCCCTCTTATTTTTCTATGATTATTATATCCCTATCTAGTTTTCCTTACTTACCAACCCACCCTAATCACATTTTCTCATTCCATCTAATTATCCTCTTTCTTTTCCACCTAACTTATCATCTCTATATAGTTTTCCCTTATTTAGCATATGCTCCTTTATCCATATCCCCCTAGCTCGAGTCCCTCTTCCCCACTTGTATCTATTTATTATTTTATCCCCTTTCATCACCTTCTATCCTCTTCTCTACCTCTCTATTCTCATCAACATATTATTCACCTATCTCTCTCTCTTATTCTTAACCCTACTTCATCTTCATTATCATCTTGTTCTCTACATCTCTTTTTTCATTTAATACTACATCTCTATCTTTTTCTCCTCGTTCCACACCACCTAAAGACCCCCCTAATCATATACCAAATTTATAATTCCACCCTCTCCACCTACATATCCTCTATCTACACATCCCCATTCATCAACAAGTTCCCCTTAATATTTTTGTGATTTGAATTATTAAATACATGATGAGAAAGATGCACTTAGTAGAAATGATCCCCAAGCCGGATACTCTTATGGAAATGATAATCCTAGAGAAAAATTAGGCAATTTTTTGTTAAATATCAATCATAAAGATCAAAACGAGATGAATTTGATTATCTTTCTAAAAATTTGAAATCTTATGCTAGTAATTGGTTTGATGTTCATAGAATAGATTATACATCTTTTGTAGAATTATATTTTTTCTTTCTTAATGTCTTTTCTCCTATTGTCACTAATTTTGATAAAATTTATTGTTTTTCTACTAAGGCCTATAGTAGTACACATATTTTTTTATGTTATATACTTATATATATCCAATTCAAATCCCACATTTGTCCCCTTCCATTATATTCATTTCAACATTAATTCAAATGGACCATCAATTCTATACCACACATAATTGTTAGGAGTGTCTCTTAGGACCCTAATCTAATCAAAGTGTGGGGGATTACCCTTTAACAACATACTTTCATATAATAAGTCACACTAATGAAACTCACCAAAATTATAAAATTTCTACTAATCCTACATCCCTTCCTTCCACCACACATTCACATTAGGGATTCTAAAGATGGTAGATATTTAGAATAATTATATGCAATGTGATCCTTAATGTAGGAGGCCCAACTTTTGAAGGTCATAAATTTTGATATGGGATGTCATTGGGGACCTTTTTATTAAATTTTAGAGCTTAAAAAGATCTACATATTGAGGCACCACTAGAAGTTATTTTGAACAACCCAAATATCTATTTTGGCCAAAAATAAATTTTATAAACTAAAACTTATATTGTTTTTAATCAATATTAGGAACAAGGTTGAAACACCTTTCCTAATATTAGCCTCAATGTATAATATATATTTTAAACTATGAAGTGATATGTGAAACTAAAATGAAATCCAATAGGATTTGCGGTGGTTGGCAATGGCTAGAATGTTGTTGAAAACTTGCAAATAAAAATTAAAAGAATATATTTTTGAGTGATGGAAGATTGCTCCTACATTAGACACCTAGGGTAATTTGAAAAATAAGTCCCTCACTTTCTAGAAGCTAGAGGGAAACCAAGACATTGTAACATAACTTTTGAAATCCAAGATGAATCATTTTCATGTTTGTCTCTCCATTTCACAAAATATTTCTCATAATTTATATTATTGATACTCCTACCAATATCACTATCTAAAATATCCTCATCTCTTCATTTGGTTGTTTTGGTATCTAATACATCCATTATATTTCTAAAACACTCTCTCCTTTATGATATTGAGATAAATCTACAACATTGAACATTAGTGATATACCCAAATCTTCTTGTAACTCTATTTGATATGTATCCCTAAATCAAATATTTTGAAAAATCTACAAACAAAAACTTCTTTATTTTCATATTATTGCATATCCCAACTTTACCTCCAACCATAAACTTATTATGCCTTTTTTTCTTATCATTGTTATCTTTATATCTATCATTCATAGTTTCCAAGTGACTTCTTATTTTTACATGCACATAATACGATTAGCAAACTCTTATGCTTCTAGACTTCTCTTTTCTTCATGTTCAATCAATGTCATCTTATGTGTCATGTTATTTAGAAAAATTTCCCCAAGAGTGAGATTCATGTGACAACCAATGCTTCTTAATGATGGTAATCCTTCACCATATATTGCCTAATATGATGTCCTCATGCTCTATCAATAGTTTTGAAACCTTTTTCAACAATATCTTCTCTATATTTATGGTGTTACTACTGTTGGGTGAAAATAATGTAATCAACTTTTCAACAGATTACACTATCCAGACTTCAGCCACAGCTATGTGAGATATAATCTCTCCTCTCAGAAAGGGGAGGCGCCCTTCTTACTGCTAATAGAAGCTATAGTAAACTTAACGAAATACTTACAAAATGTACACTATACTCATGAAATGGGGGGGGGGGGGGTGTTACATTCATACTTCTCTCTTTTTTCAGAGAAGATGTTTACAATGCTTCACGATTTGGAAAGTCCTAGATCTGATAACTCAAACTTAACAAACAGCAGTAATGTTGATATTTCTATCTTGTCAAAGCACAGTGTAGAAATACCAGGTATGATTTATAATAACAAAAGAAAAAGGAAAAGGGAAAGCTCACGAAGGCACAAAGTCGTTCTATAGATTTTTCACCGTTGAATCTGTAGAATTATCGTTTGTCGTATTAGAAGCACAAAGTCTTCTTAGACACAACAATTCCTCAAACCGCATGAATGATTACAAGAAAAAATTCTTGTAGATCCTTCAACCAAAACATTCACACATAAACAAATCCAAATAATAAATGTAACACAAAGTTTACATAAACCACTTGAAGCCCTTTAGATCTCATACACTAGTCACCACCGATATAATCAAACCATAAGATAATCGATCCCAACACAAAGTCTGGTATGCAATCCTCTTCTTTATTGATTAGATCTAAATTTGCAAAATTGAATACAAAGCTTCAATGTTTGTTTCAAAGGAGCAGCACTTCGTTGCAAAATATCAAAAGGTAACCATTACAATAGAAATCCCTCTTATTTATAGAAAAGTGGGAAGAGCTAATTTAGGGAATCAGTTGAGTAAAAATAGGAAACCCTAAAGGTGACTAAGTCAAAGTGTAAATTATTTTTGTGGAATTACATCTCATATTATCGATGTAATTACACTTTACAAAAATACATTTAAGATGTCAAAAACTATTTACAAGATGCATAACGGGAAGCATCAAAATGTTCAACACTGGGAGATCAGGAATCTTCATGGTTCCTTGCTTGGGCACGGAGTCTTCATATTTCTTCTTGGTCTCCTGCATGAATTTTTCATCCGGACCAACGGAGTAATCCACAATGGTGTGAATTCTTGTGATCGGCCTTCTGGCAGATGAATGGAATTTCTTGCACCTGTTGCATGGTGGCTTATTTGTAGATCTGGGATAGTTCACTGGATTGGAAAATATCACCTTCAAGATCACTTGATTAAATCTAGAGAGAAACTGCAAAGATGGCGAATCAACAAACGCTAGAAGAAAAAGTAGCATTGGGAAGTGTGAAGCGAGAAAAAAATGTAGAGAAAGCATGATACGAGTGATAAAGCATGAAAAATGATGTGGGAGCGAAGAAACGGGGTTCAGAGTGAAGAACGAGCAAGTCTAGAGAGTTTCAAGCAAAAACTGCCAAAAGTGTAAGGGCGCTAAAAATCAGCGCCCTTGCACTTAGAGGGATGACTTTGGGTGTAATGGCGTTGATTTTTAGTGCTGCACCCAACATGCAAGTTTCAGTAAAAAAGTGTCAGGGCGCTGAAAATCAATGCCCTTGCACTTAGGAGAATGTTCTCGGGTGCAATGGCCCTGAAAATCAGCGCCCTTGCACTTTGAGTGTAAGTTTGGCAAAAAATATGTCAGGGCGCTGAAAAGCAGCACCCTGACACTTGGGCTCAACACTTAGAGAAAAAATGGGAAAAGTGCACTTGAGTCAAAAATCACCACCCTGGTCATTTTTTACTAAGTCTGGAAAAAATGCACAAGCGCTAAAAATCACCGCTTGTGCACCAATTTGAAAAACTGGGAAAAGTGCACTTGAGTCAAAAATCACTGCCCTGGTCTTTTTTGACTAAGTCTGGAACTTGGTGTAAGGGCGCTAAAAATCAGCGCTCTTGCACCAAGTCATCATTTCACTTAAGTGCAATGGCGCTAAAAAACCCTGCCCTTGCACTTTCAACACTTAGAAACTTTTGTATGGAGACTTGGTGTAAGGGCGCTAAAAATCAGCACTCTTGCACCAAGTCATCATTTCACTTAAGTGCAATGGTGCTAAAAAACCCCGCGCTTGCACTTTCAACACTTAGAAACCTTTGTATGGAGACTTGGTGTAAGGGTGCTAAAAATCAGTGCTCTTGCACCAAGTCATCATTTCACTTAAGTGCAATGGCGCTAAAAAACCCCACCCTTGCACTTTCAACACTTAGAAACTTTTGTATGGAGACTTGGTGTAAGGGCGCTAAAAATCAGCGCTCTTGCACCAAGTCATCATTTCACTTAAAAGTGCAATGGCGCTAAAAAGCCCCGCCCTTGCACTTTCAACACTTAGAAACTTTTCTTCAAAAAGTTAGAGCGTTGTTTTCCAAAACATTTGCACTTTTCACAATTTTGTGAAGTATGAACAACGAGTGTTCGTGAAGATACTTGTTTCGAAGGTCTTTGCGAGACAAACACAGAGGGATGCTCAAATGGACTATCTAAGACTTCAGAATGCATTTTGAGGTGGATTGGAAATCACCTCGTTTTGCATGCATGAACATCACGAACCTAGGAAACAGACAAGTTTTGTAGGGGGTTATCTGTGGAATGAGCGTTGCTAATTTCCATGATAACAACTACTACACTTGGGGTGCCACATGTCCTTGGAATCAATGAAAAACAATCTACTATGGACCTATACCTTTCTTTCTCTCAATAGAACCAACTTGTATCTTTTACCATTATTTTTTGTAGTTTAAGTATTAGCTCTTCTATCATGTATAACACTCTTATCAAATTGTTATGGCCTCCCTAATAAAAAATATCGCATCTTCATCACCATTACATCACATAGAACTTTATCATTATATGCACTCATTTTAATTTTCAACAAACATTGATCCTTCATTAATACCTTACGTCCCTTTTACAACCAGGGAATGTAATATGCACCCTAGTTTTTTTATTTTGTCTGAAATTTGTTTTCTGATTAGTTTTTTATTTTGAATGTATATTTATAAGATATACGCAATAGACAAATAGAAATAACACAGCCAATGGAATTTTTAACAAATAGATACTTGAAACAACTCTTTTTGAACAAAAGATTTTAGGATGAAATTTGGATTGTCGCTCTGCAACGGAAGATGCACACATCTCCCTTCCTCTCGTTCGTTGCCTACAAGGAGTTTGATGGCTCTGATTTATCTTCTATTTTCCATGAAGCACATCCATCCTATCGTGGCCTTTCCATAGGGGTCAAGGTTGGAGGCGGCACAAATTTTAAGGAAGCTTTAAACAGCGATGACCTAGGTATGACTAGTCGACAGAAGGTTGATTCGCAACCAGGGTTCTCTAACCTGCCCTCCCATGGCAATGTAAATCAAAGGCCCCCTTTTTCTATGTGTCATTCATCGACAACCCCTGAGATTTTCCTAGACAAATTTGTAGGTGACAGAGAGGCTTTCTTACAGGCCCATGCACTTGTCTGTAGATTTATGAAGGTATGGCCAAAATTAAGTGATCTCCATTCTTGGATATGTTCGAATTGGAAATAATATCTGGAGGAAGAAGTACGCATTTTTCCCTGGGCTAAAGGGTTTTTCATTTTGGAATTTGATTCTGAAGAAGATAAAGAATTATTTTAAACACTAGTCCCTGGTTCTTCCAAGGAGATTTCCTATTCATGAAACCTTGGTTTCCTTCATTTGATCTTCACATAGATTCTTTTTCTTCTATTTTTTTGTGGGTGTGTTTACCCTATCTTCCCTTACAATTTTGGGAAATTGATTGTCTAAAGGTGGTTGGCAATGGGCTAGGAAAATAACATTGCATTTCAAAGGAAACAATCAATTATGAGAACTCAACCTTTGCTCGCCTGTGTGTGGAAATGGAAGTTTCAAAAGTTCTTCCAACAAATATTTTCTTTAAAATTGGCAAGAGATGATGGTTCCAACCAATTGATTATGAGAAAATTGTTTTCCGATGTAGAAAATGTTTTAGTACTGAATATGTGACTGCACAATGTGGTAAGGGATGGGCTAAGATTGCCCCCATCAACAATCCATCTTAGTGGGATGGGGCGGAGTCTCGTCATTATGTTATCTCTCCTTCTGAACAGGAAGTTGTTGCATCTCCTCTAGTGCTCCATGAAAAGGCTCCAATGTCACCTCAACCCTCTCCAGTGTATGTCCAAAATCTTCAAAAGAATGAAATTAAGCAACTATCTCCTTCATAGCACAGGCACATGAAAATCTCCTTGTTATCTTGGGTTACTCCAACAAATAGTGACAACAATGTAAACTTGAACGTGGCAAACAGTAATCTTGAAATAGAACAAGAATGGACATAGGTAAAGCCCAAAAAGACGCTTGCTTCAAAACAAAGGCATCCGATGATATTAAGGTCCTCTAAAAATGCATGTAATTTGAATGTGTAATGTCTTGAAAATATGTAATCGGATTTTTCAAGGCAATGGAAAGAGTGCTATCCTCTCTCATAGTGATTTTCCAAAAAAAAAATTATTTTTGAACAAAACAAAGGATTAAACTAATCAAGATTTATCACAATCCTTATATTTTATTACAATAGATGTCCAAACAACATATTCATGACCACACAATACTTAGAATGATATTTGGACATACCCAAAAGTTGTTCTTATGAAACTATAATTTTTTGGACTCGGACCAACAATCTGGAGTTGCAATGAAACATTGATTACTCCTCAACACCTCGTTGGTTCACTCCATTGATATTTTTTGAGTGTCTCCCTACCTTAGGAACCTCTAAAGACCCCTGAAAGCTACTCCAAAACTAGGTGTTCAACCTCAAAATCCTCATGTCCCTCCTAGGTAGTTGTACGGCCTGCCAAAGGGGAGTACGACCAGCATAAAGGAATAGTTTGGGGCTAGAAATAGTCTCTCAAAACTACTATTCACCCTTCTCAAATATACTCATAAATTTTTGATATAAATCCCTTCAACTAATCATTGAAATTTGAGCAATAGAACTTTGAATAGCTCCAAATGAAGTTGCTTGTAAATAATCCACCAAGGTTGATCTTTCACAACTGAAATGGATGCTCCTTGCAAGGGTTTTCATCCTCACAAAGTTGTTGGTATGAAACCTAAAAGTTATCCTAAAAATGTATCAAGCACAGTTTCCAAAATGAGCTTCAAATTAGCTTGTATGTCTCCCAAAACCCCACGCCCCATATTGGAAATAAAATACTTTATTAAATTTTTGAATTATCCTTATGTCTCCCACTTGGGCATCCCATTTAATAAAGCCAAATATTTTACCTTTTTAAACATTCCTTATGTCTCCCAAAAATTCACCTTTTAAAAAAATATTAAAGTAATGTAAAGTTAAACATTTAATTTAACATTATTTTAAATTAAATCCCCCATGCCATAAAATCCCACCAAATCAGCATTAGATATTGTCACTAAGCATCGCAAAGAAATATCATCATGAAAATACAAGGTTAGTGCCTAGGAGGTGACTTGCTAAAAATAGTAAGTATTGGATCCAATGCCCAAATTGTTCTGGAAAGTGCCAAAAAGATACTCCTAAAATCTTGAACACATCACTAAGAGATAAGGAGTCCCCTAACCAACCATATTAGCCTACAAGAACCAAAGGAATAGGCTAATCTTGATAATCACTGTCACAATTTAGGAAGGGGACATTACATTCCTCCCTCCCCAAAATTGCTTGACCACAAGCAATTACAACTTTGGATGCTATAAAATCTTCTCTCTCCCATGTTGCATCCTCCACTGGTAGGTTCTTCCACTTAACCAAATACTCTTTGATCTTCCTCTTCCATAGAGTACGCTCCTTAACATCAATAATCCTTTTGGGAATCAAAACCAACTTCCCCTCCTCATCCAATGGTGAAAACTCCAAGGAGGGAACCACATTGTGCCCCAATTCCTTTTTGAGGTGAGACACATGAAATGCATTATGTACTCTAATATTAGTTCACAAATCCAACCCATAAGCTACCTCCCCAATCCATTTGGAGACTCTAAAAGGACCATAGAAGTATGTCTTAAGCTTCTCTACTCCATTTTTACTGAGTGTGGACTTTCTATAGGGTTGTAGTCTCATGTATACCATGTCACCCACATCAAAGTTGGGCTTTGTACGATATGGATCAGCATACATCTTTTATTGATTTTGGGCCTACTACAAATTTTCCTTTAGAGATTTCATTATGTCTTGACTCTCTTATAATAAATCCCTAGCCTTGGGTACCTTACTGTCCCCAAACAATAGATCAATAAACCATGGAGCCTCATATTTGTACAATTCCATAAATGGTGGCATTATAATAGACATGTGGTAAGTGGGGTTGTAACAATACTCCCCAAGGTGCAACCATTTGACCCATGCCTTATGTCGCCTTGAAATGCAATTCTTGAGATACCCCTCCACCCACGTATTTACTATTTTTGGTTGCCCATCAGTTGTTGCATGATAACTGGTACTCAGAATGAGCTTAGTTCCACTCAATCTAAAAATATCCTACCAAAATAAACTCAAGAACTTTGTGTCCCTATCATGCACAATTCTCTTTGGCATCCCATGGAGCCTAAAGATCTCTCTAAAAAATAGGTCAGCTACCTTTTTTGTTGTATATATCATTGAAATGGAAAAGAAATGAGCAGATTTTGTCAATCTATCAACAACAACATAAACACTACTTTACCCTGAACCTTCAGCAGCCCTATGATAAAAATCCATAGAGATGCATTCCCATTTTTTATTGGGAATGGGTAGGGCTACAACAAACCAATTGGATGGGTGTGCTCATGTTTATTCTATCGGCATGTGGGATACTCTCTAATATACTTAAGGACTTCATTTTTCATCCCTTTACAAGTAAATATTTCTCGGATCTTCCTATATGTCTTGAAGAACCCAGAGTGACCAGCCATAGGTGCATCATGGAAAGTCCTCAAAATTATTGCTTTGAGTCTTGAAATAGGTACCAAGTGCATTTTTTCCTTATAGAAGATCATCTCATCAATTACCTTGTACCTATCATCCTGTGTGGTCCCATCAAGAATACTTGTAGCCCATAGATCTTTAACATACTTTGTTGTAATCAACTCTCTCCAATCAATAGTTATCTCAACTAAAGAGCACAAGTAGGGTCTCCTAGACAATGCATCAGCAAAAATATTTTTCTTACCTTTGACATACCCAATGTCAAATTCATAGGCTTGTAGCCTACTCTCCCACTTTTGGTGCCTATCAAATTCAAGTCTTTTGACTTGGAAGTATTTTAGGTTGTTATGTCTATTTTTACAATGAACCTTCCTCCCACCAGATAAGGCCTAAACTTGGACAATGCATGTATTATGGCCAACATCTCCTTGTCATAAATCAAGTAGCTCCTCTCGGCACCCCTTAGTTTCATTCTCTCAAAGGTAATGGGATGCTTATTCTATATTAGCACTGCTCCAATATCCTCCCCTGATGCATCACACTCAAAACATAAATGGCTTAAAAAAATCAAGAATAGTTAACACGGGGCAAGTGCACATAATTTGTTTTAAATGATCAAAACATTGTTGAGTTGCATCTAACTAAACAAAGGCTCCCTTCTTGGTTAACTCGGTGAGGGGAGGTTAACTCGGTGAGGGGAGTTTCCACCTATGAAAATCCATTCATGAACTTCCTATAGAACCCACATAACCCCAAAAATTCTTTGATTTGTGATAGATTCATAGGTGGTGCCCAATCCATGATTGCTTTGATCTTATTTGGGTCTACTCTAACTCCCTCGGAGTTAATAATGCGGCCAAGGTAAAGTAATTCAGTCATACCAAAATCACATTTAGACTCCATGGAATACAATGACTCCTCTTCTAAGATACTCAACACCTCCTCAAGATGCCTCAAGTGCTCATCCCAAGACTTACTAAAAATCAAAATATCATCGAAAAAGATCAAGAAATATTTTTGGAGTTTCCTTTTGAACACCTTGTTCATACATGACTCAAATGTAGTTAGTAAATTAGTCAACCTGAATGGCATCACCAAGAACTCAAAATTCCCAAAGTGACATTTGAATATTGTTTTCTCCATATCTGACTCCCTAACCTGAATCTGATGATACCCCGACCTTAAGTCAATTTTGGAGAAGTAGCATACATGTAACTCATCAATAGCTCATCAATGTGTGGAAAAGGATACTTGTTCTTTATTGTTCTCTTGTTGAAGGATCTATAGTCAATACGCATGCGCATTGAACCATCCTTCTTATTGACCAACACTACAAAAGAAGCAAAGGGACTTTTGCTAGGCCTAATATGTCCCATGTCCAAAAATTCTTTGGTTGCCTTTTCAATCTCATCATTATGCCTCTTAGGATGATGGTAAGGCATAGTGATCACGAGTTTATCACCCTCCTCCAACTCAATTATATGCTCAATTAGAGGGTCCAAGGCCTAAATGCCTAGATGATGAACTTATTTTCGTTGCTCCATAGTTGTAGGTATTATGATACACTCAACTACCCACTCCACCTAATCATGTCAAATCAACCTCTCCATTATTTTGAAGGAGACTACTCTAGCACCCCCATCTGACATCCCTCTGAGCACTATCTTCTTGTCCTCTTATTGATATTTCATCTCCATAGTATTCAGGTTCATGGTGAATTCCCCAAGTGTATGCATGCAATGCATACCTAAAACCACATTTGTTCCCCTATACTTACCACATAGAAATAATCCTTTAGTTGATACTCTCCCAATTGAATGCCCAAGTTGGAGATCTTACATGTGTAAGTAAGGGTAAATCCATCTGCCACCATCACCTTAAAACCTTCAAAATTTTATGTTATGATCCCCCTCTTGGAAACCATCCCTTCATCAATGAAATTATGAGTAGCACATGTGTCAATAAGTGTGATTATTCGTTACCCATAAATTACTCCTCTAACCTTAAAAGAACCAACCTTTTGGAAGCTAAAAATTTGGGAAATAGCACCACCACATCCTAGTTCATTTTAAGCCTCATTTGTTGCACTCTCCCCATCAATACTCTTATATTCAGAATGTTGATCAATTTTTTTTGATGTAGTATCATCATCTGAAAAATACTCAATTTGTTTATCCCTTGCCTTAATGGCACATTTGTGTGAAGGGTCCCAAAGTTCCCTACAATGAAAACACATTTATTGTGTCTACGATCATTGAGTTGATCATTGCCCAACATGTTAGACATGTTCTTAGGTGGATTTGGATCCTTAGAGAAGTTCATTCTATACTTGTCCTTCTTGTGGGGAAATCCCTTAGACTGAAATTTTATTTTCGAAGAAGAGGATTCCATGTCCCTTTCCTTTTTTATGGCATCCTGCAGAGTAGGTGGATTGAGGGCCTTGATCCAACCTCTCAAGGGATCTAAAAGACCATAAAAAAATAGTACAATCAACCTTCTCTTTGATATATTGGTCACCAACATAGAAAGCCTTTGAGAATCTGTTATATATGTGTCCACTAAATCCCACTGCTCGAGTTGAGTTAACTCCTTAAAGTGTAACTCTGGATCCTTCTTATCGAAACTATCTATCAATCTCTCTATAAACTCAACATAGGATTCAATCTAGTCATGGCCCAAGGTTATCATATCGTGATGCCACCACTCATGTGCACTACCATCTAAGTGAATTGCAACGTATTTAATGGTCTCATCTTCAGGCATTGGGTTAAGATGGAAGTAGGTGTCTAGATTTTGAACCCATGTTCTATCTGAAGTATTTCGTGAACCATCATAATATGGGATAGATAGCTTCCCCACTTTCCTCTAAAAATCTAGGTTGTGTTGTCTACCTCCTCTATTAGGCCTATGTCTCAATCGGAGATCCATGTAGTACGAAAAGATATTTTTTTCGTGAAACTCAAGCCATGAGTCCATTCAATCCTATAAAATTTGATCATGTAGCTCATGTTGAGTGGGCTCATTATCCATCTGGATGTTATGCCTTGGTGAAAATTTAGGCATCAAGGGAATAGAATTTTCTGGTATGATTCTTGTTGGAATATTTGTACCCCTTTCATTCATTGAACCATCCCCATTTCCATTATTCCTTTTGTGCCGATTATTACCATAGTTGTGTCCCCCATTATTTTCACCATTATTCCCACCATTGTTCCTTGCATTGTCATTATTTCCTAGCATGTGTTGGTTCATTAGGGCCACCATCTGAGCTAAAAAAAATTGTAAGTCATGCAACCCTCTATCCAAGTCATTTAGCATTTCCCTAGTACTAGGTTCATGTTGTTCTTTGTCACCCATTTCAATGCCTGCAAAGGGGTCAGTCTCTAGTTGACTCTCAAGACTAGTTTTTGACATGTTCCTTCTCAAGTTATAATGATGTGTGTAGGGTGGCTACATTACTCATTCAACTGGCATAACACTTCTTTTTCCAAAACCCTCTAGGATGATAGGATGACACTACTCTGATACCACTATAATATGCACCCTAGTTTTTTTTGTCTAAAGTTTTTTTTTTATTTGTTTTTTTTTCATATAGATTTTCAAGATATATGCAATAAACAAATAGCATTAACATAACCAATGGAAATTTTTACAAATATAGATAACTGAAACAACTCTTTTTGAACAAAACCAAGCATTAAACTAATCCATATTTATTAGTCCTCATATTTTGTTACAATAGATGTCCAAATAACATATTAATGACCATACAATACTTAGAATGATATTTGGGACATACCCAGAAGTTGTTATGAAACTAGAATTTTTTGGACTTGGGCCAACAACCTAGAGTTGCAATGAAAAGTTGATTACTCAACACCTCACTAGTTCACTCCATTAATGTTTTTTGATTGTCTCCCTACTCTAGGTGCCTCCAAAGACCCTTGAAAGCTACTCCAAAACTAGGTGTTCAACCTCAAAATCCTCACACCCCCTAGGTAGTTGTATGACCTACCAAATGGAGTACAACCAGTATAAAGGAATAGTTTGGGGTTGGAAATAGTGTCTCAAAACTGTTGTTCACCCTTCTCAAATAAGCTCATAATTTTTTTATATAAACCCCTTTAAATAATCACTAAAAATTGAGCAATATAACTTTGAATAGCTCCAAATGAAGTTGCATGTAACTAATCCACCAAGGTTGGTCTTTCACAACCAAAACGGATGCTCCTTGCAAGGGTTTTCATCCTCACAAAGCTTATGGTATGAAACCTAAACTTTCTTCTCAAAAAGGTATCAAGCATAGTTTCCAAAATGAGCTTCAAATTAGCTTTTGTATGCCTCCCAAAACCCCTGCCTCATATTGGAAAAATAAAAATTATTTTTAAATTATCCTTGTCTCCCACTTGGGTGTCCCATATAATAAAGTCAAATATTTCACCTTTTTAAACATTCCTTACATCTCCCAAAAAGTCGCCTTTTTATAAAAATATTAAATAACGTAAAGTTAAATATTTGATTTAACTTTATAAATTTAATGTTATTTTAAATTAAATCCCCCGGGCCATAAAATCCTATCAAAACAACATTAGATACTACCATTGAGCATCCTAAATAAATATCATCATGTAAATACAAGGTTGGTTCCTAGGAGGTGACTTACTAAAAATAGTATTAGATCCAACACCCAAAACTGCTCCAAAAAGTGCCAAAAAGATACTCTTGAAATATCAAACATGTCACCAAGAGCTAAGGATTACCCTAACCAACCATATTAGCCTATGAGAACCCAAGGAATCGGCTAATCTTGATAATCATTATCACAACTTAAGAATGGGACATTACAAGGAACCCTTTATGGTCTAGGACGTTCTAACCTTCTTAGGTTTAATTTATCAACCATTTCTTTAGAAGCTAGATTATCAATACAACCAATATCAGTTAAAACCTTACAACACTTAATTCTTGACTTACATACTACTATAACTAGATTCTTCCATTGCATTGGATTTTCTTCATCCTCGTACTTTAGAGAAATCTTATGTGACAAGTGAATCTCCTTTCTTTAGTTCATCTTCAAATTTGTATGATCCCTCAATGGTCTCATTAGTATGTGCAAATCTCTCTTGCTTCAAGTCTTTTTCTAGGGGTAAGTGTACAAAAATGGTATATAAAAAGGGGGTCAAAAGTGGCCACTTTTTTTTTTAAATCAGTTAAACCTAAACTTGGATGGGTAATTTGAGATGCATGCACTCAAAATTTGAAGATATGACAATAACAATAATTTTAGTACTCTGAATCTAGTTTTTAAAACATAGTTAAGATTAAGAGGATGAAATGTTGTGCACACACAAAAGTGTTCATATTTTTTTCACTAAAATATAACATAGTATATGGTGTGTGCCCCCTATTTTTTGTTTCATTTAATATTTTAAAAACCAATTGGTAGAAATATAGCTCAAAGTGAGTACTAGAAGTTGCATTTTTTTTATAATTTTTATTGAATTATTATATTTTTGTGTTTTTTCAAAGTGAATGCATCTTAAAAATTGCATTACTAAGCATGTGTGTCACAAAACTTGCACAAAAATAATAAAAAATATATAAATAAAAAAATGAATGTGTAAAGAATGAAGTGTAAAACAATCCTATATAAAAAAAAAAAAAATTGTTAAAGTTGATCAAAAGTTATAAAGAAAAATCAATGCATATGTATCCGAGGAATATAGAAACAATAGTAAAATAAATTGAAAATAAATAATGTTAATGTATTTCAAATATTAAAAAAAATATTGTTAAAAAGCTAAGAAGACATGTGAAATTTTAGTTGTAATTTTATTAAATATCGTTATACAGTGTGTGAACCTGATGACATACAAGTTGAGAAACTTCATTGAAGTTCAAAAACACATGAAATGGAGGCAAATTAACAGTCCAAGCCATTAGGCTTGTTATCCAAACCTATTCCAAAGAAAAAAGGGTGGAAATGTTTTTTGACTAAAAAACACGATTGTGTTTTTTAAAACATAAAACACGATCACGTTTCATGTTCCACAAAATATAATCATGAAACTTGATGTTTTATAAAACAAAAAAATGTGATCTCATTTATTAAAACTAAATGCTCCCTCTCTCTCCCTTTGTATTTATATTGCTCTCTCTCTCTCTCTCTCTCTCTCTCTCTCTCTCTCTCTCTCTCTCTCTCTCTCTCTATATATATATATATATATATATATATATATATCCCTCTCCCCCTCTCTCTTTCTCTATATTTCTCCCTCTCCCTCTCACTCACTCCCTCTCTATCTCTCTATCTCTCTATCTCACTCTAACTATTTATTTCTCTATCTCTCCCTCTCCCTCTATCTCTTTATATATATCCCTCTCCCTCTCTCTTTATATATCTCACTATCTATTTATGTCTATCTCCCTCCCCTCTACTCTCTCACTCTCTTTCTCTATCTTTCTATCCTTCCTTCGATCTATTTATCTCTATCACTTCATCCCTCTTTGTCTCTCTATCCTTTCTCTCTCCCTCCATCCCTCTCCCCCTCTCCCTCTCTTCTATCTCTCTCACCATTTATTTATGTTTCTCTCCCTCTCACTCTTTATCTCACTCCCTCTCCCTCTGTATCTCTCTCACTCTTCCTCTCTTTATCTTTCTCTATCCTCCCTCTCTCTTTCTCTCCCTCTCCCTTTCCTTCCATATCTTTCTATCTATCGAGTGCCCCTATATAGACATTAGTTCCATTTACACCTATCTAAGACCCCTATTTATACACATATGTCATTTGCACTTGTCCAATGCTCTCCTCTATACCACATTATATCTTTTATTTGGTGAAATATAAATATCTAATTTGAAGTGTTAGATTAGTTCATAATTTGTTCCTTTCATTGTACATTAGCTTTTTGAGAATTTATCTCTTGTGTGTATTAGTGTATATTTTTTATGTTCCTTTTTGTATAGTATTTATTTTTCTAGTTTTTTCTCTTTTAATCTCCTCTTTTGTTTCAATCCTTGGTTATTTTCTATTTTTCCATCCTTCTTGCATGTGCCTTTATCCTTATCACCTTACCCTTATTTACATTATCCTAGTCCACATTTCCCACCCTATATTTGATATCTACCTTAAATACCATGGCCTCCTCTTCTTCACCCTCTACTAATGATAATTTATGTGACCCTATTTTTTTCATAAACTATTTTTCACTCATTCTCATATTCTCCCTTTCCTAAAATGTGCCTTACCTCTCACTTCTGCTAACCAAATTTTCTCGTTTCTTACCAATCATTTTTTTTGTTTCATTTCTAAACTACTACCCTAATTTTGTTTCACCCCCTTCACCTTGCATTGTCTCCTAAATTTCCAATAATCAACATAAATACCCCTATCAATGACTATATGACATAGTTTCTTCTACATTGCATTCCTTATTCCCTCCACTCAATTCAAATTTTTCTCTTTCTTGGAATTACTTACTCTCATACTATTATTAATCCTAATGTACTTCCTTGTTTCCTTGATTCCTAGCCACTTACTCTCACTAAAATTTCTTATTTCTATGACATCAATCCATCCATACACTCCATTCCTGAGATCCTAGAATAGTTATTGTCAAAAATATTTTGGTGGCATTATGATTGGGCTACAAACTTCAAATCAATTCAATAATTCCTACACACCACAAAAACTCCTAAAAAAAGGATATAGATCAAGAGTTTAGATTAGAGTGGACTTAAATTTTTGTTTTGTCTTCATTAGATGAAAAATGGTATCATCTATAAGATGGTATACAAAATATGTAATCTAAAATGAAAGGAAAAATGAGAAGTACCAAATTTGAAATAAAAGGAGTAGTAGATAGCATCGAGTTTGAATTTATTTTTTATCTTTTCATCCCCGTTTCTCTCCCTACCCCTCTCTCTCCCTTTATTCTTCTTTGTCTTTATATATCTCTCCCCCTTGCCCTCTCTCTCTAATATATATATGTATCCCTCTCCCTCTTCTTTATCTCTCTATCTCATCCTCTCCCTCTATCATTTTATATATCTCTCTCACCATATCTTTATATGTCTCTTACCCTCTCCCTCTCCATCTCGATCTCTCTCCCTCTCTATCTCTATATATCTATATTTCCCTCTTATCTCTATCCTCTCTCTCCATCTCTCTTCCTCCCTATCTTTATCTCTCTTACACCATCTATATCTCCCTCTACCTCTCTTTCTCTATCTCTCCCTCTCTCTTAAGATCTTTTTCTATATATCTCTCCCTCCCTCTCTCTTATTGATTTCTATCTCTTTGTCCCTCCCTCTCTCTCCCTCTCTATATATCTATCTCTCCCTCCATCTCTTTTTCTTTATCTTGCCTATCTCTTTATCTCTCCCCCCTCTCCCTATCTCTATCACTCTCTCTCTCTATCTCTCCCTCCCTCTCCCTCTCTATCTCTATCATTTTATGAGCTACAAAAAGAGCATTTTTTATGAGCCACAAAAATTGCTCACATATTATAAGGAACAAAATGTGCTTATATTTTAGAAGGCATAAAATATGAGCGTGTTATGGCTTGATATTTACAAATCCATAATTCAATTGTGTTATGTGATTTTGAACATAAACACATTATGTAGAAAATTGGACATTTGGCCACTTTTTTTGACACCATTTCCATGCACACACCCCTAGGGATTCCCTAACCTAGGTGGAATTCAAACACTTGGTTCCATTACTCTCTACAATTAAAATAGACTCCTCTAAAAGGTCTTCTATTTATTCCGCTTTATCTTCCTCTACCTCTCTAGTATTTGTATGTTCTATCATTGTGATATAAATTTGTGTCATCCTTTTCTTTGTGATAGGGATTGTGCCTTCTCTATTGTTGTGGTGAGAAATACTTCTTCCTCCTTTGTTATGATATGAGCTATCACTCTTAAAATAATTCATTTATGGTTCCTCACCACCACATTGAGGTTTATCTCTCAAATATTCTTTCTCTTCCACTTTATAGTTTTTTATAGCTTCAAGTCTTATATTCAATTTCTTTTCTAGTGATTAGGGCCAACGGATACACCTCCTCCATTATTTAGATATTTCACACACTTAGATCTTATCGAATTTAACCTTTCAAACCATTGATGCATCTTGCCACTTTCTCTACTCCATCATGATGTCCTAATCGTCATGATGTCCTAATCGAATTCTCAATCCATAGTATTCTTCAATATAATCTTTCAAAGTCACATCTTAGGTATTGCAACTCCTTTGACAATTCTAAATAATAATTTGTGAGAATGAACTTAGATTTTACCTTTCAACCATTATATCATGTTTCTTAATTCTAGGTTTACCCTTCTTGTTTCTTTCCAACTAAATTTATTTCCACCAAATGGTAGCATGACCTTTCAACTTAGTCTTAGAAGATGTTACCCTATTTGAAACATGAATATATTCATACTCAAAATGTTCTTACAAATCAACTATCTTATATTAAATTAACAAAATAATTTAAAATGTCAACTTATCTTCTTATTGATGCTTGATATAAATTTCAAAATCCTTTCTTTATTTTCTTCTCCTTGCTTCCTCTTTTCCCAATAGAGTTTTCTTTCTTTTTTCATCACTTAAATCAACTCTAAGGTTAGGGTTTCTTCTATGGTCTTCTTAAAAATAATTCATTCAAATCTCCATTACCTTAATAATTTTAAACATCTCTTCAATTAGCAACACCTTGAAATTTTCATGGAGGCATGCCTTCCTAGAATTTGATGCAAACTACCTCAAGTTGGTAATTGGTCTACAATTACTCCTACAAACTATCTCATATTTGATGCTCTATTTACAAGATTCTTGTAGGATAAATCAATTCAATAATTTGTTGACAAGAACCTTCAAGTTACTAAACATTATGCTTTGATATTAGTTTATATAATAATGGGCAAAGGATCCAATGATGGATTATCCAACCATGCAATGAAATGAAACCACATAGCAAAACTCAAATAAAACAACAAACAATGTGATCTTTATTGATTCTTAGTCATGAATGAATTACAATCTATTGCAATGGGCTTTCAACATGCTAGGTTATAATTGTTTGGTTACAAATCTGTAATTTGCAAGATTTGAAAGATATTAAAATACAATGCTCAAAATTGACTCCTAACTTGAATCTCCAATTTAACTACTTCCAAATGTTTATGAGTGATGTTTTTATAACAATTTTTAGTCTTAAGAATGGTCTCATTCAAATGCAAGGAGATGCAAAGTTCAATGCCAAGTGTAACATGTAATCAACCAAACATGTGAAGGAATCTTCTAGAATGAATACAATGATGATGGACCAATAAATCTCAAAGCAATTCGCACCATAGACTCTTCTAAGTTTAATTTATCTTATAATGTGTTCCTTTGTTGTCACATACTTTTAAAGGTTGTCGCAAACTATGAACAGTAGTATTGAATGCTTCCCATTGTGCCTAGTAGAAGTTTGGAAGTGAACTATGACGTTGTGATCAAGATCTTCTAGAAATTGAATATGACTTCATAGGCTCAGTGTATAAAATATATTCCCAACTATGAAGTGATATGTCAAACTTTAGTAAAATGTTATAAGATTTGTGATGGTTGATAATGACTAGAATGTTGTTGAAACCTACAAACAAAGTAAAAATATATTTTTGGTTGATACAAGAGTTCTCTTACACCTTGGGATGCTCCTACATCACCTTTGCTAATATACATAATGTAAAATGTTACAACAAACTATTGACAAATTATGGTGTCTAGATAAATGCATATGCAACTATTGAAAGGAATGACATTAATGGTTGGGGAAAGTTACATAATATCATCATTTTGGATCATACCTTATAGACATATTGCTTCATTATTACAACGAAATGAGACATAATTGATGTTGTAAGGTGCTCTTCACACATTTATTTAATATTTCTATTGTTTATCATGATGGTACTAGTTGGTGAAGGATAGCAAGTGGCTTAAAGGGGATGATGGTAGTGGAAAGTGTTGTGACATTTGGTCTTGTTTTTTTATGCATTAAATATAATGCATATTTATTGTGGCTAAAGAAAAGGAACATGGCAAGCCATTTACAAGGTAGAGATCAAAAGTGTCAAGGAACCACCTCAAAGTATAGGTTAAAAAAAATATTCAATTACAAATTCAATGATGATGAACAAAGTTGTCAAAATGGTTCTTGGGAATGATGGATTACATAGTACATAAGTGGTAAGAACAAGACAATCCATAAGGGAAGATTTCCTCCTAAAGCTCGAGGGTGTAGTGTTTGATGTAGAGGTAAGAGTAAGTCTAGTAGAAGTGTCTCTTCCTATTAGTGACAATATTTAGGAGGTTATGGAGGGCATTATTCCAAAATACAAGGCAAAGCAGTGCACCAAGTATTTATTTTTGGGTTCTAATGATATTTGACATTTGATTCATGAGTGTGAGGTTTTTGGCTCTCACAGAGAATGCTTGAGCAATGGATGTGTATTACAAAGATATTAACATAGTTCTAAGGAATATGGTAGTGTCCCATCATAAGGGGACTCTAGAAGTAGCAAGTGGTTATACTCTATCAAGGTCCTTTGGTGATATGAAATATTGAAAGGCGTCAAGTTTTTGGGTTTAGAGAATGTGGTTGGCCCTCAAATTTTGTCACAAGAGTTAGTATTTTAGGCACAAGGGTTTTCACTAAGGCATTTGAATGTTGAAGGCATGGCACGATGGGGTGTTGTTGAAATGTAAATCTAGGTAGTCTTGTGTATGTGATATTTTTGTTTCATGCTAATAGGATATAGTCTATGTTGTGTTTTCTTTATATAAGATAGATGTAAGATCTATGATGTTATAATTATGGTAATATATGTAGTGCATCGTATAGATAGTTTATGATAATTCCTTTCATGCTTTCTTTTGTTGTCCCTGATAAGGTAGTTGATGCAATTTGCAATAGTTTTAGTCGTATACCTTCCTTTATGTAGCAAGGATGGGGCCCTTGTAGAACCCTTATAATCTTATAACTGAAAAATATTACTAGCTATTTATTATAGACAATAATAATTACTAATATTAACTCACTAACATTGTTATAGTGATGATATTACTATCAGGATTCAACCGTGTAGTTTTTCGAGTCAAACTCATTGACCCATATAGTGATTAATCAAAGGATGCAACCTTTCAAATTCAATCAAACTCTAGATCACTTGACTCACTATAATTGATGTATGCATAATAATGGATTCAACTTTACAAACACATTTTTGCTTACAATACTTGCAACCATATTGACTCTATAGAGGAGTGTGATATCAACACATTGGAGTGATGGTAATAGATACAATTTGGCAATAGAATGCTTATTGATAGAACCATGGAACCTACATCATCTTCCCATTGGAATCTATAACTTGTATGATCTACTTTGCACTCATGTATATAAAGATTAGAAACTTTTGATTATACATGTGCATTAAAAAATCATTCAATCATGTGGATTAAAAAATCATTCAATCATTGATTATACTTAGTATTCTCCTTGATTTTTCCATCAATGTCTTTTTCATTTAATTTTGCACTTCAATTTTGTTGTGATGTATATGGAGTTGTCTTTTGCCTCGCTATTCCACCCTATGTATAAAACAATTCAATTCCATTTTAGTAAAACTCTCCACCATTTATCCTCAACATTTTTATCCTCTTCCTTGTCTAGTTTTCTATACCCCACCTTTAATTCACTAAGAACACCTCATATTTATGTGTGAGGAAATATACCCATAGTTTCTTGAAGAATTCATCTATAGAATTTTAAAAAAAAAAAATCTATTCACGTAACAAAGATGGATCCAAACACATTACTATGTATCCATTGTGAAATCACATTTGGTCTTATATCAGTGGGAACTTTACTTCTTCTTTTTTACCATACACAATTTTTTTTTTTAAAAAGGCAAAATCACAAAATCTTTCGAGCAATTAGAAATTCCTTTGGCAATACCTTTAGTGTACAAAGTGTGAAAGGCATTTTTCTTCATTATTTCGCATTCTCTCATGCTAAAGCATTGTATTCTCAGCAAGTAACATGTGTTCAAAACTCGGGGACAAAAGAGGTATTACCTCTTATCACTTACAATGTCTTCCTTATACATAAGTAGTGTTCCAATGCCGACTCCTCTTGCTAATAATTCTCAGGTATTATGGCATAATGTTGGACTGCCAGCATGGTGGAGGTAAGAGCACATATTATTGAGACTTGATGGATCAAATTAGATTATAATATCCATATAAATCAAGTCTATGCTAGTATATAATATATTAAAGATGAACCTTAAACCAATCACATTATATGAGCATATTTAATTGATGCCATCATCTTTTATTGATTCCATTCTGATTTTACACATTTTATTCTATGACAATAAAGATGTTCCAATGGGATTTACTATATCAACAAGAAAAATGTAAGCGACTAGTGAAATTCCATGCAAGAAGCAACACACAATGTTGCAATTAATGTTGTAGAGATTGCGTACTAAGGGCATTCATGATAGAAGATGTATAGTTGAAATTGAAGCCATTTGTTTTATTTTTCGTTTAAGTTAATATAGTATCTGGTAGAAATGCTTGTATTCCAATTGACTGCCGTACTTCGTTCATTCCTCTTGTACTGATTTTTTTCCCTTATGTCTTCGATTCCTGTAAAATAAACCATACCTCATCATATGAACCAAAAACTTCAATGTCAGGTGAAACTTTAAAAGAAATATTGACTATGCACCAAAATTCCTACCCTCTATCCCACCCTGGATTAGGGCAAACGCATCACATAGATCCATCTGTCTTCACCCTGACCAATAAAGTACCCAAAGTTATAGTACGAGAGAAATGTACCTACACTTTCATCTTGAGCTTCCAACTCTTGCTTGGACTTCCATGCTGCTTTCCTAAACATCGTTGATAAGAGTAATGTAGAAAAATACTCATAGCACTAATATATTGGATCATTTTTATGTTGATAATACTCGAATGCAGAGGGATAAAAACAGGGCAATTCTTTTATGGTTCCTACTTAACAAGCAACATATGAAGAATTTTGTATCATCCATGTTAAATTCCATAATTATTCTCTCAATTTGTAGTTGAATGATTAGGCATCAAGTATTGGTTCTGAATATTGTTAATGTTTCGCTAGTACCAACAATTGCACAACTGGTTCTTTATCTGACCAGTTGAATCAAAATATTCACGTGCACCATAAGACTGGTTATGTTTCGTATGCTAAGTTTCCCTCGATACAATGATGATAATCAATTTGTAAGTAATGTTCATTATGGATTAACTATGAAACTTGAAGTGAAGGTTAATAATGATAATACAATTAAAATAAGTTGGACATTTAAAGATCATAGTTTCAATATAACATAATAAAAATATTACATTAATAATACATCCATTGTTTTAAATAAAAATAGTTACGTCTTTATGAAAACTGGGATACATTATATGGAATGCACTGCCTATAAAATGATTACATCAGTAAAACATCATGAATATAACAGCCTGACAGCACAAGTGGATAGAATTTATAAACAAATAAAATTATTCATGGATTAACTGCAGTAAGTTTGCAGTTCACATTCAATCTTAGGTACTTAAGCCCAAAAACTGGGAACGGAGAGTCCACTGTCAGTAAGCAGAATATACTGCCCAGATTTTCAAACCATATTTTGGCACTGCAATTGTCTTCTTGTTCACATTGTTTAAGAAATTGAGATACAGAACCTACCTGTGTAATGGGTGGGTGGACCAAGAACTCTAAATCTAGTGTCTGCAATCAGATGGATCAACTATATCCCTTTAAGATATGAGCCCACTGCCTCTTATCAGACCAATTCAAAACTGACAAAAGGATCAATATACCTGCACCTTATTCCTGAGCTTCTGAGGAAAGCAATTTAATAAGAATCACTACTAAAAAATAGCATTGCTGGTCCAGTCCACATTTATTGATATCACAACATAAATTATTGAGTCCAGTAGGCCAGTTTGCTAACTCATAGCTCATATAGAACTCATTAATGGACTAGTCTACCAACACTGTAGCTTAGCAACAAAGCATCAAATCGTTGGGAGTTGGGACAATGTAGCAGTCAATAATGAATGTGATGCAGGAGTATAAAATGCCAGCTTCCAGATCAGTGCAGGATTTCAAACACCCATGTAGTTCTGAAGTAACCCATTTACGTTTGCTGTAATTGCTTCCTGCTTGAAAACATGTATATCTATTTATAGAGAATTATAATAAAAGAGAATTCTTACTGTTATGTGACATGCAATTTATATTTCCAGAAACATAAGTGCTAGTCAGGTTCCCCACTGCAATTGGGGAAACACGGTTTATCTTAAGTCTTGAATTATTTGCATTATATTGGACTGTCATTGCCACATTTGATTTCTGTGTCAGAATCACATTCTACATCATTCACACCTTTGACCAATAATTAATTAAATAGCTTTCCTGATAAAATGTCGTTGAAATGTTAAGTCCCAAAGGTCTGATTTACGTTTGTGATACAAAAAGTTTATTTTCCAAATAGACAAGCTGCGACACTAACAGCAATTTAAGATCAGCACAAAATGCAAATTAATGTATATCAGATAAAGAAATGTTCATGCATAAGCTATCAGAAATTGAAATTGAAACTGTAAGAATATCCACAAAAAGTAAAGTTAGGTCAAACTGGGGGAAGTATATACCTTGGGTAGATGTGGAATAGTTAATGAAATACCTCGGTTTCCTTGTAATGAAACTAACAACACTTTTAGGAGACCCATGAATGGGAGAACTTGGAACTTAGGCTGTTATCCATAAAATATCTAGTTGATACGTGCTTCATAAACAAATAATTATATACATAATTACACTTTTCTATTTTTAGCTGAGTGATGTATATGCTTATGCCATCCCTGAAGCATTAAGTACTTCTTGAAACATCTCAATCATCAACTCCCTGTCAACATGCTGGAAAAAAATGCTGAGGTCTTCTCTCACATCATAAATCTTCCCAAAATCAAACAGGTACTTTAAACACCCCTTCTTCAATTGGATTAGCTCGTAATTCCAGGCTACTTGAAGCCTCTCCAGAACATTTTTAGAATCTATATCCTCCAAAAGGCTCTCTTCACATGCTTCTTTCAAGTCCCCAATATCAAACTTCTCAGAAGCCCTAAGCAAAGCTATCCTGTGCTCTCGAAAGTCCTCATATTTGATGCCTCCATAAAGGTAGCTTAAGAGAGCCATGCAAGCTTCTACAGAAATATCTTCAACGTTAATTATTGATGATTCTTTACATTTAAAGTCTTCTGATAGCATCCTTTCAAATACAGTGGACCTTTCTGCTAGAATGGCCCGATGTGCTCTAACAGTACCATCAGCAGTGTTTATTGTTACATCGGCATGAAGTCCATCATTCAGCATACGAGACAGGCATGCTAGTGTACCCTTTATTGCTTGATTTCGCATGATTCCTTCATTCGGCCATATAGAAGAAGGCTCACCCCCCTTCATTGCGAGTCATTAAAAATCACATTATGAGGATATTAGAGAAGTACAGTTAGAAGTTTCTACATCACATCAAAGCCCACATAAAGTGAGAAATGGCAATTGTAGGAACTGAAAAATTTTACAATTCTTACATTAACTGAAGCAACTTTTAGATCTAGAAATTCCACATCAATGATAAACCTTCCATGAAAAGCAATCTCTACAGCCCACACAAAATCCTCGCTGCTTCGAAGTAACCTGTCATGAACTGCATCAACTGAATGAGCAGAAGATAAGGAAAAGGAAAAACACTAAACAGCAAAGCTACTTTATCAACTTTCATTTTTAAATAACAGGACAGTGTTGAACAGTTTTTAAAACTTTGAAAAACCCATAACAATTTTCCTATAACTTCCAAAATTGTTATGGAAGGACACTGACAGATATTACCAGCTTTCAAATTAGATTAAGGCAAGAAAATATTTATAATGTCCAAAAATTTCAAGGTGTTAGAAGTTAGAATAGATAATATCCATGATCTAGTTTACATTAACCAAGATTATCAAGAAATGGTCTTCGGCTACTCCACTCCATTAGCCTTACATTGCATTCATATATAAACATCCACATATCACAATAACACACATATACACATACACACATGGAGAGATTTGGTAATTATAATGAGAATCATCACATCACCATCGCTTTATTGTTTGTGTAAGATAAGGTACTACTCTTATGGTTGCTGCTTCACATGAAAATTCTAACAGTGGATTTCATGCAGCTGAAAGGCGTAAAGGGCCACATAACCTGCCTCAATTCCTAAAAAATAGGAAACTTAGAACTATAGACCACATTTTTCTCCAAGGCCGCCAGGCAATTTTTCAGTGGAGCAATTTGATATATATATGCAGCACTAAGAATCAATCATTCAATTCAATTGAACAAACTTGTAAAATATGGCACAGAGTGGAAATAGGAGCTCCAATCCTATGACATATAGCAAAAGCTGCAGCCCACAATCTTTGCCATGTATAGATTTCAGTTTTGAATGCAATTGTAGAAATTATAAACTTTTGCAAACAAGCAGAAATTCCAACTCAATTATTCATGTTGACAAAGGAAAATATCCATTTGACTGCTTTGACTATGATCTTGAGCCAACAAGGTATCTCAAATCCATCAGTATGATAGATCATCAAATGATGAGCTTTCGAATTTAAAAGGAAGATATCACCCTAAATGGTTCTAAGTCACAGTCAAAGCCTAATAGCAATCCCCCTCCCCCACTCACCCTGGCTGGATTGAATTGAATTTGGACAGCACAGCCAAACAAAACCACAGCATCGTTGGATCTGGCAGCATTGTTTGGGAAACAAAGGTGCCATGATCCTTTCCCATAGTAAGGCCTTGAGATGTACCACAAACAATTGGACCAAACTACTTGCTTTTTAACATGGTCTACAACTCATACAAGACATGAGTTACCAAAAAAAATTAAAATCATCAAAAAGATTCAAAATTAATAATTAATAGAAATCCAAAGTCTTGGAAGGAATATTCTCAGTCAAAATAGGCTACACCTAATAATTGCAAAAAAAAAAAAGATGCATAATCTCCTCTAACAGCTCAAGAATTTGACTTGACTTCTTCCAAGAATACCAAATCAACTACTGACCTAGACAACATAACAAGGTTGTCAATATGCTAGCCAATGAAGCCATATACAATCTAATCAATATGCCATGCCAGGGCTTTCTTCAACTTCATCAACTCCCAAAGAAAACAGCCAACAAGGTAAAAATGAGGAAGGAATCTGTTAAATCCAAATATTGTGCTATTGAAATTTATTATGTCAAAAAAAAAATTATTGACACTATTTCCAAAGATATTATCCCACCCCACCTTAAACACTCATATTGTCACCCCATCCTATCCATTCCCCTAACCCTTTCCCTACCCACCATTATTTTTCTTGTCCTCACCCCCCAAATGGTGACTTCTTCACATCTTCAAGCACATGTCACCCACACTCCACAATACCTTATCCTAACACCTTGTTGGCGTAACAATTAGCACCTCTGGAGTGCGCATTGGTACGGACAGCTATACACAGTGCGTAATGACTGCTCTTCAAATTAGGAAGGGAAGCTCCCTCTTTTGCTGATATGCATTCTAAAAGTAAAGTATCTAAATCCTATCTTTTTCGTTTCAGCTGGAAGAGGCACAAGGTTAAGGAAACCAAGAATGTTGCAGCTAAGGGTTTTCTCTGGTTTTGCAAATCTTAACTACAAGTAAACTAAAAGCTTTAAACTATCCAATCTCCTCAAGAAAACAAAGCATGAGGAAATAGGAGCAGGAATGTGTTTATACGATAAACTCTACAATAGGATTTCCAAGGAGGAGGAACCCCTTTCCGAGGTGTAGGCTGATATGAAGTTTATTAGGCACGACATCAAATGATATGCTTAATTACTAAATTTCCGAGGAGGAACCCCTTTCCAAGGCGTAGATATGCAACAAGCCTATTGGCAACAACACTTAAACGATAATTCTTCCTTCCAAATTTCCAAGGAGGAGGAACCCCTTTCCGAGGCGTAGATTGAAAGAACAATTATTAACACAACACAAGGTAAGCAAACTAGGACAGCAAATTGCATTGGCGAGACATGCATACAATAAATGATCAAACTAGCATACAATAAATGATCAAACTAGCAACCCCATTTAACTAAGTTTGAACAAAAACCATAATAATAACATTCAGGCAAGGTGGCTCAGCTATTTATTATAACAGTAAAAGCTTGTGAACAAATACAACAGCAATATTTCAGTCAAGGTGGCTCAGCTATTTATTATAACAGTAAAAGCTCGTGAACAAATACAACAGCAATATTTCAGGCAAGGTGGCTCAGCATATATTACTATCACGTGCAAAAGTTAATTACAAATGAGAAAAGTGCTCTTATTTATAGACATCAAAGGTGTAGGGAACCCTAAAATCACCTTGAGTCAACTACAGTCTCGCAAGCATGCGAGATTTTATTCTCTAGTCTAAATAAATGAAACTATACAGTTAATTGGAAAGCTACCATCAGTTAACCGATACAAACAAGACTAAATGGACATGTGCAACATGCACGTCCTTATTGAAAGGAAAGCTAACTGATAACTACCATCAGTCAACTAGCTCTAACTGAAAGTCCATCCTCCTGCGAAGATATCTCCAAGAATGAGATAGGCGTGCATGAGATAAGCAATAAGAACTCAAGAAATGGCGTTGAGTTAACTGCTACTTCTGACTCATCCTCGTAAATAATTGTAGGACCCAACCGGCTGTCTCTGACATCTACAGTCGCCTTCTTGAAACTAGCAGTCATCACTGAGAAGTTATCCAACTTGGACGCCTCAGGATCTCCACCTAGGTTATCACGAACCAGTTCCTCGAACTCAGCCTGAACTACCTCTAACTCAGCGCATGTACCATCCTCATGTCGATAATGACATGGGATCTGGGTGATGAACTCGCTGACAAGTCTGAGAGCTGAAACAACCTTCTCCTAAAGTGCAGCCATCTTAGCAAAGATTTTGTCATATGTTTCCACTTTGCAAAGATGCAATTCTCTCCAAGCAAAAACCTTCCTTTTATCTTCTTCTACTTCCATGGCGTCATAGGCAACTGCCAACTAAGATATGAGTATTAAGTCCTTCGACTTATGTTCTGCTATGAATATCTCAAGCTCCTAAATCCTCTGACGAAGATCATGTGCCTCAACCCTCAACTGATATAACTTTGTGAGGAGGTGTCTGCCGGCAACAATGAAATCTTCAATCCAGCTGTCTAAGAGCTTCCCTCAACTGACCAAATGACCAAGTCTTTGTTGATCTATTGCTGTCTCTCGAAAGTCGAAACTGTGGGAGCATAGATGCCTGTCCTACATTTCCATGGAGAAGACCCGAGATATACTATTGGAGCTGCCTAATTTCAGCCTTGAGGGCTGCCTTATCTTCTTCGTCTTTCATGACACACTCTTCCAGATTACTCGCAACGACTTTGAAAAGGCTCACGTCCACGTGTCGAGTGCTCTTGCCAAGATTGGCTTTGATGAAGGTAAAATCACCAACATCAACTTCATCCAAGTTCTTGCCCTCTAGTGGTGTAGCAACTTCAATGACGATCTCTTCTTCAAGAGTCTTCTCAATATGCACTTGCTTCTTGACTCTCTTGCTCGACCTACCCTCATAGGGTTCGCCAAACTCAGACAAGTCAAGTTGATATGAAGGCATACGCCTCTCTCTTCCCAAAGACCTCTCGAGCCAACACGAATTATTAATGTCGCCCTCTCGAGGAGAAACTGTTGTTGTCGTGTCAACCACTGGTGAATCAACTGGAATGAAAGTCTCATGAACTGGAGACTCAGGCTCTGAATCAATGTCGATAGGAGATGACCGTGGAGAAAGAGGTGGACCAGGAGACGATGAATCGGCCTTAGCTTGAACCACTGGCTCTACTATGACTTTTGGCGCTTTCTCAACCTGCTTCCACTTAGTGATGCTCTTCCCCTTCGACGGACCACTAACTTTGACTCCTATAGGCGGCTTCAAGATAACCTTGACTCGAGGCCTCAACCTAGAAGTAGAAGGAAGTGAAGAAAACCCTTCTGGCGGCTCTGAGACTGGAACTGTCCTTCGGCTTCGCTTGCTCTCCAAGTAGTACATGCTCGTCTTAATAACTGATTTAGACAAGTCCTCAATCGAAGTATTCTCCCTGACGTACAAATCTGGCTCGCGAGAACTTGGTCTTTAATAAATGAAGTGAGGAGCACCTCTCCGTCATCATCGGACAAACCCTCCACATCTTCTGATAGGAAATCAGCAAGCCGTGGGATAGTAAGTTTGCAATAATGACGTCGGCGGACTTCAAACTCATCCTCGCAGTTGACCCAGAAGTCCCTAAGCGCTACCTTATGTGAATTGCTTCGCTCCAACCGTGCTGAATAATGACCCAACAGATCATAAGTACGCCTCTGAGTGAAATAATTGAGCTGGAGTTTTTATAACTCGTTCATCATTAACTTGCAATCAGCAACAGCCATGCACTTGTAAATACCCAATCCGAAAGGAAAGGTGAATGTCGGCTTGTGTCGATTGCGAAGAAAAGAGTGAACTTCTTGTCCTTGTCTCATAAACTCCATGAAAAGGACTCCGTCTAACGGGTGCCTCGATAGCATCAGAGGTTCTCCGATGTAACCATACACTTGGATATATGTGGAAGTAGGGAATTGAATGAACCAATCCGCCCAACTTTCCATCGCTGATTTTGCCTTTGGTGAAATCCTAACATGCATCTCATTATCGAGATCTCTGACTGTCTTCATGAGAAAGTGATCATTCACCACCTTAAAATCTTGTTCAGTCTTCGAAAACTCCAACAGTGAGTAGTATTCGTGAACGAGCTGAACGCCAAAAGTTCCATAAGTCTTCAAAGTCCTATAATTGCCTTGAAACGCAATCAAGTAGACCAAGAAAAACACCATGTGAAATTTGTGAATCTTGAGGAACTTTGTAATATGCTGGTGAAGACACTCACTAATAAACATTCCCCAGTAAAAGTTTTCCTTTTTGTCGATAACCCGAGAGATGAGATAGAACATCCACGGTCGGAAAATATGTGCTTCCTCCTGACCTGAAACCCAATTGAGTAAAGTTATTAAGATGGCAATCTCGTCCTTGAACTCACCACGCCCAACCTTCTTTGGCATGTTAGTAGTCTTCTGAATTTTAAACCATCGTTGAGCAACCTTTTTCTGTGATCTGTCTTGGTCCTCTTCCCATATCCTCTCACAATCTAGAATAGATATAGCAAAATTGTCTAAGCGAGGAGGTATAGCGAAGCACTTCTCAATGTCCCTTGGCTTGAGACTACAAATGACTCTCCCATCAATTGATCTGATTTGTCTTGAAGATGAGTCATAATGCTTGATGCAAGCGATTACAAACTCGAGATCGAAAACCCTAATAGGAATAGATGCCGCTGCCAGCAACCCAGAACACTCAAGATTTCTGATTGTAGAGTTGCTAGTAACCTCCAACATGCTCAGATTGACCACAGGATAGACATGACCCAAGTCTATATCGGCAGTTTTCAAAAAGTTGTGCATAAAAACCAATTTGGCCTTGTAATCTATGGGGTTGTATTGCATTTTGAAAATCTGGATTTTTTACTGTAAAGTTGGGTTATGTTCGGACAACTTTCAGAAAAAGCTAAAAAAGGCTCTAGGATAGGCTAAAAATAGCCGGCTAAGGTAAAAAAATTCGGAAAAAAAAATCTAAGACGTGGGTTTTGTAGAGAATTGAATTCTAAGCAAACCCAGCTCAACAGATTATCGAAAAAACAAGTTTAAGCAAGGTATGCAAAAGGTTTTCCGTTGAGAACTGCAAGGGCTGTAGGGGCTCTGGGGGCAATTTTTTTCGAGAAAATCTGAAAGATGGGTTTTGTGGGCAATGGATTTCTAAGTCGACCTAGATGATCAGATTTTGGAAAAAATGAGTTTTAGGCCCACATGCAAAGAGATTTCTCGAAAAAAGAACAGTGCTCCAGAATGGAGGCAGCGGGGCAATTTTCTCGAAAAAATCTAAGACATGGGTTTTGTTGCTGTCGCTGAAATGGATGAACCCAAATGCTCTGTTTCTGAAAATTTCGCCATTTTCTTTGTCATGCGAAGAATACCTAAGACGAGAATAGAAGAAATTAAGACATAAGATAGAAGTTTTTGTGTTTCTGCTTCTGTAAAAATCGCCTATGCTTGAATTGGATTTGAAGTAACCTGCATGCAAATGGAAAATGAAGTTTGTAATATTCTTCCTCTAAACATTTTGAATCTGTCGCTACGAAGAACACTGAATTTTGACACCTATAGCACCTTCAAATCATCATTTTCTCAAGAAAGGTGTGTTTTATATCTCACAATGAAAAATAATGGACGCCACAGCCTTAATAAATAAAATAAACCCTCAAGGCGTCGTAAATGCATGCAAAGTCTTGAAAATGGCGCTTGTCCTCTGATTGGACCTTCAAAAACACACGCCTAGCTTGTATTTGGCTTCAAAAATAGTTAACTAATTGAAAAATACGCCCTAATTAGGGCGCCACTTTCAACACCTCAGTCAACTAATACATGTAAGTTGAACTCGCCTAGTTACAAGCAGAAAACAAGTCAAGAAGAAGTCGACTTGAAAAGAGTTCAACTGAAGAGTCAATTTCAGTTAACTGTCTCCACCTTTAAAGGGCGCCACTTCTCTTGAGTTCAAAAAGTCAACCTTTGACTTTAGGCATCTCTTTCCAAACAGCCAATTTCTTGAAAATTTGGATTTGAAAACATCACCGGAGCTCACGTTCGATCACTAATTCTGATTGACTGACATGTCGGATCAACTGGCTAACAGTTTCATTGAAGAGCAAGATCAAATCTGACAAAAGTCTCGTTGAGGTGGCAAACCCTAATTCCATCATCTGAGGCCTCAAAATTCAAGGTGCGTCTGGCCTTCAGAAGCGCTTTTGACCTCAGACTTAGAAAATTTTCAATGCATTTCCATCATTTTCGAAGTGATTCTAACCTAACTTCATCTTGCGTTTCCCGGTGTTTGGCAAAACTTCAAAACTAGCTGACAGGCTTACTGCAAAACTGGCTGGATTCTGAACAAAAGCTCTTGGAAAGCACTTCTCGTAAAAACATCATCTGACAGCTAAAAAACATGGGCGTCTCTGGCCTCCAAGGGTGCTTTTCCTCCCAAATTTAGCCATTTTTCAAACTGGCTAAAAACCACTAAACTTCCGGCTACAGGCTGCTAACACATTCTCTGACCTGGTTGAGATATGCAAAGGAAAGTTGGAGGCGACACGAACAGGATGAGCATCTAAGATCACCAATCAGACTAAGTTTGAAGCTCCAAAACCTTGGGCGCCCCTGGCCTCCAAGGGCGCTTTTGCCATTTCTTTACACTTTTGACCATGACTAGAACCCTATGTTTGACTCTTGATACCGACAGCTCAGCAACTCAGATTCACCTGTTGACGGATGCGTTGCGAAGCCAAATCAAGTATGAGACAAATCCTAGGTGTCACTTGATCAAAAAACTTCATCTGGTGCTTCAAAAAGATGGGTGTCCCTGGCTGAGAGGCACACTATTTAACCCAGTGTTAGTCATTTTTCCATCTCCTTCGTTTCACGTTCAATCTCTCGTTTTAGGTGCTAGACATATCTGTTCGACTGGCTGGCTGGCTCATCGCGAAGCTAACAAGATTCCAAAGAAGTCATCTTGGAAGAGACAAAAATCAAAAAGTTGATCTCGACCTCCAAAATCAAGGGCGCCCCTAGCTAATAGGTGCGCTTTTGCTCTAGAGTTAGAAAAATTTCTAACATTTTCACCTCGACGAAATTCCCCTTCGAGACAAAGCATCATTTCAAACATATCTCGCTATAAAAACTTCATCGAAGCATTTTAGGCTTAGATTTCAACACTTGGTACTTGGCCATCTGCCATTGTTGACCTCGAAGATCCTAACTTTTCAGTTGAAAAAGCGAAAAACTACCCACCAGACTTAAACTAAGTTTTAACTGAATCTGACTTCACCATTGTGATCGTGAAGCAAAATAAGCCAATCAAAACAATTTTCAGCCAATTTTGACAAGTTTCAATTTTTAGGGTTTTTGACCTTAAAACAAGGGTCCAAAAACCCTAATTTTCAAATTTTCAAATTTTTCCAGTATTATCCTGACATCACACTGACTCAAAACCCATACTTGATTTTCCCAAAAACTATGTTTTGACATCATTTTAACAAGGTTTAAACCATTTTAAGCAAAATGCCTTCATGAAGCAAAAAAATTGGTTTGGGTACAACACACCTCAACCCCTTGACACTTGCAATTAGGATCTTAGGCTACTAATCATTATAAATAAAATGCTATGTTCCACGGCGTTTCGGGGACGGGGACGAGGGGACGGCAGGGGACGGCAGGGGATGACAGTCCGAGGGCAGATTTTTGGGGACGGCGAGGGGACGGCGATATAAATTTATATATATATATATGTATGAATTTTTAAAAATTTATTATATATAGAGAGAGAAAGAGAGCAATTTGAAATATCAAATATGTTATGTGCAATAATAGCAATATAACAATATGTGCATAGATAAAGAGTATAACAGCAGTATAACAACGATATAACAGCAGTGTAACAACAATATAAAGATAAAGGTAAACACTAACAGCAATGCCAATAACTTAACTATTAAATATAAAAGCATTTTGTTCAAGTTTGAAAACTAAAGTTAAATAACTCAAAGACCAAAGTCTCAAACTTTAAAGTTTAAATACAAAAATCTGTCAATCTATGACACTATGCCTCATTCGGGCTATCAATATCAAAAGCACTATTTGTGTCACTATCACTCTCTGCCTAAAGTGGATTATAATATTTATCAAACAATTTTTATTTAATTTGATAATAAAATTAAATAGTTTATTTAAAAATTAAATATTTTATCAAATATAATGAGATATATAATATTTATCAAGCAATTTTATTTAATTTGTCAAAAATTAGAACATTTTTTTTACTTTGACAAAAAGGGGACGCCCAATACGGATGGGGGACTTCTAGCCGTCCCCCAGCTGTTTCAGGGACTCCTAGGCGTCCCCCTTTTTGGGGACGCGTTTCCCAGTTTTCAAAAATTGGAGGGGACGTATAGGGGACGTCCCTTGCCGTCCCCTCGTCCCCGAAATGCCACAGGGGACGGGGACGTAGGGTTTTGGGGGGGGAGGAGGGGGGGGGGGACGCGTCCCCATGTAACACAAATAAAATGAGAATCATACAATCATAGATTTTACACATTACCCAAGATATACATGGGGAAACCCTTTCAAAGTAAAAAACCCCATAAAGCATCATTTATTATAACACTTACAAAAAATAGTCTATTAGGAAATAGACAAATCTTAGAAACACTCTTCTACATACTTCCACATGACCAATAATACCTTATGTGCATAGTGATATAATTCACTATAAATCTCCAAATTCACACACTCTCAAATGAGAGAGAGCATCCTTAAATATAGGAGAAAGGGTGGAAAAATATCATATGAGGTAGTAGTCACACCTATTGAAAGCAACCATTCATAAATAATTAATAAACTAAAAGTTATTAGATTATTAATTATTAAATAGTATATGCTTTATAACATAAGGTTGTATAACCTTATATTAGAACAATATATAAATGTTATAAGGTATGACCCATAATAACATTATCTCCCTACTGTCACATCATACAGTCCTCTTGATGCTTTTCCCAATTGACCACTTTGTCCCTTCGCCTATGAAGCTCTTTACCATAAAATACCCCATTAATTAAAACATCAGTACATAGATTTTGAGGATCCAAGCATATCAGACATTACAGGGTATAATTAATCTATAATCCTTACCATAAAATACCCCATTAATCCAAACACTAAAACATAGATTTTGAGAATCCAAGCATATCAGACATTACACAGCTCAAAACAACTAATCTAAAGTACAGGAGAATCTTGGAGATCAGAGGACATCTCAATAACTTGATGCCACTGTTGCTCAAGAAGAATTGGAAGAATTAGAGAAAGTCAAAATGACATTTGCATTGCCATTACACCAAGATCAGGCACTAAAATTCCCCTGCATTTCAAACCCATTGCCTTCGTTCTTACCACCAGCCACTTACATCATTCTTAGGTCAATCTGCCTTTACATAGAGCCATCATCTCTGCTTCCATCAATTCCAATCACCCCATTTCTGAGATTTAAGGCAGTCTTCTTAAGATGTTGTGGTCATCTCATAATATAGGCATCCTTAGTAAATAGAACATTCTATTGTCCAAACATTGGGAATCCCACTAATGCATAGGAAAAAACTTATATATGTCCGAACAAAAGGATCAAAACCTTCTTTAGATTTGCCTAAGATTTTTGGAATTCATTTGTTCCTCTCAGGAGCAACTTGTTTTGAAGCATTTCAAATAGCTTCTCAAATAAAACTTGTAAATTTGGCATGGGGAGCTGAAGGCTTTTGTCCTTTCCGGGAGGAATAGCTTATCATCTGTCATGTCCCCCCAAAAATAAGTCGACCTTCAAAAATATTTTAAAGAGGGTGTTTTTGAACACCACCCATTAATGTAAATAATAAGTAATAAATTTAAAAATTTGAAAAAAAAACAACAACAACAATAAATTTAATTTAATTTTGAATTTTCCAATTTTTGGTTTTTGGCACCTTCCTTGGGGCCAAGCGCCCATCCTTGGCAGGTATACATTCAAGTCTTATTGCTGAGCGATCACATCAAGCATTTTTGGTGCAAATTCTGGACGAATTTCCAGCAATTAAATTCAGTGTAGCAAGGACAAAAACCCTCACTGCACCAGTGAGTCAGGACGAAAACCCTGTCTCTCTTATTTTGAGTGGATCCAATTCAGGGTTTGCAATTGAGCTTATAATTTCCATCATTGGACAATTTGCAGGTATTTTGGCTTGGAATGGAGGGCACATGAGGCTAGGAGTAATCTGTGGCTGGCTAGGACTTGAAGCCGCCTTATATTACCAGGCGAGTGAAGTGTTGAGACTGATTCCTACAAGCATATAAGGTGTTGTTGGCGCAAGCACCCAGCACACTTCCTAGTGTTAGGAGAGGATCTGTGGTCAGCCTCATCTGAAAAGAAATCCGAGTGTCAGGGTGCAATCAGGGTCAGATAGGTGCAATCTGGGCTTCTGTGGACAGCAACTCAGTGAGTTGTCAGGCCACACTCAGATCTGTAGGAAATAGGCCTTTGTAACTGGTTTATTAATGAACAAGGACAGATCTGTTTACTCGTGTATGACTGCAATATGAAATGAGTATTTGGGGTGGATTAACTGTTATAAATCTGAATTTGAATATTATATTCTCCTCTTTATATTTTACTGTGCTGAGTGCAACAATTTGGGCAGAATGCTGTAGATTATTTCCAGGCAGCCCTAGATCATTACATCATCATATTGCAGCAGGTATATTGGGTATATTAGCAGGTCTATTCCATCTCAATGTTCATTCTCCCCCAACATTTATACAAAGGATTACTTATGGGGAATATTGAAACTGTCCTCTCCAACAGTATTGCTGTTATGTTTTTTGCAGCTTTCATTGTGGCCGGAACAATGTGGTATGGTCCACAATCACTCTGATTGAATTATTTGGTCTAATTTGGTCCTACTCATTACCAGTAGGAATAGGGATACTTCCAACAAGAAATGAATTGACTGGTTTGTGCCGGTCTGGCTGAAAATCTAAGTCCATCAAAGCTTGGTCAAAAATTCTTGGAAAACTTGTTTTTATGATTACATTGGGAATAGTACAGCTAAAGGAGGGTTATTCAAGGCAGGTACAATGGACAATGGAGATGGAATTGTTGTTGATTGGTTAGGACACCCTATATTCAAAGATAAAAAAGGACATGAGCTTTTTGTGTGTCATACACCTACCTTTTACAAAATGTTTCCAATTGTTCTAGCAGATGAAGAAGGAATATTGAAAACCGATGTTCCTTTTAGGAGAGCAGAATCAAAATACAGTGTTGAACATGTAGCTGTAACTGTTGAGTTCTACGGTGGTGAACATGATGGAGTTAGGTTTGGTGACCCTGCTATTGTCAAAAATTATGCTAGACGTGCACAATTAAGTGGAATTTTTTAGTTCGATTGTGCTACTTTGAAATCAGATGGTGTTTTTCAAAGTAGCCCAAGGGTTTGGTTTATTTTTGGGCATGTTAGATTTGCTCTTCTTTTCTTTTTTGGACACATTTGGCATGGTGCTAGAACTTTATTTAGAGATGTTTTTGTTGGTATTGATCTGGATTTGGATGCTCAAGTAGAATTAGGGGCATTCCAAAAACTAGGAGATCCAACTACTAAAAGACAAGTGGTATAGTATGGTATTGCTCTGCTCATTGATGCAATATTAATAAATTGAATCTCAGGAATCAAAATCTTTTGAATTCACTTTTTTATGGAAAATGTTGTAATTAGTACAAAATTTATCACTATTAATTGTAAACTATGATCAAATCTCTGGAAGCATTGGTTTATACATTCCTTTTGGTGCCTATCTTAGGGATATTTTTTTCGCTATTTTCTTTCGAGAACCCCCCAAAGTTCTGGATAGAGGGGGGAAATACTTTTCTATTTTTTGAATCCTCCTTACTTATAATAAAATAATAAAAAAATGACCTTCCCGATTGGGAAGGTCACTTTTTTTTCAACTAGTCCTCATGCTCTTCAAAAGTATCTCAAAGTTGTTCAGAAGGTTGCCCAAAAGCAGTGTATAGGGCATAAATACTAGTAACAAAATTTATTTCAAAAGGAAATGAAGCAAATCTGCACACAAGTTCACAAGCATATCTCCTTCCATTAAGAATAATGAGCTGATGGCACATACAATCAATCTGGAGGAGGAAGACAACGATGGCACACAAGGCAATCACCTTAGCAGCAATAATGCATAAAGTAATAATCCACCCAAGGAGCTTAATTTCACTTAGTTTTTAGATTCTACCTCAATTATCAACTTTGAACATGAATCCCATTCAACTCACCCTCCAAGCTAAAAGGTGAAATAATTCCAGACTTTCTCACCCAAAGTCTAACAAGATTTGGAGTTAACCCCACTAATCTAAGCATCCCTAAGCAACCTTAGTGTCTCCCATTCATGACCTCTCTTCATATAGGTTGATCCACTCTCCAAGACAGCAAATTTTTATCTCAACAAGACCTCCCCACTCTCCCCAGATGCATTTGCTCTTCTCCACTCCAACATTATCTCCTAGATTCCATTAGATATATCACAAAGGAATTCAAAGCTCTTCAAAAAAGATGAGAAAGGTACAATACCTATCTTGAAAAGGTGCTACCAAACTATACTGCGGTTTAAAACAATCAAAGAAAAATGGAAAAAATGGATGAAATTAAGCAAGGTCATTGAGCAGCATGAAATTGGGTACTGTTGTCACATGAAATTGCACCTTGCTGAACATAGGCTCAACATTCCAATGACACAATGGAAATGACCTCAAGGTGTGGGACCTTGCAAGATGAGGTCAAGTCTCCAAAGAAGGTTGGCTTCCTCTTTTGATCCAAGTGCAAACGTGTTGGACCAACCCAACAAATAGAAACCTACCACTACCCTAATCTAATCAACTCACAAGGGAAAAGGGAGAGAAAGAATGCATAAAAAAGGAAAAGAGAGGTGATACACCAAGATAGAAATGTTTCTTCTTGCTTCAGACACCACAATATATCAACAAAAGGGGCCAAAAGACTTACATAATTCTCTATTTTGTGAAATTCCAAAGATAACATGAAGGTTAGGGCTTGATCAGATGTTGAAAGGGAAGAACATTCACAGAACAGCAACTACAAACTTAAATAACACTACATATATGAATGGAAAGTAACAAAATAGCACTCAAACATGAAGGTAATGAAGGTTTACACAACATATACAAAGAAAGAAGAGGTAAAAATGGTCTATCTCATTAACATAGAGGCATAGAAGCCAATTTTACAGTTGCAGAACGCAAGAATTGCAATGTCTACCAAAGAAAATCTAGGAGAAGCCCGAGGAAGAACCCTTAGAATGAGTACAATGCTTGCTTTTATAGTTCAAGCATAACTTAGATATTCTTTACCAAACCCTAACTCAATTAGGATTAGTAGCCAAAAAAAAATTAAATCGGATCAAATACAGATGTTTGGCTCCTCAAAATCTAAGCTGAAAGCCTTAAAAAAAAATGGCCCTGATGACACACCATGCCTCCTTATTGATGACTCTATTATTGCAAAATGGAAAACCCCCCGAGATCCACAACAAAATTAAAAAAATGGCCCTGACGACACGCCATGCCTCCTTATTGATGACTCTGTTATTGCAAAATGGAAAACCCCACGAGATCCACAACAAAATCTAGCCATGAATAGCCCTCTGACAAAAAAGGGATCTGCAGCACACAAGGAAGCATGAGCACTATTTCTACCATCAATGCAGCATGGAGGATTGCATAAAAAATCCTTATGTAGCCTCACATATCTGATTTGGTAGCTGAGAATGTCGCTACGACGTTATTGTTGGCTTCCCACGAAACATGGTGCTACTAATTGCCTAGTTTGAATTTGGGTCGTAGAATTGTCAGGAGGAGACAAGAATCGACGGATCATATCCTTGACCAAGTTTGAATAATCTTGAAAAGTCTTGGCCAATTAGAATGTTTCAAGTCATATCCACCTTTACATGTCATCAAAGTGAGCTCGTTGGGGAGAGCATCATCAAAAAGATAGGTGTCGTCAACAGAGGACAAGTGTCGACCTTCCGCACTTTCACGGTTGGAAAAGGAACCCACCATGAGGAGCTTGCGGGCTAGCGGAAACAATGAGAACATGCCATGTGACGCCCTTTCACACCTTCGCAGCTTGAAAAGAGACCCACCATGAGGAGCTTGTGGGCTCACGAAACAAACCAAAAGCTACCAAGTGGCAATCTTTCCGCACCTCCGCAACTAGAAACCAGGTGCTCTTTGAAAGGCTTGCGGACGAGCAGAAGCCATGAAAACATGCCACGTGTCATCTTTTCGCGATTCCGCATTCAAGAACTGGCTACTCTTTGAATAGCTTGTGAGCTCGCAGAAATCATACCAAATGTCGCCACGGGTCGACCTTTCCACACCTCCGCACTTGAAACTAGGAACTCTTTGAAAAACCTGCAGGCGAGCAAAACCTACCAGATGTTGTCATGTGGTGACCTTTCCACGCCTTCACATTCTCTTTTATCTTCAATGAAATCACTCCTTACAGGAAACCAAATGAGGAGATGACAAATGTCACCCTTTTTGTGCTTCCGTGCCAATTTTCTTCAATAAAATGCCTACCAAAAAGTGGAAACCAATCAAATGCAAAGGGACAAAGGACGGCAAGAGCAAGGACAAAAATCGAACTTCAACTTTTGGACCAAAAGTCCAAAAATCGAAAAGGAGTTTGAAATTCCGAACAAGGAAGATGTCGAACTTGGGAAAAGAAAACAGATTTGGACATTTGGCCAAAATTCTAGTCCAAAAGTCCAAAAAGGGGTCGAAATTCCAAAAAGAACCAAAGAAGAAAAAGGGAGTCAGGATCGAGATCTCGATTGGATTCAACCTTTTGGACAAAAGGTCCAAATGTTTGAAAGAAACCAAAAGTCTCAACAGGAAAAGGAATTGGGAAAAGAAAATAGATTTGGACATTAAGACAAAAGTCCAAATGTTTGATCAGGTCTCAAAAGTTCAAAGAAGGAAGAAGAAAAGGAGAAGTGAGAACTTGGGAGAAAAACGGACAATTTGGGCTTGATCCAATAGTTCGTTCAAAACCCGAAGTCTGAAAGGATAAGATCAAAGAAAGGGAGGAGGAAAGAAGGAAGTCAAAAATCCAAAACGGACTTGGACCTTAGTCCGAAAGTCCGATCAAGACTCGAAGTTCCAAAAGGTTCAAAAGGAAGAAAGAAGAAAGGGAAATCAAGGAATGGGAACAGACTTGGACCTTGGTCCAAATGTCCGTTCGGGGCCTGAAACCCCTAGAGAATTTGGGAGAGAAAAGGAAGATGAAAGAGATAGCCATCTTTTGGACATTTTTACAAAATGGGTTTTTTAGTGCAGCTTGGCAAGGGGGTAATGCAGCTACCATAAGCATTTTTAAGCATGATAAACCATTTGGGATCTCTTAGATTAGTTTTTATTGGTGGGTCCTGCAAGAAAAAGAGGGGTGGCACAAAGTGTCAACAAGTACCAAATAGATTATGTTTTTGTAAATAAGTAATTCATTCACCACAGTGTACCTATCATCTTGTGCAATACCCTCAATAATACTAGAAGCCCAAGGATCTTCAACATACTCAGCTGAAATCTGCTCTTTCCAATCTGTTGTAACCTCCACTAATGAGCATATATATGGTCTCCAAGACAAGGCATCAGCCACAACATTTCCCTTTCCTTTGACATAGACAATATCAAAGTCGTAAGTTGAAGCTTACTCACCCATTTTTGTTACCAATTATTCAAATCTTTTTGATGCAAAAAATATTTTAGACTGTTGTGGTCGGTTTTCACAATAAACTTACCTCCCACAAGTTAAGGTTTGAACTTGGCCAATGCACGCATAATGGCCAACATCTCCTTATCATATATAGAATAACTCCTCTCGGAACCCCTCAATTTTTTGCTCTCAAAGGCAATGGGATGCTTATCTTGCATCAAAACAACACCTATTCCCTCTCCAGATGCATCGCATTCAAGCTCAAAGGGCCTGGAAAAATCGGGAATAGCAAGAACTAGGCATGTACTCATTATCTACTTAAATTAATCAAAACATTGTTGTGTTGCATTAGTCCAAACAAAGGCCCCTTTCTTAGTTAAATCAATGAGTGGAGCTGCCTTCTATGAAAACCCCTTTATGAATCTTCTATAAAAAACCACATAAACCAAAAAATCACTTAAGCTGTGAAAGATTTGTGGGCGGAGACCAATCTAAAATAGCTTTGATCTTGTCTGGATCCATCCTAACTCCATTGGAAGTGATTATGTGCCCAAGGTAGAGAAGCTCTGTCATACCAAATTCACATTTCGATTCCTTAGCATATAAGTACTCCCTCTCAAGTATGCTTAACACCTCATCTAAATGCCCCGTATGTTCTTCCCATGCCTTGTTGAATATCAGTATGTCATCAAAAAATATCAAAACAAACTTGAGGAGCTGCTTGTTGAAGACCCTGTTCATACAAGACTAGACAGTGGCGGGAGCGTTGGTAAAGCCAAATGGTATAACCACAAACTCATAATGTCCAAAGTGACAGCTGAAAGTTGTTTTCTCCACATCCTCCTCATGGACTCGAATTTGATGGTAGCTTGATCTCAAATCAATCTTGGAGAAATAACAAGCTCCATGCAATTCATCTATTCTTGGGATGGGATATCTGTTTTTTATTTAAAGCCTTGTAGTCTATGCACATTCACATAGTCCCATCCTTTTTTCTTACTCACACCACCGTAGACGTGAAAGGACTCTTACTGGGCCTAATGTGTCCCATTTCGAGCAACTCCTTGATCACCTTCTCTATTTCATCTTTGTGCCTCTTCGGGTGTCTATATGGGGTAGTTATCATAAGTTTGGCTCCTTCCTCCAACTCAATAACGTACTCAATGCCTCACTCAGGAAGCCTCCTAGGAGGTATGTTACCAAAGACCACACTGTGCTTAGACATTAGACTCTAAACATCTAGGTGATAACTCCCTTTTTGCTGCTCTGTAATGGTAGGTTGGATAATGCATTCTGCTGCCCCCTCTACTTGGTCATGCCTGATAAGACTTTCCATTCTTTTGAAAGTAACTATTTGTGGTCCACCATTGAATATGCCCCTAAGTAAAACCTTTTTACTCAGCCTCAAACTTCATCTCCATGGTCTGTAAATTCATATAGAACTCTCCAATAGACCGCATCCACTGCATACCCAGTAACACATCAATGTCCCTTATGCTCACTACGTAAAAGTCATCTCTAATCTCATGTTTGGAACCTTCCTGGTGGATGTGAGAGTGAATCCGTCCGCTATCATCACCTTGAAACCATCAAAATTTTCAGTCTTAATTCCCCATCTAGCTATTACGCCCTCATTTATAAAATTGTGTACCACCTATATCAATTAGAGTGATTATCCGCTGCCCACATAGTATACCCCAAACTCGGAAAGAACTAACCTTCTAGAAATTCGGGATTGGGAAAGTGTGCCTCCACGTGTTTGCTCATCTTATGACTCTTCTAAAGAACTTTCTGTCTTTTTATCATCCAAATCAGTTTGTTGTTCGGAACTTTTAGAAGCTGATTCCTCCTCTGAATAGTACTAATTAGCTTAGCCTTAGCCTTTGTTGAGCACTTATGAGTTGGGTCCCAAGGTTCTTTACATTGGAAGCATAATTTCTTCCTTCAAAGGTCATTAAGTTGGTCTTCATTTAGTCTTGTTGGTCCCTTAATATTCTGATTTGGATCTCTATGAAAAGGTTTCTTTACTTTGTCTTTCTTTTGTTGGAAACCTCTTGACTGAAATTTACTTTGAAAAATGGAAGACTCCATGTTTGTTTCCTTTTTAATAGCTTCCTGTAATGTTTGTGGGCTAAGGGCCTTAATCCAACCCCTCAAGGGGTCAAATAATCCATCAATGAACAACACAATCAACCTCCTCTTTGAAATATCTGTCACCATCACTGATAATCTCTAGAAATCTGCAATATAAGTGTCCATTGAACCCCATTGTCTCAACTGCACTAATTCCTTGAAGTTTTATTTGGGATCTTTTTTGTCAAATCTGTCAATTAATTTTTGTGTGAACTCATAAGACACAATTCAATCATGACCCAAAGTTATCATCCCGCGGTACCACCATTTGTGTGCATTCCCATCCAAGTGTAAAGTTGCATATTTAATTGCTTCATCTTCAGCCATAGGATTGAGCTGAATAAGTTTCAAGCTTTTGGACCCAAGCTCTAGCTATAGTTTTACCAGAACCATCAAAATAAATTATCGATAGCTTGCCCACTTTTCTTTGCAAATCATTATTTTGTGGCCTACCACCTCCACCTCTATGGGGTCTATGCCTTTGCCTAAATTCCATATAATCCCGAAATGACATTTCAGCCTGGAAATCTGCACCTAATGCCCTCCAGTCTCTCATAGCTTGAGCATGCATTTCCTGTTTTATTGGTTCGTTATTCACTTCCAAAGGGTTATCTCTTGGAATGAAATTTGGCATGGAAGATCTAGAAATTACTGAGCCACCAAATGTCCTAGTATGAGCAGCTCGGTTATTAACTGTAGACCGTTCAGCCCCATTGTTAGCATTGTTTCCCAGATCATTTGTGCAAACATTTGAGTAATTTTCTGTTGTAATTGTGTCATAAGTTGCATCATTTGATGTTGTGCCCTGGCAAGATCATTCATCATGTTTTCCAAACTAGAGGATTCTATCCTTCTTTCACCCATATCAAAAATATCCAACTCTTCTTCCTGCTCAATCTCAGGTTGATTTTCCAAGTCCGGATTAGACCTGTTTCTCCTCAAGTAGTAATGATGAGTGCTTGGATGCATCACTCACCCGACAGGCTGCAGGAAAACAACTGTGCTCTGACACCACTATAACATTCCCTACCAGTTTTTCTTTCTGTTTTGTAAAGAGACCCAACTAGTCTATTCTCACAATTTTGATCATTAATGCATTTCATCAAACAGTTGTAAACACCAAGTGAAGAATGTACGTGAACAACTTAATGCAAAACTCCCTTCAAATTTCTTAACATACAAAGAATACGGAACATTTATTCAACAGTTTACACACAACTTCAATTATCTTTCAAAAGCAGACTTAAATACTTCTAATTGCTGTTTGAAGATACAGAATGCAAGAAAGGTATTATTTAATTAATTCTGACCTGTCCCACCAATAGAAGATTCTTAATATTCATTGATTTGAGCAGAATTCTCTCAGAAGTAATGTGGTGATTCAAGTGTTGAATTTTAGCAGTTAGCTTAATCTTCAGACCTATACTGTCCACCTCATTCCTTATAAAAATAGTTCCCAGCTACTTCCACCTCCAACATTACCAACACTATCTTGATCGGGAGTATTTTTTTAGTTTCAGCAGCTCCCAAAACAAGGTCGCAGCTCATAGCAAGAAAGTCACCATTCTAACCAAAGCAAAGACTTTCCCCTTCCCACGCAGCATGCCTTTGTCTTTTTCCAGCTTTTTTCTTTTTCCCCAAATTCATCTTATTCCCACATATTCCTACCACCGAGTATGACCCCTTTGAATTAGGCGTGGCTACCATATCTTTCCCCACTTAGTCTACACCTGGCCGAGTCTATCCCAGCAATTATTCATTTCGGTTCTTTAGGCACCTTCGACCAGCATCAATAAATCTTCAATAAACCATTATATTCAGATTATCTTACTAGTGCCACAATCTTCAATAAACCATTATATTCAGATTATCTTACTAGTGCCACCCCTCATATTCAGATTATCTTACAAGAATGAAATCCCAACCAGCAGCTCAGAAAAGAACAACACATCCACACTTACCACCAGAAGGAATTCAACCAACACCAGCGGCCAAAGTCACAAAAGCTCGATATAGCAATCCATAGAATTAATAGTTAATTAAAGAATAATATACCTGTGCGATCCAATGCCCAACTGATATTTTCCTACGATGATTGCCAATTTATTGCTTCCCATCAATTAAAACAAAGGAAAATAGCACCACAACCTATTACTCATTCCCATATAAATTCTACCATGAATTTGTTCTTTGTTTGATTTTTTTATAAAAACCACATTTAGTAAATAGCTGTAAACTGTTTCACCACCCAGCATTCATTAATTCAATTTTTCCCTTCAGACCCTTGTGTACTTGTTAAAATTAATAACTTTGATCAAACCTGGAATTTCCAAACAATTAAGTTCAAGCACCGATTTTGGATGAATCAATCAACCATCAACTAGGGTGGATCTCTCACCACTGTAGCCAATATTCTCCTTGAGGGTTTCTGTCCTTGGGAAGTTCTTGAAGTACTCCTCTACACAAGTTCCCAAAACGAAAATTCTTGTATCCCCAAAATGAACTCAACGTTATTATTTTATTCTTTCCCAAAGTCCAATGCCATGAAAATAAAATAATATTTAATTTATTCCTTATATCTCCCATTAATTTTTCCAAAAGAGCATTAAAGTAATCCTTTTTAAAATTTGCTCCTACCTAGTCACCAAATAAGTCACTTTAAATATTTAAATAAATATTTAAGTGAACTTATTATTTTATAATAACTTAGGCGTTTATTTCATTTCTTCCACCTGACTTTTTGGAAACACCTTGGGAATATCACCCCAAGTGACATGGAATAATGTTGAACTCTGCTACTCCAAGAACTGTGGGCTCCCTAAATCATCCAATTAGCCTACAAGACCCTGATGGATAGGCTAATACTCGACAACTGGCTAACTCACGAGGGGGACATTACACACACCCATCATTTCATAGAATGATACAACAGTAGGTGATAAGGTGAACACTTCAGTTACTGGAAAATACTGTCGAGATAACTATAGGCACTTGATTCAGTTTAGTAAAACAAATTAACTTTTGTAGTTACAAACTTACAATTCTCTTCTCAAGTGACTGCATAGTCACAAGTTTGATTCTACTCTCTAGGAAAATAAGCAGATCGAACTATTTCCTGAGATATTTCTGAGTTTTTTGCCAAGTGACAAGTTCATATTACTCTTCTACTTGTTTATTAAGTTCTTATCAAGTCCAGTTTCTTTGACTATGCTTTGCAGACATCAAAATAAATATAATTTCATGTAATAGGCTATTGATGATGTGCATATTATTAATATACGCTTGCCTCTTTAATAAATGTCTTAATGTTCACTTTGAATTTTGATGTAAAGAAATGCATACAGAAAGGCTAGTCAACAAGAAGTCCCAAACAAGCACAATTCTGGGCTTCAGAACTATGTGAAGGGCATAAAGTTTATTATGGTAGATGATGTGCCTGTGCTCCTTACAAGGTTTCTGCCCCTAGCACAGGACTTCTGCCAGTTCTCTACCCAAAAACCACACTTTTGGTAGGCAGGGGAGGACCTTAAGGGGAGACAAAGAAATCAGATCAACATGTGGGGAGGCCCAAGAAAATTTAAATGGATGCAGGTAAAGAATGGGTTAAAGATAAAGAGGTCCTAGACCTTAATGGCATTATGAACAAACCCATGAGGCCAAAGGAGGATCTGAGACAAAGCTATAATCTCTCTGAAACAAAGCTGGATAAAATTGAGGAGTGGACTTGAAAGAATGGAATGAGAAGCAAGGGCTCATCTATGGATGTGCCAAAGGCAGCAGGGGAGCTTGAATAGACTATATGGAGCAAAACCCAACCCTTGGTACTCATGCAGCATTTTGGATTCACTAGACTATTGCAAGTGGTCGAAGTATAAGAAAGGGTTTAGTTTTTTCCATGGCAGAGGGAGATCTCTTACAAATTTATCTATAGTTTCTTTCTGCATGTTTCATCAGTGATAACATCATCCAAAACTCTTAAACTCTTCATAATGGTCCCTAATTTTGTATATGAGAAGGTTTTAGTATGCCTGCAGTTAGCTTGTTAGTTTGCTTCTATCCTTAGTCAAATGGCCAGTTAGTTATGTGGAGGCAATTCAAAGTGGTCATTTGAATTTAAAGTTAAAGTAGCTAATAGTAAAACAAACACTTCTATATTTTCCAGCACTCTATTTGGATGGGATGGTGGTTTTTATGGTGAGGGACCTGCCAACTTCATTCTACCAATCAGGAAAGGTATCTTTCTTTCCTGAAATTTTAGATTCTTTTTATTTTTTTAATTTGCCTGGATTTTCCAAGTTTTTGCCAAGCATTCACCAAGTAAACACTTCAACTTAACGAAGTTGTTATGTGGTAAGAACCATGTTACTATCATTATTTTTCCAATAGAACAGGGCTGAATGTGCCTTATTATCTTAATCTTTTGTTCGTACAAAATTGAAAATAACAATGGAGCTGACAGTACCTTAATATGTTATTCTTTTGTTCATACAAATTACAGTCCAGTCCTAACAATCAATGTGCAACAAAACATTTTCACCATACAAACTTGAACCCACAGCTATATCCAGCCAAATATTACAAAAGCTAAACTCACAGTATTGTTTTATTAACTAATTGTTCATTCAATATATCACTTTCCTAGATCAACAGAGAGATTTTCTTCTAATCTTACAATACCAGCGTTCCAGTATATCTATCCTATTATAAGATAGGTGTGCCTCAATTTTTGGGTTGATGTAGTTTTCACGTTAGCATGTGACTTGGTACAAGGGATTCCTTACTATTCACGATGTTCCAGGTTTTAACAGTTGTTCTAATCTTACAATACCAGCGTTCCAGTATATCCTATTATAAGAAAGGTGTGCCTCAATTTTTGGGTTGATGTAGTTTTCACATTAGCATTTGACTTGGTACAAGGGATTCCTTACTATTCACGATATTTCAGGTTTTAACCTCTGATAATGGGTTAGAAGTTGCAACCCAAAATGTCAGGAATGTTGAAACTTCGACACAGATATTCCCAAAATCACTTCTATACAGAGACACAGATATTCCCAAAATCTCTTCTATACACAGACACAGATAATCAAAAAATTCCTTCTACCAACTTGTAAAAATGCTAAAAGTTAATAACTTTAATATCAATTATCTTATTTGATCTGCTCTATGGCTATATATACTCACCCTGAGATGTCAAGGGGCGTCTACTTGCTGCGACATTACATATTCGAAGTGTGAAAGTGGCAATTGGCGGCTGCTCCTTTGAATGTCGGCTAGGTTCTGGAAACAGACGAACGTACACATAACGGCTCTTCTCCACAGACAGATGCCTGATTAGCACATTATTCATGAAATGATATCGAGGAACCTTAGTAAACTACAGAGACCCATTATCCTAAATTCTCTTATAATAAAAATAAGTGTAAGTGGACTCCATGGCAAGTGAGCCCACACCATCCAGACCCCAACACCCTACCATACTATGTACCATGACTGCCTGAAATGTTGAGAGTCAGATGATTCAGTGACTAAAACTACTAACCCCAGTGGCAATTGTATTTCCCTAACTGCAAATCCAAATAGATATGAAATGATGGTAATGACCCAGGTTCAAATTTGTGTGATTGCATTGAGAGACACAAGTGAACTCCCTAAATTGCAAGCAGGGACACTAGCAAGAGCACGGCACAGGTCCAAATTATTCACACCGTAAAAAGGCAGCCTGTAGCAGATATCTTATGAGTTTGTGGTGGTAGAGTGTATGTCAATTGACAATACAGAGGGTGCAGGTGTATCGACAATACAGAGGGTGGAAGTGGATTGACAAATACAAAAGTTGTGGTGACCCAGTACACATGGATGGGCAATGCTGAATTTAGATAAAGTAGAAAAGATAAAGAGAAAAACTGCCCTCGTTCCCACACAAAATCTTATGTGCCGAAGTGACCTAGTGTGACCATCAGAACGACCACTGAAACATGACCCAAGTCTAATCAAACTGTAGCACAGATTTAAAAAACAACCAACAACCTCAACTAAAATTCACACTCCAAAATAAAACAAAGACTACTCACCAATTCCAGAGGCCCATCTTGAAGGGTTCGGACCTCCGGTAAGAAGACGAAACCAAGTTCTCAATTCTCCACTGAGCAACCCGTGCAGCTGTTTCAACCTTTGACTCGTTCATTTTAGAGCAACCCACTCTCCAGATGCACGGTCTCTATCACTAAATCTAGAGAAACAGAACAGAGAATCGTCTATCGAAACTTTTGTTGGGAAGTTAAACAAGGGACCATGCTCTTTATATGAAATGAAATGAAAGCTTTTAATAATGTAGCAGTTTTAGGATCTAAGGCTAGAAATAATTTTGTTTTGTATACGAATATTTTTGACAGGTGTCGATATGTCAGATTGATTGTTATTTCTTTTATAATCTTAAAATTTCTGCCATGAATCTTGGTTTAAAAGGCTGCCGTTTAGACTAGTCCCTCCTCTCAGAATAATGCAGTCAAGGAACCAATTTCGAACATATCCGGGTATTTGATCTAGATATCTGTATATTTAATCTAGATATCTTTGTAAGCCTGACACTCCATGACTTTAGTGCCATTCCAATTTTACTCTGAAAACGACAGATTCTATCCACCCATACATTGATTCAAAGGATCCTTCATTTTTCTGCCGATTAATTTGCGAGTGAGTTTTTACGTAAGTAGATTCCCTCAAACTAAAGAAAGATACATATGAAATGGGAAAGGGGATTTGTTGTTCTCGTTTCATTTGCTTCACCAAATGCTATAGAATATTTATCACTATTTTTTGTTTGATTATACGTTAAATATTCGAGACAGGCAAAATCACCTTTTATCTATATCTGTTACTTCTACTTAACTCTTATTTTTATAATTAGTTGGTGGGTTTTAAACTTTTTTGAGGCATGTAAAAATTGTCGATTCAATTTTTTGGATCTACCTTCATAATTAACTAGCAATTGCATCTTGGTGTGAAGTGGGAACGTCGAAGAGGTGTGGAAGGTCAATTAGGAAAAAAAGGTATATTTTTTGCATATATTTATGCAGTACGACAATTAGATCAATTATGGAGGCCAAATGATGATGTTTGTGGAACAAAGGTCCCAATGGAGAAGTGCTAGTTTCAATCAGCTATTCTCTAAGTATAAACCTTCATTACTTCTTGCCCAAAAAATATGGATTCAAATAGAGATAGAGCATGAAGAAGAGAGAGAAAAGATATAGAGGGAAAGAGGGAAAAGTAGGAGAGGGGGGCAAGAGAGAAAGAGAAAAGAGATAGAAAGATATAAAGGAAATTAAATAGGGAGAGAGGGAGATAGACAGGGAGAGAAAGAGATATTTATAGAGAGAGATAAATAGGGAGAGAGGGAGATACAGTGAGAGAGAGAGAGGAGATGGGAGAAAAATAAGAGATTTAAAGGGAAACAAAGACTGACTTTTGAGAAACTATTATGTGCCAACAATCCAAAGATGGGACATGCCCATGGGGATATCCTTCTCCCTCTCCTTCAATTTTTATTTCCACACCAAAATTTGTAACTATAACATTTGACATGTCATTCACAATTGTAGTAATTGGTAAGTTGGAATTTCTATAGGAGAGAGGGCCAAGGGGGGAAGCCACTTGGACATTTCATTGAATATGTACTAAGTTATAAAATGTTTGCTGGTTTGAATCCCTTGTGGGGTGATCCCACAACGCTGGTTTACAATTTCTGGGAGATTTTGATTTTTGCTGAAATCACATATTTTTAGAAAATATAATGATTTAAGCATTTAAAAGTTTCATTTTAAAGATTTCAATTGAAGAGGGTTTGATCAAACCACCTTAGATCAAACGTCCTTGGATAGAACCCCGCTATTTTTAAACCATACCTACAACGAAGTCTCCTTTACACCTATCAAAATGCTGATAAAAAATCACTTTTGATTTATTTTTTAGGGGATCAAATTAATTCATTTAAAATTTATTTCAAATGATCATAGTAGTCCTCGAAATGAGTTATCCAATGAATATAATTTTAATATGTTTTGGTTTTATTGTGTATGTGTTATTTTAGTTTTATTAAACATAGGTTTTTCACCGAAAATCAAGCTCTCTATTCTACACATGTGGAAAAATAGAAAATTATCAAAATAAAATTTTAAAAAATATGTTCAGGCTGGGTATTGATGTCCTTGATCCATTAAAAAAATAAAATTTGAATTTTGATACATACAGAAAAAAGTTATGTTGTATACAATCTGCATATGTTTCAATTGTAATTGGTTTGACTTCGAAACCTAATTAAAGAAAAATAATTTAATAAAACACTATGAAACCAAATGAAAATGATAAATATCATAGTTACAAATCTAAATTCGAAAAAATTAGAATTGTATCCTTCATACAAAAAGAATTATGTTGTATATGGTGAGTGTCACTCCTTAAAAATGTTGTTTTTTAAAAAAAACTAGTTTTCGAAGGAGATGGAAAAAGAAGTGCAATCTGATTCCAAAAATTTTGAAAAAAAATATTTATAATATATAGACAAAATGTCACAAATCACTAGTTTTCATCATCTTAAAATTCCTCATGGTTTAATCGCTATAGGAGCCCGCAAGTGAAGATTTAGTTTAAAAAAATCAGTTTAGTGTCCAGTTTGCCCAAAAATTGTAAACCAGTATTGTGTGATCACCCTGTGATTAACCCACTATAATTTTTTTCACTTCTCTTGTTTACATTTTATTCTCACTTTTGGGTGTCTAAACATTTCATTTCATTACAAAAGAAGGACTAATATTTTTTGGGTAAGAAGTGATGAAGGTTTATACTTGAGAGCAATCACATTTTCATCTTCAATCTAATGGGTGACACTTGGCACCTAAACTCAAAGTGATCAAATTCTATCGAAAAAAAATTGTTTGGTAGAATTCCCTAAAGATGTGTTGGCATGGCTTTCTACAATCATAGAATATATACACATAATGGATTTGTTGAACAATCATTTGAAAGTTTCACACAAATGCAATCAACATGTATAAGGTCAATCTCAAAAACCTTTGCATGTCTTCTCCTTAATTGTGCCAAAATAGGAGCTTTATAATAGGGTATGACATCTATCACAACATAATGTAAGGAGATTTTGTTAGATGTTGTAGATACAAATTTAACTATTGATCTATCTTCTCTCAATATCTATTTCCTTTTATCTCTCTTATCTCTTTATCCCTATGCTTCTTGGTCTCTCTCTATCTATCTACATCTCTCTATATATCTTTGTCTCCATCTCTCTCTATTAATATGTGTGTCTCTATATCTCCTTCTTCCCTCTTTGTATACCCATCTCTTTCTCAAGTCCTCTCTCTTCATTCTTTATGTCTCACACTATCTTTTCCTCTATCTTCTTACCCCATCTCTCTCTTGCTCTTCGCCCGTCTAGCTCTCCCTTTTTTTATCCCTATCTCTCCCTCCCTCTCTATTGCAAACATAACATGAGCCTAATGGGTAGTGGAGTCTAATTATCTTCTTTATTCAAAGGTTTTGTTTCAATACTGTTTGGATCCTTGTAGGAGGATGCATAGTTGATTGAAACTATCACTTCTCCATTGAGACCTTTGTTCCACAAACATCATCATTTGCTAAATGACCTACCAATTGACTTCATGTATTGCATATATTTATGAAAAAAATAGACCTTTTTTTTCCTAATTGACCTTCTACACCTCTTCAGCGTACCAAAACCCTAAATAGAAGAACAAAATGGAACAGAATAATTACTCACAAGCTGAAACACAAGGGAGGAGCAAACAACAAAAAAGGGTAGAGAAAGCTTTCCATTTGTCTGCATGGAAATAATAGCCCATTTAATGCATTTCATCGGCTTCTCAAGATTACCGTCCAGACTCCATTTTCATGCTCTATATGAAGGGTTGGATGAAATAACCACCTGCTCCATTGACAAAATGAACAATCCCATTCAATCAATACAAGGAATACTCTTTTTACAAGTGCCATTTATAATTCCCACTAAAATGTATAGCAAATTCTTGATGTGGAAGCAGCCCTCATTCCTTCTTGAAAAAATGATCATCAACAATTACTACAATAAATGGACTTGGTAGGTAAACATAATGATGAGGGGTTTTTGTTTCAACTTCAACTTCACATAGAGTAAGGGAGTACCTTCTCCTTCAGCTGCATATCATGGCATCAAGGACATCCTCCTCAGTCAACACAAGAAAAACCTGAATAATATGAAGGAAATTGAAAATTTGTTGAATATCATGAGATGTCAGGGTTGTGCAATTGATATTGGCTTAGAATGTAAATATGAGTCATTCGTTGTCAAGTGGTAGGCCAATTAACAAATGATGTTGTTTGTGCAGTAAAGGTCTCATTAGAGAAGTGATAGTTTAAAAGAAATTGTGCATCTTCTTAGAAGGGTCCAAACACAATTCAAAAAAAAATTAAATAAACTATGCATCCACTTAAAATAATTCAAACATGATTGAAACAAAACCTCTGAATCAAGATGATAATAAGGCTCCATTATTAATAGGCTCATGGTATGCTTGCAATAGGGAAAGGAGATAGAGGAAGAGATAGGGATAGAAAGCAAGATAAAGAGAGAGAGAGAGAGGGGAGGGGTGAGGGGCTGGGGGGGGAAAGAGAGGGGAGATAAAGAGAGAAGAAAGAGGGATAGACAGGAATAGAAGAAATAAATATGTAGAGAGAGAGATAGAGGGAGAAAGGAAAAGATAATTAGAGAGAGATAGAGATAAGATAATTAGAGAGAGATAGAGATACCGAGGAAAATATAATTAGTTATAGAGGTCTAAGAAGATGAATGTGGATGTTTAGAGACAAAGGGGGAGAGAGGAAGATATGGATAGAGATGAAGATAAAGGGAGAGAGGGACAAGGGTATAAATAGATAGAGAGAGGTAGAGGGAGAGATAAAGATAGAGAGGACAAGATAAAAATATATAGAGGGAGGGGGAGGGGGAGAGGGAGAGGGAGAGATAAAGAGAGATATAGATGGTGAGGTAGTGTTAAAGAGATAGAGATATAAGGAGATATATATATATATATAGAGAGAGAGAGAGGGAGAGAGAAACAAAGAGATATATAGAGGGGAAAATAAAGAGAAGTAGATATAGACAAATAAAGGAGAGAGGGAGAGAGAAATCTAGGGATAGATTGAGAATCTATATAGGAAGATATATATATATATATATATATATATATATGGGAAGAGAAAGGGAGAGAGGTAGAGATAGAGAGATAGGGAGGGGGAGATAGAGAGAGGTGAGGAAAGGGAGAGATATATGTAGAGGGAGAGAGAAGAGGGGGGGAGAGAGGGAGAGAGAGAGAGAAGGGGGAGAGGGATAGGTAGAGAGGGTAGAGAGGGTAGAGAGAAGAAAAAGGTGTAGAGAGGGAGAGATATAGATAGAGGGTGATATAAAGAGATAGAGAGAGATATGAAAAGAGATAAAGAAATAGGGAGAAAGATAGGGAGATAGAGAGATAGAGGTAGAGAAAGATATGGATAGAAAGAGATAGAGAGGAGCAAGAGAGAGATAGAGTAGGAGAGTAGGAGAGATGGAGTGAATAAGAGAGATCAATTGTAAGCATTAGTGCTCTAGCTAGAGTTGGAGGCTATTGTGAAACCAATCCATTCACGATGAACATGTGATGCTCATGGTCCCCATTATTTACATTGGAAACACTCCTTGTTCCATCTCCCCATGAAGATGTTCACTAAGAAATGATTCGCAAATAATTGCACATGTTAGATGTTGATAACTATAAATCAAACCATCATGAATGACACACATTCAAGCCATGTAGGAATGCACAAAAACACATAAAGTGAATGGGTGAGATCATTTCTATTGTCTTGCATTTTTAAGGAGCATCCTCGGTCATTGATCACCAATATCAGACTACTCAATTCAAATATGACACATGTTCAACATAATTGTATAATATTATTTATATATTGTATAATATAATATATAATATACATATAAATATAATAAATAATATTTGAATATTATGTTTAGTAATATACATCATATTATTATATATTGTATAATATAATATAATATACAATATAAATTAATATAATATCTAATATATATATATATATATATATATATATATATATATATATATATATGTATGTGTGTGTGTGTGTGTATTATATAATTTAAATATAAATATAATAATAATTAATGAAATATGAAGTAAAGATTACAAACATATCCAAATACATTGCAAAAATTCCACAAGATTATACAAAAAAGCTCTCAGCCAAGCAAATAAATATCATGATTTTAACATGTTGTCTCTCCTCCTCTGTAGTTCATGGACCATTTCATGTCCACTCGTCCTCCACAAACTTGGAAACTATCTATAGTAGCAGTTATGCCACTTGCCATAACTGAAAGAAGAGAATATGAGCCTCCTTTATGTGCAAGAATAACTGTAGGACTATTACATTTTGAATTGAAATTTAATAAATAATATATATTATTTTATTATTTTATATTAATTTATTTAAAATAATTAAAATAGTAATTACTTTAAAATAAATATATAGTTATATAGATGCTATTATAGAATAAATTGAATATAATAACTAAATATTTATAGATTAATTTAAAATAATGGCATAATTTAATATATATTAGACAAAGTAAACAATTACTATAATTATAATATTAATTTTATAAACTAAATATATAATTGTTTAAAATAATGTCATAATTAAATATATATTAATTTAAAGTAAATAATAAATATAATTATACACAATAAATAATATATTTTTTAAATAAATATATGAAACATAATTTTAAACTTATATAATTATAATTTTATTTTTAAAATAAATTTACATTATATAAAATGTAATATATAATAATTAAATAAAAAATATTAATTTTGTTAAAACTACTAAAAAAAATTCTAAAACTACACATGTAAAGAAATAACGATTCTAAAGTGTCCATACACTGTTCCAAAACTCTCATTTTTTCATACGTAGATAGTATGCTTTACACCTGCCATTTGCATTTTCTACGTTTTAAAAAAATTCATATCATACAATTTTGAGATGTCATGAAGCAACATTTATCATTAATCTTTATATTCATCCTTATTGACTTATTCAAGACGTGTTTTTAACAACTCTTCAAGATCCACCCTTCATATTTATCATCCCCTAAGCTCCTAACCCTATTGCAAATCATAAAAAAAAACTACTTTTATGTCTATAATCCCTTATTGACATAACTTTTCTTTGTCACAACACTCTATTTCTTAATTCCAATCTTCCCTAACCTCTTAACAGGTTTTCGGTAACATAACTAAAATGTTAGTGGCAGAGGAGGTGATTTACAAAGAAAGAAGTTTTGAATTAATAAGTGTGAGACAGTACATAAATCCATTTACCATTCATAACATATATATCATTTAGCATCAACCATCATATATTTATTTTATATAATATTATTGTGCTTCATATTCTTCTTATACACAATATATGTCATTTATGTCAGTCTCATGTACTCCTTATCAACTCATATATCCTTATACTCCTATTCCTCCTTGTTCTATCTCATGTATATGGCTTAAATAGTGAAACTATCAACCATAAAGGAGCTTATCTTCTTCTTCTTTTTGGGTGGCCCTATGGCTTTCCTCTGTCTTTCTCTTTCTTGTGCTCTGTCATTGTTGAGAGCTAATATTTTCCTCCTCCCCTTTCTCCATGGCATAATGAGCTAAAACTTACCCCCAATAAATACATACAACAAATAACAAATAGACCGTCAACTGCAAGCAAGAAAAGATTGTAATAGGGAAGCAAAGGTGAGGGTGATATTGAAGAGACATAGGTGAACATGGTGAGCATCTGTACCAATTGGGGCTTCATTCTAACCATAAAACCCAATGCAAGGTCGGGAACTACATAAGAGAAACATATAACAAACTTAAGCTCGGGATGAAATCTCTTAGCCTCGTCTTTTCCCCAAGTGGTTTCAATTTTGAGTAGCATATAGAGAGGCACAATCATGAAATTCATGTAGGTGAAAGCAATACACAAAAGCAATGAATTTAGATTTGATAACAATTACTTCCAGAAGACAAACTGAGATTTATTGGAGAGCTAAAGCAAGAGGGCATGATTGCCATGGTGGGTGATGGAATTAATGATACGCCTGCATTAGAAAAGCTTACAATATCAGGATATGTTCTAGAGTGCTTCATTAATTCAAAGATTTTGAGAGATTCCTTGGAAAATCCATGTTGTGCATATTCTGAAATCATTGTATTCTATGAGATGACATATCTTTGGGGCATTTTTTCAAACAGTTAACATGCCTTTTCTATGCTTCCACATTTCACATACATGTCCACTAGGGCAGTTGCAACTGCAACATTTGATAAAATTCCTCTTTTCTTTATGCTTTGATGGATGTACATACCCTGTTCCAATGCTCATTTTGGCACAGGAAGGCAGGAAGAATGCTAGAAAAAGTTGTGGAATCTGGCTTTACAACTGCCAATTGCATTTGCTTCAAAGTTTCTAAAGATTTTAAAAAAAAATCCATTTTGTGCATATCCTACAATCATTACATTCCATGAGATAACCTCTCTTTGAGGCATTTTGTCAAACAGTTTACGTGCCTTTTATATGCTTCCATATTTTGCATACATGTCTACCAGAGCATTTCCAACTATAATATCTAAAAAAATCCTCATTCCATGATGCTTTGATGGTTGTCCATACCCTGTTCCAAAGCTCCCATTTTGGTTGTCTGGTTGGATTGTTTCAGAGTGTGATTTTTTATGGAGCTTCCAATTAGTCTTTTGTGATGTTATGCTATCATTTGAGGGACTTATATTATGGAATTCAAAGGTGCCTTCTTGGGTATGCCATTTGAAAAAGAATTGGATAAGTCTACCTACTGGAACCTTCGAAATTGTAATCAACAGATACATCTTTAATCGGAACCTAAAGAAAATTAAATCTACTTTCTTCCACAACTACTGTACAAATCTTGTAAAGGGTACTAAAAAAGGCATATACAAAAGACAAGTTTTGCATAAAAAATATTTCTTGCCTACCTTCGACAACATCATCACTACTTTCCATATTGTGTGCAGTGAAAATCTTTACTCTAAAAATGCAAGAAACTAAGTAAATGCAATGAGCAAAGAGACACAACAACGCCTCAAGATTAGGCTACATTGAACACAAATAAAAGAAAGATAAAACAACAAAAAGATATACCTTCTATTTGTGTTGATCCTTGGTTGGCCCTTCATAGTGTTTTTGATGTGTGCTCCTTGGATGGCAAGCTTGCAATGATAATGGTGGTGGATGAGTGCAATAATGGCTACAAGAATATCAATGCAAGTCCTAAAATGCTGCAATAAATGGCTAAAATGCTTGAATGGATTGAGAGCATAAGTGTGATAATGAATGCATAAGGTCTCCAAATTCTAACCTTTTTAACTTGAGGCCAAGGCCCTCCATTTAAAGAAAAATGGACAGCTGGGATTGATCCACCATGGACAAGATGAAGGGTTGTGGTGAGTTGAGGACTCACAAGCCCTCACATCTTACCATGTGGAGGGTGAGATGGAAGAAGTACAAGGTGACATGGAAAAGGCCATGTGGTCCCAAAGTACTTGCAAGTACCTTGGGATTGGAGAGGATTTCTTCAAAAAGGAATTCCTTATCCCCAAGTGGGGCTGAAAGTGACAAGTGAGGACTTTTAGAAAGTTCACTCTTGTCACCATGGGGATTGGAGAAGGCATTGGAAAAATAAAAGTGAATTTAAAATTCACAAACATAGAAGAAACCCATGGATAAGACAAGGTCCTCCAAGAGGAGGTCCTTGTCCCATGTACTTGATGTGACCTTTGAGAGATCATGGGGAATACAAATGCATGGGGGGGAATAAGTGGAATTTAAAATTCCATTGGAAAAGACATGAGGAAGATAAATGGAATTAAAAATTCCATGTATTTCCATTGTGATGTGACAAGAGTTGACTAAGGAGGTGATTAGACTAGTTAATGATAGATTAAAAGAGGCTTAGGTGGCTAATGGTGATTAGGAGCCAACTTGCAAAAGTTGGAGGATGTGGCACATCCTAATCATGGATTAGGGATGTGTCACATCCCTAATGATGGGATTAGGAGATGAATTAGGATTAAGTGTGAATGGGACATAAAGGGAATTAAATAAGTGGGTTATTTATTTAATAAAGGGGTAAGGTATTTAGCAGACTTTAGGGGTATTAATTAAATAATGTTAATATTACTTAATTAATGTGGTTAAAAGGATATTTAGACAAAAAGGGTAAATTTGGCCAAATATAAGTGATCAAATTTAGATGTCTACACATATCATTGGTATTGGCAAGGCTAGAGAATCTGGATGCCATCTTATTGTTAATGCCATTGGCTGGAGAGTATGTGTTAGAGCTAAACAACGCAAATTTCTTCACAAAAAAAAAAATTGCGTAAACGTGTGAGGAGGCGTTAATGTTGGTGCCATATCATATGCAAGTTGCAACCACCACTACCTCAAAATTGTTGTAATAATATTAAGTTATAAAATGTGTTGATGTGTTTAGGGGTTCGACCAAATCCAATAACACCCAGCATTGCATTTGTCTACCATTTTGAGAAACAAAATTTTTCAGGGAAAAATCTTGCGAACTATTTCTTCCTAATACGTGGTTCAATTAGTGGATGCGATTGTTCTGATCATTTGCATCCATTTTTAAGCACTACACATCATTGATAACAAAAAAGAGGTCATCCATCTCAAATAAGGATACGCCTTCAGCGTAAAATATTTTAACGATAGGTGGTATTTTGATGCCACATTTTTATTATTGTTATTAACTAGCATTTCTACCAGAAGGAGGTGCAAGGTTTATGCCGATAGATTATATATAATGGATTTATGAGCTCGAAACAAGATAATTGCAAAAGATTTCTAGATTCGATTATGTGCTAATTTTTTGCATCAACATTTCAGATCACACTCCGTGATCCATCATCAAGATGAGTGTGATCTGAAACATTGATGCAAAAAATTAGCACACAATCGAATCCATAAATCTTTTGCAATTATCATTATGGATTGTGGAAACTTGTTATCTTTGATCGAAACAAGATGTTTGTAGCTTTTTAAATGAAAAATATTGGTTTTGAGTTAAAGTGTGTTTGCAGGCACAAGGTGAGGAATATTTCAACTACTTAATAGTTGTTCTTCTCAATATGAGAAAACTTTCCAGAAAACTATGCGTTCATTTAACAGATAACAACAAAATTGTTTTAAGAATCAAAGAAAACATAGCAAGTAAATGATCACTAAAGCATAAAATTTATAATAGTCCTAGTGAATTTTTCAATTATTGAACTTCATAAAATTAATTATGAGACACATTAGACAAAATTCACAATAATCCTAATATATATTTCAATTAATAATTTTAATATAATTATTTATTCATTATTAAAAATTATCAAAATATCAATACTATACTTAAATTTTGTTTATTTACATTTGATTAAATTAACCTATATCACTTAAACTTATTTTTCCTCCTAAAGATACATATTTGTCTAGTTATATCAAAATATTTCTCCTAAAATAAACTCAATTCCCAATAAACTTATGATCATTCATACTTTTTATTTTTAGCACATAATCATATTTTTTATCAAGAATATTCATGAATTGATTAGCTTGCCTTGTATGATTGTGTCAAAAAACTGTGCATTTGCAGGCATGCCATACCTACAACTGTCGGATGCAACAAAGCCCATGTCGTTTACCTGCTTAAATTTCTAATGTTATTTTGACCTATGCAACTTGTTTGACTATTGTCATATTCTTTGGGATTGTGTAGGCATTGGAATTCAATGTTGAAGACATAAACACACAATATCTCATAACACGACACTATGGCCTTAACGGAAGCACAAATAAAGATGCTTTTAAAAAGGCTTTACCCATTATCACGTACAAGGATCTGAAACCTCACATTCAACACATTGCCAATGGAGACACTTCTCCCATCCTTTCTGTCTTCGCAAGGACCTATGAGGAAGAGAAAAAGTCATTGCCGCTTATAATCACTTTGCCCTAATTTGTGAAATAATTTAAATAAGGATGAATTTAGTTTACTGTAAGACTCTAGACTCCCTCGAGGTGGGCCCATAGAGATTCCTACAAGATTTTAAGACCCTATACCTAAATTGATACTTCAAGAAGCCACGACTTTAGAGTTTTACCCAATTCAATGTAATTTCCATGAATATCACAATGATCATAACAAAACTATTAAAGAACCCTATTAGGTGTCTTTTCAACACGTCTTATTTATTTTTTACTTAACTATTTATGAACCTTGGATTATGTGGTGTGCCTTTGATACCCAAGAAAAGCTTATGCTCTAAATGAAGCCCAAGAAAATGAGAATCAATTTTATTGAAATGTAACCATTAATTAGTTGTAAATTACGTGAAATTGCACAACACCCATGATGAGTGTAAAAGATAGTATATAGTGGAGCTCTGAAAAATGATAATTGGAAATCTATGCATTCTATGTTTGTGAGAGACTAAAAAAAATGGTAGGGGGATTGGTGCAACGTTCAATTATGACCATCTTATACATAAGCGAGGGGTTCAGAGATGATTCTTGTTGTTACGCGTACACCAATCCTACCAAAAGTTTTTTGTGCACCGACTAATATGAGAGTACGTACTCTTAGTTGTTGTGTGGACTCCTACAAAGACAACACGTCATAAGAATAGGAACCATCTTCGCTTTTAGAGATCTCAATAAGGGCTTATGGTAGAGGGAATCGTAGTAAGGGTTACTAATTTTGTCAAGAGACAACAACGGTAATATCCCTCATAGAATATAGCGTTGTTGTCATCACTTATAATAGCCATACTTGCATTCTGTGCTGGCCAAAATTTTTGAGCCTGAACTGGTAGATTGATGCTCACTTTAAATCCAGGAAAAAGCTCCAAGTCATTCTCTGAGTTATTCACACCTGTTACTTGGATTTTTCTTGTACGCTTAGCTTTGGAGCATACATTTATTGGAAAAAGTAGCTAAGGCGTCAAAAGGATAGCTCCCTCCAAGACAAATATGTGCGCATTGATATGTTAACCATGTTATCGTCAAAATGACATGAACCCAAAAAAATATCCCTACAACCACTGTTTCAATTTATTATCAGTAAACAAAAATGGGATCTAACATAGAATTTATGTTACAAGTCCAAGAAACTTTTTATAGTTTCATAACAAATCAAATGAAATCAAATATTGATATGCATTTATTATAAAAATATCAGACAACAAATCAAACAATACGATTTTTATTGTTGTAAGATTTTTGCAGTCTTTTACCATTAAGAGATTAGACGTTAAAATCAAGAGAAAAAATGTGTGCAATATTTTAAACAAATGTATTGGTTGTAAGTTAAAAAAAAAAATTAGGTGTCATGTGAGTGAACTTCGTGCGAAAGCTATCATAAAGTATAGTAGTCGGCTAATTAAATGTAGCAGCCTAACAAATTCTCGATATCTAAAAATGGTTAAACAAAGAATAAAATTGGTTTTCAAAGTGTGAGACAGGTTTGGTGTTTGATTGTGGATTGGAAATTCCACAATAAAATCCTATCGGCTAATAAGGGTATAATTAAACTTATTTCTAAGGGGAAGAATGAAGATACTATTTTTGGTTAGCATCCAATCATGTTATTAAACACTTCATGCAAAATCATTGCAAAGGCTTTAGCGATCAAAATTAAACCCATTGTGCAAATGATTGTGAGAATTGAGAAAATGAGGTTCTTAAAAGAAAGATATATCCTTGATAACCTTATGCTAGCTTGGGAGAATATGGAATGGGTACAACAATCAAGCCAAAATTATTTGATAGTCAAGCTAGATTTTGATAAAGCTTACGATAGAATTCGTTGGAGCTTTATTCTTAAAATGCTTCAATGGCTAGGTTTTGGTCCTAAAATTCAAAAGCATGTTCAAATGTTGTTTCAAGATGCTAATGCTCATTTGATTGTTAATAAGAATATGTCAGACTCCTTTGACTTACAATGTTCCATAAGGCAAGGATGTCCTCTTTCTCCCTTTTTGTATGTTCTTACAGCTGATGCCTTTAGTTATTTTTTGGATGAAGCTCATCAAATTAAACTTATCAAAGGGATTTATATCCCTCAAAATCAAGTAGTTATTAATTCACACTTTGTAAATGATAGTATGTTATTTCTGCATAATTCTGAAGAGGAAGTGAACAATACTTTGGAAATTTTTAAGTTGTATTGTGAGGTATCTGGCTCTCTTATAGCTCATAATAAAATTGAGTTTTTAATGACTTAGCCTTATCATAGGCCTCAATGGATTCTGAAAGAATGTAGGCAAATCAAGCATGGTGAGATAACTAAATATTTGGGTATCCCATTTGGCTTGGGAGTTTCTCTTTCTGAGATGTGGACTTGGTTCTTAAACAGAATTAAGTGTAATTTGTTCAATTTTGGCAATAATTTTTTGTCTTTGGATGGCAAGATTCAAGTGGCTAGTAAAATTCGCATTGCTTCCCATGTGTACTATTCTTCTTGTTGGATGTCATCTAAACAAGGTTATGAAGAGCTCAATAGAAATTAATTCGTAGATTTTTGTGGTCCAAATGGGATGGTAATGGTGGTTTTATTGCTTCTTCATGGTCTCATTATATTCAGCCAAAGCACAAAGGAGGCCTAGGGATTATTGATCCCCAAACCCAAAGGATTTGCCTTGCTACAAAGTGGATTATTAGGGCTACTAGTGGAGATGAACCATGGAAGATCTCGGTCTGTCAACGAATTATGGAAGCTTCCAAGAGAAAATGCTAGGATGTTCATTGGCTTGATAAAATGCTTTTGCCTTCTTTTTTTAAAATCAAATCTTCTTTTCCCCTCCAGTCTATTTGGAAAGCATGGCAAAAAGTTAGCAATTTTTTAAATTGGAATGGATCTTCCTTGTAAACCAAGTTTAGTTTTGTTTCAATGTCAATTTGGTGGAATAAAATAATTTATTATCATGATCATCCATTAGCAGTTTGTTTCCCAAGACAAGCTTACTATTTGTTTAAAAAGGGATTTAGACAATTTAAAGATCTATGGGACTTTGATCTATTTGATTGGGCTCCCTGGAACAGAATTAAGGAGCAATATGGGTTGAGTTCTAGCTATAAATAGTTCATCATTTTTATTAAATCTCTTGTGCCAGTGGATCTTACTATGAAGTTATGTACTTCAAGGGACTGCTATCTTTTTAGAGATTGGAAATGGTTATCATACAACCATTTCAATTATTTTCCTTTAAAAAATATATATTTGCAAATGCTTCCTAGTTGGAATATTGCTAATCATTTGAATCAAAAGTGGAAGTGCAGACTTAGTTCTAAATTTTGGTTTAAATTAAGTGCTCAAATATGGCGTTCCAAAGCTAATTTTGACTCACAGATGTTGGCGTGGAAGATATTACACTGCAAGCTACCTGTGGGGAATAGGTTGAAGTGTATTATGGTCCAACCAACAAACTATCCCCTTTGTAAGGGTGTGGAAAGCTTGAAACACATTTTTGGGACTGTACATATGTTAAGAGACAATGGTTTAATATTTTTAGAGATTTTTCAGCTATTTTTAATCACGATTTGACTTGGAAGGAAGTTGTTTTTGGTTTTGGTATGCAAAAGGATGTGATTGTTGATTCTATTTAGCATGTTGTTTTGAAAAATAAATGGAAAAATAGATGTGCTACAATGTTTTCTAATAGCTATTATTAGGTAGTTGGTACTCTACGACTTTACTTTGGCATGTGTCTTCAGGTGGCTATCCTTTTTTCGCAGATCCAGGTTATATGCAAGAAGAATGAGAGGGCTAAACAATAGTTACAATAGATTAAAGATTAGTTAATGAAGTTTCAGTTGGACAATAAAATTGATCACTGTAAAATATTATTCAGTTCTGATAATATGTTTGTTGTATGTAATGGGTGATATTTTGTTTAGTTTCTAGACTTGTTGATGTACAATTATTTTATAGTTTGATATTTTTCAGCTACTTTCGATAGCTCTATTCTTGTAAACTCTTTTGCTTTGATCAATACAAAAAAATGCATTTTTTGTATTTTTCTTTTGTCGTTAGTGATTTTTTTAAAGGAGAATATATTTTTCAATTTATTTTATTTTATGTGATTTTAGGTTGAGTTTTTTGATACATGATTTTAGTTTATTATTTAATTATTTTGGTGTATTCATTATTTTTATTCTAATGTTTTGATATATATATAGAGATAATTTATCTCACACAATTTTTTATTAATGTATTTATTTTATATTTTAGATTAGTCAAAAAATATCAAACTTTGATAAGTAGTTTCTCGAAAATTGTGGAACCTAAAAGTTTTCCATCTGAAGGTACATGGTCATGTAGGGTCTCTCCATAATAACATCTCTCAAAATTTTAAAACTCTTATCCATTTGGTTGTGGCGACAAGTTTTCAGATGTTGCAAAAAGCATTAAATGCATTGAAGAGAAAGTTGCAAGGTAGCATAATTTTTGTTTTGTGCATTGTGAGGCCAAACTGATAGTTTTGACACATCTATTTGGGTGGGTTTATGGTACAAAAGGTCCTATTTTGCACCCCAACTTGCCTAATTGTTCTAGACTACATTGTGTCGGCACTTTCTCTTAAGATCCTTAAGAGTATCAAACTTTGACAAGCTATTTATCGAAAACCATGACACCTAAAAATGTTTCATCTAAATTTATAGTAACATAGGTTCCCTCCATAATAAAATCTCTCAATTTTTTAAAAATCCAATGCATTTAGCGGTGGCAAAAAAAAATTAGACATTACAAAAAGTGCCAAATGCATTGAAGAGAAAGTTGCAAGGTTAGTTATGAAAGTTGCATTTGGCGGTGGTGACAAGTTTTTAGACATTACAAAAAGTGTCAAATGCATTAAAGAGAAAGTTACAAAGTAGCATAATTGTTGTTTTGTGCATCGTGGAGGAAAACTGGCAGTTTTGACACATCCATGTGGGCAGGTTTATGCTATAAAAGGTCTTATTTTGCACCCCAACTTTCCTAATCATTTCAGACTACATTGTGTCAATGCTTTCTCTTAAGAGCCTTAAATGCAAAACAGTGCCAAACTTTGGTGGATAGTTTCTCAAAAATTGTGGCACCTAAAATGTCTTTCTGAAGGTATAGTGTCATTTAGGGTCTCTCCTTAATAACCTCTCTCAAATTTGTAAAACTCCAATTCATTTGGTTGTGGCAACATGTTTTCAAACAATACACAAAGTAGCAAATGCATTGAAGAGAAAGTTGCAAGTAGCATAATTTTTGTTTTGTGCATCGTGGGGCCAAATTGAAATTGCTAACACATCTATGTGGGTGGTTTTATGCTAATATAGGTCTTATTTCACACTCCAGCTTGCCTAGTCATTCTAGACTACATTGTGTCGACGCTTTCTCTTAAGAGCCCTAAGTACCAAAAAGTGCTAAACTTTGGCAAGTTGTTTCTCCAAAATCATGACACCTAAAAATGTTACATCTAAAGTTACATGGTCATGTAGGGTCCCTTCACAATAACCTATATTAGTTTTTCATATCACCAATCCATTTCACCATGGCGACAATGTTTTAGATGTTGCAAAAAGCATCGGTTGCATTCAATAAAAAGTTATCAAGAGGTATTTTTTACGTTCTTCATCTTGTGGGGCTAAAAAGACAATGCCAAAACATTGGGGTGGGTGGATTACTACTATTAAAGGTCTCATTTTTGTATCCAAGCATTTGTATCCTTTTGTAATGTCCCCTTTTCTAAAAATAGCATTTACTATTTTTAGTAAACCCAGTTTTCGAAATAGTCAATCAGGACCTATGGATAAATTGGGTAATTTATATTTTCAAAATAAATTTATTAAATAATTTTGGGGGAAAAGTTAATATTTATTTAATTTTATTTTCATGGGTCCAAATGGGGCGTTGGATCTTGGGAAGAGCAATTATGGAGCATATTTGGCAAATAATGTTGTAAGAATCCAATCGACACTTGGTAGTTTGCATGGGGCATCTTATGATGGGAGTTAATGATGCATGCATGAAAGCTTAACATCTTGGGCATGGGATTTTGGGCACCCAATTTGGTGCCAAAATGGGATTTGAATATATGGCATTTTCTTTTCAAGTTTCATTATGCAGATTTATAGATTTCTTCCACAGGTTGTGGTTTTCTTCAGAGGCTGGTAAACCAATGGAGAAAATATCTCTGAGGCTTGTAAACCAAGGATATTTAAGCTTAAAGATAGTGGTTTTGAGGGTCTCTAGGTGCAATTTCATCCAAAGATTGTCATTGTGTCAAATGCTCTTCAGTTTGGTAAATTGTTCTTAGTTTATTTGCAAGGTTTGTTCCATTTTAGAGTGTGTTTTGGATTTTAGTTTGAGTGGTTGTTGAATGCATCAGATATATTTGTATTAGGGTATTCCTCTCATGCAATTTTCTACCCAAATCAGAGGTATTTCAGTTTGGTGTGTTTGTGTGGATATTGTTCCAATTTGGAGTGTGTTGTGGCTTCTAGATTTTGGGTTTTCATCTAGTTTGGCATGCATCTTTTAGATTAGAGGTTGTTTTGTGTATATTTTTTTGTTAGCAACATATTTAGATTCTATTTTAGTATTCAATATATGCAATTTTTTGTACTTGATCATTGGTGTGAATATTGGTGAAATAGTGAGGAGTTGGCTTTAGCCTCAATGTGCATTTTTGGCTTTCAGTTAGAGTTTCCTTTACATAATTTTTTGCAAATTTTTGTGGCTATAATTTGCAGTATATGATAGAAAATTTAATGTAAATCCATGTGAAGATTCATAATAAATCATTCTATTTCAATTGCATCTTACTCGATTTCCAATTTAATGCATTTTGGTGCATATTTAAGTTTCCATATTGTGTTTTCTTTATTCATGTTTGCAATAGATGTACAATTGTTGGCATCTAATGTATTAACATAAAAAATGGTGTAAATTCATGCTTGGATCAGTAATGAGGATTTCTTCATCGGTTGCTCATTATTTAATCATAGTTTGGAGTTGTTTGATGCATTTTCCTTTATACTCGATTTGCTCTATTGCTTAAATTTCCCATTCAAATTTGGAATATTTAATTGGGGATATTACACCTTTTGAGCCAAATTAGACCAACAAAATTTCTTACTTAAAACATTGTTATCTTCAATTAATAACCCTTGAAGGTCCATGTGCACAAGTTAAAGAGGGAGTTTTTTTAGGAGAGTTTGAGTTCAAAAAGAATAGGTCCACTTTAGGGTTTTTAGTCACCATAGGTCTCCTTGCATGAAATTTTGTAGTCCTTCATGATATGTAGGGAAATCTTCAAACTTTTATGAGAGGTATCAAAGAGATTTATTCTCATTCTAACACCTCTACATTTAGTTTCCATCTTGAAAAGGGTAGGATAGTGTCCATATTCACTATTTTTCTAGTTTCAACGCCTTAAAAATGTGGTTGCAAGATAGCTTCACGTGCAGATGCACCTTCAATGAGACAAAATATGTGTGGAAAAGGTTGTTCAATCCTCAAAGATCATCTACCTTCAATAATGAAAGTGCATACAATTCTCTAAAAATGGATAGAGATGAAAATGGTAATGGGTACTAACTACATGTGATAGTTTCAAAATAAGAGAAGGGGACAAAGTTTACTAAACATGAATATGAAAAAGTCCTCAAAGGAGAAGTCATGAGTGTCCAAATCAAGGATAGTTAAGTAACATCTAAACCAAGGAATTCATGTAAGAAATTGATGTTAGCAACATGTGCATGATGGTGTATGGTGTTGTCATTGATGGTAACCCATTGCGAAAATGTAAAAGTATTGGTCTAGAGAAGACCAAGTATTTTGGAGAATTAACTAAGTCCCAATGTGCATATTTAGTGATCAAAGGAACAATTTTGTGGTCCGCATTGCTCTGCTATGTAGAATATTGTCATGCAATTTTGAGGTGTTCATGGTATGTGTTGGAAATTTCTAAATCCAAAGTTTTTAGGCTTGATGTCTTCTACAGTTGAAGATATCGTTGATAGTGTATCGGGCTTAATAATGGCAATGTTGCAGTTGCAAAGTACATATTGAAATGCTTTGCATTCCACCATAAATGATTATTATGATGCACGATTTAGAGGAAGTATTTGAGGATTTCAGAAGTGTATGCACTCCAAGTGGAAAGTGGTTTGGTGGTCCACATGTCAAGATGTGAATGAATAGTTGGTTCATTTAGTTGTTGCTTCATTGATTTTGTTGTGCGATGCCAACCTAAGGATTTTGGGATCGTGCGGAGTTGAGTTATGTAATGAGTGGAATCATGGGAGTGCTTATAGGTCATGCCAACCTATTTTGGTGTGGTACACATTTTTTTCCCTTCGCAAAGCGTGTGTGTTGGAGTTTTGTGTCAACAAGTTATGGTGTTACAAGGTTCATGCAATTAGGCCAACCTAATTGATGTTTTGGTTGGTTGTGATATATATACAATTTTAATTCATTTTGTGATGAAGGGTATTGGATGTAAGTAAGAGTGTGTGTGGGATTTGATGCAGTGTGTAGTGCAAAAGTTGATAGTGGTGAAGTATGAAGTGTGTAAAGTCAATTTTCTAGGATTAATTGGAACCGTGTCTTCAACATGCTGCAGATGTATTGTTAGCAATTCATCCTTGGTAGTGAGTCACCCTTTCTTCAATATCTTTCTATTTTGGGAAGTGAGCCATTCTTTCTAGACAATGAGTCCTTGGATGGTGAGTCCACCATTCTATAAATCAATTGTAACCAGTTATAATGTATTGTGAGCTAATCTTCACTGTGGTTTTTCCATTTCAAGGGTTTTCCATGTAAATATAGTATTCTTGTGTTTATTGAAGTGATGCATGCTTTAATTGTTCCTTTCCATTTTTTAAATTTTGATAAGATGCTTTGAATGCATGTTTAAGTTGACGAAGTTAATGAATTTCATTGAATATTGATTCACCCCCTATCAGTATTTTGGGTGTTCAATAATTGGTATTAGAGTCTGGTTCCTTCAATTAGCTTAATAACTGAGGTAGATCTTAGAGGTTGAACACATGTCTACAAGAAAGTATCCTATTCCTCCAAAAGAGATCATCCCTGAAGGATTTACCGAAGAAGACTGTGAAGCTAATATGGAAGGAGAACTCAAATCAGCCCTTGATGATTTGGATAAAGAAAAATGTTAGAATAGAGACTTGAAAGAAAATATTAACGATGTAGATGAGTGTATCGATAAGTTGAGGGAGCAACTCAAGAAAGCTAAAGAAATATTCAAGGAAACAAATGAGCAGCTCAAACAATCAAATGAGACAATCACTAGTTTGAAACTACAAGTTGAAGAAGGAAAAAGAGTTGAAGACTGTCTGAATTCCAAATTGAAAGACAAGTTTGCAAAATTTTCAAAGCTTGAAGAAGAATTTGTGTCTCTGAGGAAAGATCTGGAGAAAGAAAAGAGTCAAGAGGACAAATTTAAGAAGAGCTCCACCTTGTTTGATGAAATGATTGCTAGTTAGAAGGATTCTAATGACAAAGAAGGTTTAGGATTTGAAAGAGTAGAAATTTCAAAGGAAAATAAGAATTCAAAAAATGTAGAAAAGAAGAATTATGAACAAAGGAAGACTAGAGATAAGAAGAGAAGTATCAAACAGGTCCAAAACCAGAAGAAATATTTCAAAAGGCCTCCTATCAAACAACCACTTGCACAAAGGTATTCATCTTTTAATGGTTACTGTTATTCTTGCAATAAATTTGGACATAGAGCAGTAGAGTGTAGAAGAAAAATGAATTAGTTTTTTTAATCATTTTTCAATCAGTGCTATACATGCAATAGATTTGGTCATAAAGCTAGTGAATGTAGAAGTTAGATGATGAATGGTTACAATAATGGTATGATGTTCCAATAATTTAATGGCTACTGTTATATATGCAATGGATTTGGGAATACGGATTTTGAATGCAAACCTAAAATGGTAAGAAGTAAGTTTGTTTAGCAAAAAGGTGTCATATGTCACAAATGCAATAAACTAGGACACATAGCCAAGTTTTGCAAAAGCAAGAATGTGAAACCCTTTGGTTCACAGAAGAAGGTTGATCCAGTGAAGAAGATTGATCTGGTGGAGATGAAGAAGGAAATGAACAAGATATGGAAGAAAAAGGAAGAGAATGAGGTGAGGAATGAGTCTGCGCTAGCTCCTAGTGCAGATGTTTCCTCTAAAAACTAGATAAAGAGATTTGGCTTGTGGGAGTTTTTAATAGAAAACTTCTAAAGCCTCCACCAAGGATGTGATGTTGATATCTTTAGCATATTGGTTAGTTATTGTGTCTGATCTATTGGTGGTATCTCCAGTGTGAAATATCTTGTTATGTAAATTTGTGGAGTGATTGAAGGTGCCTGTGACAACATAGTAAGGGTTTACCAACTTTTTAACCTAACTTTTAATTGCTAAAATTAATGCATATTAGGTCACTAGAAAAGGGTTTATATTTCATTTTGAGTTTTCTAAAGTCATTTGTGATCGGTAATTTGAAATGGAGAGTAGAGAAAACAAGTGTTGAAGTGATTCTAAAGTGATGTTTGAAATCCTACTACTGAATTTCAAAGGTATTTATCAGTTTCTTATAAACCCTAGTTCTATGAAGATTCAAAATGTATACTCCTCAGGTTATTGATGTACTTGAGTGACCAAGACCTAAGTTCAAGAAGCACCCGGAAAAATCTATGGTAACGGATCTTGAAGGTACATTTTCTAGGGTTTCGAGTGGTGTAATGCACACAAAGGATGTGCATATATACATTCATGTGAAGATGGATTCAAGTATGACCATTTGAAGATGGAAGAATTTATAGATAAGGTTCTAACTAGAGATGATTTCGAGCTGAAACCAAAGTAATCTAGCTTGACGAAGAAGAAATTGGATGTGTGGAATGATTTTCCAATTTATGTCATGAATATAAGTGGGTGAAATATGTTCTTAGCAAAATACATGAAAAAATCATGTGGTTGGACTTGTTGTACATGATAAATAAAGATGAAATTAGGGTTTTAATTGGTTTGTGCTCCATTGGACCAGTTCTGACATTGAAGGTAGTGAAGAATGAGGTAGTGATGAAGCTCACTAGTGTGAAGTTTGATAAGTGTTCTCTAAAGGTGAACGATATTAGTGATCTAGCAACCAAGTACGCTTCAATGATGATTAGCTATAAGTTCTTCTATACAAATAGAGAGAATTTTGTATCTGCCACCAGAATACACATGAATCACCATATGGTAAAGGGAGGTGAAGAAATTGACTTGTGTGGGCTCTTGAGACTGCAGTTGATGGAGAATATGTAGAAGACAAAAGAATCAAGGTACCCCTTCTAGTATGGTACCCCAATTATCTACTTATTATTTTCCTTTCTTAGAGAGTTTCTCAGAACAAATAATGTTATATGGGATAATAGTATATCACCTAAGAAGGTTTCCAGATTTTGAGTCCCAAAAGTTAGCCTTGTGGGGATTCTTCAAAAAAAATCAAGATAAAATGCAACACAGGTACAAGATTTTGACAAGTGTTGCTGATAAATATATGAATGACATAAGTTTCATGGTGAGTAGAGACCACTTAATTATGGAAGCAATTGAACTCAAAACTATTTGGGTTCTAAAACTACCTTATGAGGTAGATGAGTCTGTATGCACTAGTCTTGTATAGATTGTCTTAAGTAAGCCTATAGATCTAACTGTGGATAGGATTGGTATAGGTGTGAAGATAAAAAGAGTCAAGTGAACCTTGAAAAGAAAAAGAAAGATATTGTAGAAAAGGTTGAGAAGATGAATGTTGATTTGGAGAGAGAGCTTGGTGACCCTAAGGGTCCTGTGAAGAAATCCAAAGGTATATCTACTCCTCCATAGACCGCTCCACAAAAGTCAAGAAGGTTACATAGGACCTCAGTTCCCTCACCATCTACTATTACAAGGCCTTTCAGAACTCCTCCCTCAAGAACAAAACCAATAGGTGATATGAAGAAGAAAGGTACATCCAATGCCTCTGTGCAATCGAAGTCTCCCAAGACAAGTGGTGCAGTCATGAATGGAGGTTCCAGAAAGGATTGTCTAACCATGTAGCTTAGAGTTCAACACACCAGAAATAACACAATAAATACTCAATAAACATAGATTATCATTGATTCAACAACTTTTGATCTTACATGCATCATATACCATATATGTGGAATGAATAGGTCTCACAAGCCTAATGCAAGGGAATTACATATATTACAATTGGCTCAAGGCCTTATTACAACCCATAGCCTTGAAGGCTGAAACTACTATCTAATTCCCAATTAGTCACTAACTACTTTCCAATGAATTGAAAATGATCTTAAATATGAATCTCTAGCTCCAATTATGATCCACATCAGCCTCAAGGGGTTACAAACCCAATGCAAGATCAAACGTGTAGGTCGGCCAAAAAACATGAAAATATAACCCTCGATAAATGAAATGAATTGTGAATCTCTAAGAAATCTCCCTTGGACCTAAAATACCTTGAATAATGTTCCATTAAGCTTTGCATGCTCCAAAAAACATCCACATAACCAATCTAATCAGATAGGCCCTGAATGCTTTGACAAAGAATTAACAATGAAGTTTTAAGAGTGATAACTTTCTATAAATGAATTCAAATCACCTGAAATCTGGATATGTTGTAGATGACCTCATGTAGAATCAATATCCTGCTCCACAAGTTGAGAAATGATACAACTAGAAGAAACAGTTGAGATAACTATAGACTGAAATGCAAGAAAAGAAATATTTTTTTGGTTGATGCAGGATTACTTTACAACCAGGGATGCTCCTACATCAAGAAGAAGGAATGAAAAAGAAATCAGAGAAAATAATATTAGTTGTGAAGAAGAAGAAGAAGGACCTTAATTGGTTCGGAAAAGGAAGTCTCAAGTCTCTTAGGAAGAGACCAATACAAAGAAAGAAAATTAATATAGTGGATATAGAAATTTAAGAGGAAGTAGAAAAGGAAAAGAAAGCTTTTGATTTTCAAAGAAGAGAAAAGAGTGCTAAGAAATTTGAGAGACCCCTCCGGTCCGAAATAATAGTCCTATGAAGTTAGATGCTTTATTTAGTAGTATTGTAGAGTTTGGTATGCTGAAGGAAGCTGCTGAAATGTTTTTGAATGTAAATAATGATGACAAAGCTACTATTAAAGAGGCTTTAGTGAAATACATGGCGACATTCAAAACTGGCTTAAGTGAGATAGAAGATCAATTTCTAGATGATCTAAAAGGTGTGTTGACTGCAAGAAGACAAGAGGCTATTGTAGAGGATGAAAAGATGAAGAAATTTTCCTTGGAGAAGATTGGCTCCTCACTGTCTCATGAGGATAAACTCAAGTTGTCTAAGTTGTATGGTAGGAAATTTAGAAAAAATAAAAGAATTAGTACTCTTATGAGTAGGGATAAGGAATACATTGAGAGGTTGAGCAATAAGACACTACAAAAGGTTGAAGAGCTTGCTAAAGAGTTGGGAGTTCCTTTGGGCGATGAAGATTAGATGCAACAAATACACCCCTCTCGGAAGACAATGATCCTATTAATGAATAACATGAGCATGAGCTTTATCAACAAGGAGATGTGTTGACAAATAATACCCCTCCTGATGAGGAGATAATTGATGTGGAGGTAAATACTGAATAGAATAAAGAAGATAAGCAAGATCTCCCAAAGAAGATTGAAGCATAAAAAGAAGAAAATTTGCCTCTTAAAGATGAGAAGATTATAGAAGATTGCTCCAATGGTGGCGAGAAAGAAAAGACTGATAAGAATAAAGAAGAAAGCACTGAAACTGGTGGTGAATCCTTTGAAACCTCTAGATATTCATTAAAATATCTTTTGGACATGTAGCTATAGTTTCAACTGGTGGTGTCTGCATAACTACTATAGATTCCTATGCAGCAAGGTCAAGTGGAACTGGATAATATTTACCCTTTATAGAAGTTACATCTTGGTGAATTATTTCATGCCTCTACAAGGAAGGAGATTATTCAAACTCACCAAAAGAGTACTGAGTTGGTGGATGAAGCTGTGAAAGTGTTACAAGAAGGACTTCCTAGAGTGTCTACTAACAATTCTTTATCCAATGCGCAACAATTGAGGTTATTGCTTGATTCCTTTAAGGAATATTTTGTTGGGTTGGAATAGAAGATAGAGAAGGAAATGGAAAAGAACGTCAATGATAAAAGGCTTTCTGATGTTTCTAATAAGTGTGCTACTACACACACCAAGTTGTAAGGTAACTTGGAGGATGTCAAGAAGTGTTTGGAAGAAGACAAACAATTATTTTAATTTTATTTGAAGTGTAAAGTTTTTATAAAGATCATCAAAGATCAAATGGACTCAATTGATTCATAAATTTCTTTGGCCTCAAGAGTTTATGATCTAGTCAATGATGCAAATGGAGCTACAAGAGCAATTATTGAAAATCTACATAGTCAATTCTTTCTACTATAGGAACAAATAGACAAAATAATAATGTAGTATGGTCAGCTCAGAGATATGGTAAGTGCAAGGCTTACCCATTTAATTGAAGTTTTAGCTAATGCTGAGAAGGTGGTGCAAATGAATCCAATGCCTAGTTCTCCGAAAGAAGGAGAAGAACTCCATATTCAATTTAAAAATCAGTGCCATATGCTTAACTTTAATAAGAAGGACTGGGAGGTTGCAAAGAAAGAATAGGAGGCATACCTTGCTAAACTAAAGGAGTCTTATAAGGGTATTTTACCCTCTGCTAGTTAAGTTGTACATTTTTGTTTTGTATATGCAATTTTATGATTTCAATGTACATATGTGGAAGTAGTTGATGGTGTTGTGGTACAAGTTTCATCATTTTTGATGGATAACATTGTTATGGGGATCCACTTTGATGTAAATGTTTCACTAAGGGGGAGATTTTTGGAGAGGTGTGTTGAGTATAGAAGAGGAGTATATTTTTGGTACCCTTTTCCCTTGATGTCAAAGGGGGAGTAGTTTTGGAAGAGGGTGAACATTGCCATCAATGAAAAAGGGGAATATTGTTGGCAACATGATCATGATGGTGTATGGTGTTGTCATTGATGGAAACCCATTGTAGAAACATAGAAGTATTGGTCTGGAGAAGACCAAGTGTTTTGGAGAATTGACTAAGTCCTAGTGTGCATATTTAGTGATTAGAGGAACAATTTTGTGGTCCGTATTAGTCTGATATGAAGAATCTTGTCATGCGGTTATGAGGTGATCATGGTATGTGTTGGACGTGTCTAAATCCAAAGTTTCTGGGCTTGTTGTCTTCCACAATTGAATATATTGTTGATAGTGTATCATGCTTAGCAATGGTAGTGTTGCACTTGCAGAGTGCATATTGGAATGCTTTGCATTCCACCACTAATGATTATTATGTTGTGTAGTTTTGAGGAAGTGTTTGAGGATGCCAAAAGTGTATGCACTCGAAGTGGCAAGTGTTTTGGTGGTTTGTGTGTCCAGTTGTGAATGAACAGTTGGTTCATTTAGTTGTTGCTTCATCGATTTTGTTGTCAAGGGTTTTGGGGTCGTGCGGAGTTGAGTTGTGTAAGGAGTGGAATCATGGGAGTGATTATAGGTCATGCTGACCTATTTTGGTGTGGTACATTTTTTTTCCCTCTGCAAGTGTGTGTTGGAGTTTTGTGCGACACGTTATGGTGTTGTTACCTATTTTTCACTACCAACTCAAATAGGTAGAGCTGAATTGAATTCATCATTGAGAGGTACATAGAGAGTCTAATTTTTTTGCTAAATATGTGTCATCATGTAAAAATCAGATTACATTTTAATTTTCAGTTTTATTATGCAGGTATTTGTATAGAAAATTAGACATTTGCATGACAAATATTGTTTTATTCATATTGTAAAGATCAAAGTACCACACAAGCCGTGGGAGTAGCTTAATTTGATTTGCATAATCAAATGATAGGTACAAGAATAGATTGTAAACTATACAACTATAGACAATATAAACATAGAAAGGAGAGTGGTTCATCATTGCCTATAATGATGGAGCCATTGATGCTTGATATCTTTGACTGGTGTTGTTGAAGCTTTCCAGGTTTTCCGACTCTAGTCTCCTTAAGTTGTCCTCCAAGATGAATGGAAATGATGTTAGAGATTGAATCTAAGCAATGATGAATCAAGATCAATCCTATGCCTACATTGCCAACAGGAATATAATCTACATCAATTCAAGCATACATCAGATGATCAAGTTAAAAGAGCACAAAGATTCATTGGAAGCTTTTAGCTTCAATTATTTTGCTAACAAGTTTGTTCACTATGCAGGTATAGGAAAAGTTATGTTCCTGATTTAGAAATATTTTAGTATATGGAGGAAAATGGGCTCCCTCAAGGGTAGAGCCCAACATACTAGAGTTACTACAATCTTCACAACATAATGCATAAGAGAGGTATACGGTGATAGCATACAATATTCACTACAAAGCATTGTTCATATTCAGATTATCAAATTTTCACATCGTCTTATAGGCTATCCTCTTATTTTTTTGATCACTGCCTTTTGATTTTATTGTCGTCACATCATAAAGTGCATTGATATTACTTGCTGTCATTATTATGATGTTGTATCAACTTGAGGATAATTATAATCATCATAAGATTCTAGAAAGAGGCTTGCATAATAGCATGGGGAGTAAGCTTCAAGTACTAAACACTCATAAGATGCACAAGAAAACAACACATAGGGCATCACGTAAAATATTAAGGATATGCTATTTTCTCCATGCCAATTTTCAATGAAAAAGAAGGTTTGGTAGTGAGAAAACCTTCATGACAGGTCAAAAGTAGTTGTTCACTGTGTGCCAAATACAGAGATCAAATTTCTATCACAGTGAATCAATTAGGATAGTCAAACACAAGAGGACTTTTGACTAAATATCTCAAAGAATATGATTTCAAGTGACTGTGGTTATAGGGCTCAAAGAGATATTACTGTGCTATGATGAACATATGCAACAAGTGATATCATCATAAAAAAAGAGCAGTCCAAGAATCTGATCATACACTTTGTTGCTACACACCTGATGGTACAAGCACACAAATGCATCTTTCAAAGGTTCGAGGGTGAGCAGGTACTGTAAGGTATGATACATTACTAAAGAACATTGAAACTCATGGGAAATGCATGGAGAACACACATAACTTCATTTCTTGCAGACACACCAGAATCTATGGTGATTTAAAGCATTTACCCATGTAAGGGTTTTGACAGCAGTTACATAAATAAAGGAGTTTCTTTCAAAATACCAAGTACCCACATAGGGGTTTTGACCCAAAATACATATTTACTCTTATTTCAGCTCACCCACATGGGGTTTTCACAAAACAATGCAAAATACATGTAATACATTATGGGTCGAGCCTAGTAGATGGAGGAAATGCAAAAAAAGTAAAAAGAGTTTTCTTATTACAAAACAAAGTTTATCTTTTTAATATTGTGCGAAGATAATGGAAAATACAATAACTTCAAATGCTCAAAATGGACATGACAGGCCGTGCATGGAGAGCCTTCCTTCTTCTCAAAGACTAGATACCCATGTGAGGGTTTGGATAGAAAATGTAAACACAAAAAAAGAAAGCCATTAATATAGTTTTTACAACATTTGAATTCATAAGAAATCCATTGTCAAGCATATATGGTGTGACCTGCATGGGTCTGGAGTTGTTTTTAAAAAAGACAACAATCATTATTCTTCATAGAAGCTTTTATAAAGCTCTTTATTTGACAAGAAAAATAGATGGAGGAATAAGAGCATACCATCTATGACTGTGGAGGAGTAGAGAAGCCACGACCAAGCCTCATAGCTTCCAGATGATGGGTTCGAGCTCACTCATGGCGTCCAAGGAGAGAATAAACAAAGCAGAGATAAATGAACAAGAGAAATTAGACAAATAAACTCATGCTAGTCACGACCTTGAAGGCCAATTTTCTTCCAAATGAAATGGATAAGTCACAATACAATATGAAATCAGCTTACCCAACTTGTGGAATGAAGAGTCGACCTACAGAGAATCCAAATGATGAGCTTTCCAAGCTAAAAAACCCTAGCTCATGGCACTCTCATGGTGGCACAACAAGAAGCTTTTCCAAGACAAGCAAAGTAAAATGAAGACAAGTTTAGGGTTTGGTTCTTTTCCCCTAATTCGAATAGAGATGAGGTTTTTTTAAAGTGTGTTTTAAAAAGAGAGAAATGTAATCATTTCATTTTAATGATATCTTATTCTTGACTATCAAAGTCAATGATATGGTGGCCGATCAAGTAATATGTTTGTGTTTTCCTTATACTATGTAAAGTAAATTGATTAAATGATGAATTGTGGTCATTTAATTAATTTAACTATTTTAAGGTGCAAACATTGTATGAATTCAAGTCGATGTTGCATGTAAAGTGCTAAATTTAGATTGTGCATGGAGGAGGGATATGTTGAAAATACTAAAAAAAAAATCGCTCATGCACAAAGTGGGACTTCAGTTTCCAGTCATGCAAATCATGCAAATAATGGAGTTTCTTCAGTTCCACGTCAGTTCACGAGGTGTTTTGATCATGCACATGGAGAGGTAGATTTTTCTATGAACAGAGTGCAGTTTGCTTCAATTTTGAGCTATTTTTATCAAGGTTTTCTCTTCTGCTCGAATTTCACATTGGAGATGCAGTTTTTCACTTCAGTTCTCATTCAGTTCCATTTTTGGCCGCTTTGTGCATGCCTATTTTGTATATATTGGAAAAAGTTAGTCTTTTTCCTTTGGTTCTTGTTTTCTGCCTTTTCCTTCAGCAAAGAGACTTCATGTAGCTCAGCTTTTCAGAATTTAATATATTTTAGCAAGTTTTACAGGTTATTAGACATAGTTTATTGTAGAGTTTCCTTCTAAGTTTTTTGTCAAAAATGAATGTTAACCTTCTTAGTTTATGATGCCTTGTGTGTTAGATTGATTGATGCAAATTCATTGTGTTTTTTTTAGAAACCTTTAGATTTTTGTCTCACTTACCTTTTCATGTGCATAAAAGGCAGTTCGTTACAGGTTGTTAATTGTGCTCGTAAAATATATCTTTTCTTTTGGATTGTGAAAACCTTGTTTTCCTTTATAAGAGAGAGATTTAGAGAGCCTTTTAATAAATTAATTATGCAAGTGAAATGCCCAGGTTAAGTTGTGTCAACAGTTTTTTGAGAAGCTTAACTGTGTTTAGATTTGCAAATCATTTTCCTTTCAGTAAATCACAAAAAATTTAGTTTCCAGTTACATATCAGTTTCAGTCTTTTCCCTTTTCCAAGCAAGTTATTAAGTCCATAACCAAAAAAGTCATATAGGAACCAGCCTAGAATCTAGAGGTCTATCTTCACCATAGGAATACCCACAACCTGAAGATAGTTCCCATGTTTCAACAGATTGCTGAATTTAGCCATTCAAGCATTCGGGTGTGATATTTTTGATAACAGGTGTTACACAGTTCATGCAATTAGGCTGACCTAATTTATGTTTTGGTTGGTTGTGGTATATATACAAGGTTAATTCATTATGTGATGAAGGTTATTGGATGTAAGTAAGAATGTGTGCGAGATCTAATGTAGTGTGAATTGCAAAAGGTGATAGTGGTGAAGTATGAAGTGTGTAAAGTCAGTTTTTTGTGCTTAATTGGAATTGTGTCTTTAGCATGTTGTAGATGCATTGTTAGCAGTTCATCCTTGGAAGTGAGCCATCATTTCTTCTATCTATTTCTATTCTGCGCAGTGAGCCCTTGGTAGTGAGCCTCTAGTAGTGAACCATTATTTCTGGGCAATGAATCCACCATTCTATAAATTCATTTAACTGATTATAATATATTGTGAGCTAATCCTCACCGTGGTTTTTCCACGTAAATATGGTGTTCTAGTGTTTATTGATGTGATGCATGCTTTAATTTTTCCTTTCCATCTCTACAAGTTTAGTAAGATGCTTTGAATGCATGTTTAAGTTGATGAGTTAATGAATTTCAGTGAATACTCATTCACCCCCCTCTCAGTATTTTGGGTGTTCAACAAGTGATAGTCCATATAAGCAAGTAGTTTGTAGTTTCTTTTCTATCAAGGACACTAGAATGTATATGGACTTGTAACATGGGGTAGAAGATAGTCATATGAACACCTACAGTCCAAGAAGCAAAAAAAAATTATTCATATGATATTGGGATTATTTCACACAACACAATTAATGAAATGATGTAGAAGATAAATTTTGTCACTCACAAACATTACATAACCCATGACAGTGGGAACTAGGATGGTATGGAAACTACATCCTTAAGTAAACCCAAAAATCGAGAACATCATTCCAAGAATACAAAAACCAACTAAGATTATAGGGAAATAAAAGACTACAATCGAAATGATAGCAATCCAAGAAGAAGAAAACCTCCTAAGGTATAAGTCACAAAGATAGTGAACATAACACTTGGCATAAAGTATTGAAGCAGGCTTGAGGAATGAAAATATTTTGTGATGATAGTCATGGTGATGATAACCCTAAGGTTTTTACATGAATAAGACACAATCATAAGTTGTAAACCGTATGAAAAAACACCAAGCAACACTGTCATGGATAGTATATGGTCCTATCATTAAACATAAGAGGATAGTCATCATAGAAGGTAGATAATGATGAGTGTGTGAGAACATTTCAAATAACAATAAATCCTTTCCAAATGATAGTGAAAAAGTTAACAATGTTAGAGTAATTGGTTATTTACTTTATTAATTAAACAATATTTGTTTAATTACGTAAAGTTCTCTTTTACCTCTTTTCACTTAAGCTAACATTAGGTGCATAATAATTAATTACTTTATTAATTATTATTGTGCAAGCCTAGGGTTTTCCTTTTTAGGGTTTTCATCTATATGTAGTTGAAAACTATCTTTTGTATCATTAATTCATTTTACATTTTGTGTGAATTCATGGCTCCACATTCTTGAGAATTTCCTTTGTTGTTTCTCTTTGTTTTTCTTTGTAACAGGTATTTGCTTGCAAAGATCTTTTGGGCTTCTGTGGTGTTGTATATTCTCAACTCCAACATGGTATCAGAGCTTCAGATCTGCAACTGCTTGTTCTTGTTTTGAAGATTTTTGGAGCTACAAGGGTTTGTTGCAAGCCGTTTTTTATTGGAGCCGTCATCATTTTTGCTTCAAAAATTCAGTTTTCACTCATTTGCAGGAAAAACGATTTTTAGGTTTTGTAGCCAGCGTCAAAATATGAACTAGGTATCTTTTAGATTTTGCATATCTTACACAGATCTGGAGAAAATCATTGTTGAAAAAATGGCACGCGTCATTTTTCTCCTAGCTGAAAGTTAAAAAAAAATCATTTTCTCGTATTTTGCTTGTTGGATCAAGAAACGATTTCTGGGTTTTGTTTCTAGCATCAAAATATTTCTAGGTTTTTATTTTTGTTTACAAACAGTGAGTAGATTTTCTAGAAATCAAGTTAAAAATAAACGCTTTTTGCTAGAAAATTCATTTCCTGCAAGCTAAATTCATAACTTTTGGCCACGGTGTCCGTTTTGCGCAAACGAATAGGCATTGGAAAGGTGTTACAATGCTCTTTCTAGATCTATAGTCTATTTTATCAAAATATTTACCAGGTATTTTTTATTCAGCTTTGTGTGTTTTTACACTTTGCTCAATTACTTGGTCATCTTGGCTCCTTCATGGGTTTTGTTTGCGTAGAATGGGTTATATTAATTTGATCTAAATGCTGTAAGGTCAGATTTTTTAATTTTTTTAATTTGAAGAGTTATCATGGGTTTCTCTACTCACCCTTCAGTTGTTCTTTTGGAACGGGGTAATTATGAGTCATGGGCAAAGGGTATACTTACACATTGTAGGTGGCTTAATATTTTGCCTTATTTGCATGATCTCATACCTGAACCAACAACTTTAGAGGGCAGATTAGCATGAGATATTATTAGAAATCACATTGTAGGACTCATATTGTCTAGTGTTGATCATGACACTGTGTTGGTTATATCGAATATTGATTATCCTCACCCACTTTGGACATGTCTTTGGGAGATCTATGGAGACCCTATTCTATCTCCATTCCCAGAGGATCCTACTTCAGATTGTCTCATACCCATTGCTTGGAGAGAGAATACACCATTTGATCATGATACTTTAGAGGAGCTTGAGTATTTAAACACTCTTACATGTTCCAATGGATCAGAGGTTTGTCTCACAGTTCCTACTCTTCAGACTGAGACTTCATCAGCATCTCTTGTTGTTCTTGATTCAGTGCAGCAGGGAATCATAAATCTTCCAGACATAGCTACTTTGGACTCTTATGTTGCAGACACATCTTTCTTGTTTGTGGAGTCCTCTATTGCAGATTTGGAGGATTATTTTGAGGACATTCATCTCCTCTACCTTGACAGTCAGGTTATCACTGTTCGCCCACCATTATCCATGCATTCAGAGGTTGCATTTCAGTATTCTCCACATCAGTTTGGATTTGAAATTATTTGTTTCAGTTCAGACAGTGAGACTCTTCAACATCCTATCATGGCACACATCTTGAGACAGATTGGTTCAACATTCTTCACAGGGTTTCTTTGATACAGGTCCATGGATTCGTTTCTTCCCAAGGGGAGGAATATCATTTGCCGCTTCAGGATCTCCTTTTGGATTCTACATCAGGCATCTACCATCATGACAAGAGTTTCTTCATTGTGGGGGGGCCTTCTTCTCTCTTTCTATCTCTCCTATGGAGATCATTGTACATGTACTTATATGATAGAAGTTGTCTATGGGGGGTATCATGTTATCCACCTCCTATCCTTCTTTCATTAGTGCATTGCATTCCTTCCTTGCATTCTATTTTGGGGAGGAGTTTTGTTCCCACTGGGTTTTCTCCTTTACCCCATTTCATTTAGTTTGCATTGATTTTGTACATGGGTACCTGATCTGGCCTTGTTGTCGGGACCCATTGCTTTTGCTTTCAGTAGCTTCTTCTAGGTTTTAGCTTCTCCCTATGTCTATCTTAAGGGGGGGTGTTAGAGTAATTGGGTATTTACTTTATTAATTAAACAATATTTGTTTAATTACGTAAAGTTCCCTTTTACCTCTTTTCACTTAAGCTAACATTAGGTGCATAATAATTAATTACTTTATTAATTATTATTGTGCAAGCCTAGGGTTTTCCTTTTTAGGGTTTTCATCTATATGTAGTTGAAAACTATCTTTTGTATCATTAATTCATTTTACATTTTGTGTGAATTCATGGCTCCACATTCTTGAGCATTTCCTTTGTTGCTTCTCTTTGTTTCTCCTTGTAATAGGTTATTTGCTTGCAAAGATCTTTTGGGCTTCTGTGGTGTTGTATCTTCTCAACTCCAACAAACAATAGATAGTTGAATTCATAAAAGGTAGGGCATAATTATTGTGTTATCAAAGGGTAGATCTAAAGCTATCAAAGATAATAGTTTCATGTGAGATATTAATATGGGTATAAGAAGACTCTAGATGAATATATGGCAGCCTTATTGGAGTTGGTGAATAGAAAAGTTATTAAAAAGGTATGACAGACGTTCAAGACATGAGGACATGGTCATAACAAAAGATCGCAAGTTGATTGCACAATTATTGGATAATGATCTTGGAAGAAATGAAGGGCATATGATTGTAAGAGATACTATATTGAAGATAGTGAAAATGGTATTCAGAATGACCTTAGCATTCAAGAAGGAAATAACTATGGAGATATGAGGCAGTGTCTAAAGACCTCCTAAAAGTCTAGTGAAAGGATGGCAGTTCAAGTGGGCAATGCTAGTATAAAATCCTCGAACAAGAAGAGGATGATGACACAAAAAACAAGAGGAAAATCATCTGAGATCTTGAAAATACCATGAACCAAAGGAAAATGTTGAAAGGCCACAATACAATATTATTTTCAAAGGGTAAGGCTATCATGAAGAATGGATAGAAGATAGCCTTATACAATTTCCCCATTACAAAGCATCAAGTTCAAAATGACGGTCTAAAGGTTGTAGTGACACAAAAAATAAACTGTGATGGTGACCTTATGTAAGGACAGTGGGTAGTCACAGAGTAAAAGTGAATGAGAAAATCTTGTGTTACTTCAATGAGCTCAAAAGGATAAAAGGGTAGAGGTCACTTGCAAAGGGTTGTATAGAAGATGAGTGACAAGGACTGAAGAAGAAGCTATTGGCCTATTATTTTTTCAATCAAGGGTAGCCAAGGTGCTTATGGAGGGTACTGTGAAGCCATGAGTTAAAGGATAATGGATAGTCTTCAATACCATTAAGGAAAAGGATGGTTTTATGAATTAGTTTGAATCTAGAAGGTTTTCCATGAAAGGAAAGGCATTCACAGCTTTGAAATGATTGTGGCAAGAACATAAAGAAGAAGTGAAAAAGATCAAGATAAAGAAGCTTTAATACATGAAACATGTGTCAAAACACCTAGAATTAAGGATAAACATGCCCAATAAACATGTTTTGATGAAAATTATGATTGATTAATTTTATAATGCTTGCATCAATTACATGGTAAAAGTGAGCCTTATTCAATTATTCAATTAATCATTTATAGTGAAAATATGGATAACATTAATCATTTATAGTTGCATCAACATATTATTAACTTATTCAATTAATAATTTATAATGTAAATATGGATACCATTGGTAAAAAATATTTATATTAATCCATATAGGCATACAACATTATATGTCACTAAAAGTGATAGGGAGGTTGGGTGAATCAATCACTGATTCATGCTTTAGGTCCTTCTTGGAAGACCACTAGGGTATATTTTCCCACCCCTTGCAACCTATAGGATCTCTTCTATTCCTAGGATCCCCTGGTTCTCTTTGCCAACCCACCTATCACCAAAATTCTTCTTACCAAGCCATAACTTGATACCATCTCATTACCTAGCCATTCACCCTTAAGCTACCTTAAAGGTCAGTTACCTCCAATTATTGAATAGAAATTACAAAGGTGTGGAGGTGTTTCCAAACATTGCATTCCATCCTATTTGGGGCATTATGGATCCACCAAACTCCATTTGTAGGTCACTTTCACCAAACCCTCTAAATTGGCATAATAGGCTACTAGCCCTAATTAGGTCTCCTAACCCGAGAGATCAGGACTTTTATCAAAGTCTTTCCACAACAACCCCCAATATTTCCTTGGGATTCCTGGTCCACATTCCCAACCCTCAAAGAATTTTAGGGTCTTGGGTCCTCAACTAGCCATACCATACCCTAGCTGAAATTGGGTAAAAATTAGGGTTTTAGGCCTTTCCTGACCTTCCTGCAACTTGCTGAGTTCTTCCCTTACAAATGGTTAGGTGGAGTTCCCTCTTCTTCACCATAGCTTGGTAAAACCCATGCCTACCTTCTCCAATTGTAATTTTGTCTTGAAAGTGTCACCTCTGCAAATCAAGTGCTCTGCACTATGATCTTTCCTAGCCGGACTCTCCTCTGGCTCACCTAGGATAAGACTTCACCATTAGCTCCTATAGTATCAAATATCATAACTCCTATAGTATATACATCCATGGAGTCTAGTCACCAATCCCAAGGGGCCATACCACTTGTACGGTGGGAAAGTGAGCTAAACTTCCATGTTTTTCAAACTGTCTGGTTCAAACCAGCAACAGTGAAAACACCAAAACAATAACAAAAATTCTTGAAACTAAACAACTAAACTATCAACTACCACATAGTATTCAAAGAGAAATTAAACTATCCTATGCATGAATTACAGTACAAAAGTTAATCCATTGAAAATCACTATAACACCAAGAACAAGAAATTACACATTTAAACATCTATGCTCCTTTCTTTCAATTCATCACTTCTACTGATCACACAAAATTCTAACCCCTCTTCTAGGTCGAGGCCAATCATAAATAGATCTCCCAAAAATAGTTATGCCTCCTCTTGGTCGTTTCATTTCAATTACATTGTAGCAAAGTTGAAAAAATCCACCATTTTGCAACTTTTACCAATTTCTAGTAAACTAAGCAAATGAGTTTCTAAACTCATCCAACATTCCTCAATTACTATCCTAAATATCAAGACATGTTCCTAAGCCTCTAACTCTATCTCACCTACATAATGGTCAACATGACCTTCATTTAAACATAACCAAAAATGCAAAAATAGATTGCCTAGTGGTCCACAATACAAAGTGTTCCAAGTGTTCCTAGACAACCTATGGGTGCTCCTACACCAAAAAGTATATTATATATAAGAAAGCCATATAGGCTTACAATAAATTCATGTGGACATACAATGTCACATATATGCAATACAAAATATATGTTCAAAAATTCCATATAGGCATACAAAAAATGACCCTGATATAGTCATTTCCCTCTAGGGGAAGGAAAGAGATCATGAGCTACCTTTGACTATCGAGAGGATGGAAATGCATATGATAGTGGTCTCTTTTGAACTCATTCACTCGACCTCCTATTTAAAGTTTCCTAGACATCCACCTAATGTAATAAAAAGTATAGATATTAATGTATAAAAAATAAGTTATAAAATATATATAACAAAATAGGCACTTATCACATACAAATAATCACTACATCCATCCGCAATAGGGGCACACTCATGATCTAGAGTTGTGAAGCCCTGTGGAAACCATCAAGATAAAAATTAAATTACAAATGAATATCATTCATGTTTTCAATAATAGACAGATAAGATAATAAATATAATGTGAAATTTAATAATCTACCTCATACCTCTATCAAAGGCATTGAACTTGTTACTATTTCAGCAACACCATGCTCCATTATCTTATGAATATCGAGAGGAGTATATGTTTACATCATCTAAAATGAAACAAAATTATTCAATTACCAAAACTACCTAACATTAAATTTCACAATTTTTATATTAAAATTAAAAATTCTATATTACATGAGTGAAAGTTCGATGAACACCTTGACTGTCAAGTGTTGATGTTGAAGACCCAACATTAACCTATTCAACATCCAAAGTGAGTTATAATAATACCATTCATATAAGGTTCAACTATTCACATGTAATATTTATAGTTCTTTACTAGTTACATACTACACTCGACATCGTCATGTAATAGGGAGATGGAGGACTATTGCAAGTAGGGTGAACACCGTGACCCTAAAATTTCATTATAATCACTCTGCTAATATAGTTAATCTTACATTTCAAATTAAAATTTAATAAATTGGAATAAATGAACTTGTTGACATTTACCTAACTATCAAATTTGAATGTGTCATTCAACAAAGCTTTTGTCATGACCATCTAATCTATTGTATATGTATCATGGGAACATACATCTAGACTATCCTCAGGATCATAAACACATAGAGACCCACAAGACCAACATATATGAGGTGGAACTAGGTTCCTAGAAGACTCATTCGTATCACCCTATACTAGAGGCCTAATATATTGTATAATGGTATGAGTGAGCGAGCTAATCGTCTCTAGGATCTTCGCCTCAACACCCTCCTTCAAAATGGAAGGGATAGTTAAATGTTCATATTATGGTTTAGCCAGTGGCATTAGTGCCTGGTTTGAGTCATGTTGTCCCCCCACTCTATCCTAAGAGGAGCCCCCACCTCTACCCTAGAACTCTTGCATGCCAAAGTAATTTGGGATCTAATTAAGGACAAACTCACAATAGAGTTTCCTCAAAACGTATTGTGGTACCTCATAGTTATTGCATGGAGGATGGTAAAAAACTATCCACCACCTATTCTAAAAATTATTCTTATCCCTTGGTGGTGGCACCAATGGATAGAGAACCTCTTGCATGCCCCATGTAAGGCTTGATTGGTTTGTGGGTTGTTGAAAACTACACACAAGTCATATTTAAAAAAATAAAATCTTTAACTTGTTCATATGATAATTTGTATACATAAAATTATTTTTGTTGTTCCCTATTGTCAAACCAACTATTTATTTTCCCACTAATTGATTATACATGAGACATAATGGATTGTAGTGATTCAACAATGGTGGTCCTATGGGGGTTTGTTCCTATAGGATCTTTCAACCTTGCAATTAACTCCTCAATTTCTTTTCTATTGTTTTCAATTTGACCTAATACGTTTTGTTGTGTTCTTGGAGGATGATGAGGAATTGTAGGAGGTGTTTGTTTTGGTTGTTCTTCAAGAGGGTTTTCATGAAGAGGTGAATTGGGATTTTGAACATTTGGGGGTGAATTACCAACTCCTAAAAATTAAACAAATCTCAATTAAAAAACTAATTAAATCTACCTATTTAATCCAAATTTGACACTAAAAAACTAAAAATAATTACTTCTTTGACCTCCTTGACATATTCACAGTATTTTGGTGATGATTTTGAAAAGCTTTGGGTGCAAAATTAGGTTTTCAATAATGCGAACACCCTTGGAAGGGTACTTAGGCCGTGGGTTGAGAGGAAAACATAGAATGAATGTGGTTTGTGTCTTTTTTGTTTAAATAAGAATTAATGCAAACATGTTATAATACAATCACGTAATGCTTGTATGGTGGCCAAAAAGTGGGGTGATCACTTTTTTGTCCCTCATCTTTTTGCACATGCCCTATTATTGAAAAGCATTAATAAAGGTAGCTTTGTTGCTAAATGCAGCGGCGTGAATAATGAAATGTGCCCCTTAATTTTTTCTCAATGTTTTCACAACACAAACCAACACTACACCAATTGATTAGAGCTAGCTTCAAAACAAAACCAAATGAAAAACACTCAATGCTAAGAATGTGCACACAAGACCCAGTGTGGGTGAGGTGCAACATATGGTGGAAGAAATTGAACTATAAATGAAAGTGAATACCACTGAAAATAGAAAGAGGCAGTGAACCAACAATGAGAGATTCCACGCTACCACTTAAATTAGTGGGGGGAAAGAGCATTACAATTTCAAACTAGTTCATCCACTGCGGCAGGCATCCACTCAATAGTGGGAATTCGCCACTTTTTAGTGGGTGATGAATGAGAGATTAGTTTGTTCTTTCTCCACAATGGTGGTAAACCATCTAGGGGTTACAAATATGTGAAAATTAACACTAAAATATGCAGCAAGTTAAATGACTGGAACAATACTACTATTTATAGTCTTATAATGAAAAATAACTACAAATTTCAAGTGTTATTACAATATTTACAAAGCACAATGAAATAGATGACCTCCCACTTGATAATCTCTCAATTATTGAAAATATAAACCAAAATAAAAAATTGAAATAAGTCTGATATGAAAACAACAATCTGAAAAAATATTACCAACAACTATGCTATCACAAAAATGTTCATTGCATATGTTCATTGCATCCTCAAAACTCCTTTGAATGACTTGAAATAACTTGCAAAATCTTTCTAGGAGGATGGTGCCCAATGTCCAACACCAAAACTGTATCAAAAGCTCTCCAAATAATTAAAAACGAACTCCAAGGCAGCCCTAGGCAAGGTATTGCCTCAAAAAGGGGTGAACTTCATTTAAAACTCAGAAACTTTGAATTAAAATCTGAAATTGCATGGAAAGGGGCACCCATGCCATAGAAATCCATTGATTCAATACCCAAAAGCAAATAAAAATAATACCAAAAGCTGTATATGAAAATCTCCTTTAGCCAAACAATAACCAGCAACATGAAAACTAGAAATATCTCACCAAAACTCCATAGTAATGCTCAATATGTACTTCTGGATGAAGTACACTCTCAAATAATCATCTAGGGAACCATAGTTTCAGGCCCGAAGAATGGAGTAAATTTGCTAAGCTTTCCCTTAGCCAGATTTTGGATTTCAAACCAGCAGCATAACTTTACAATATTTTCCAAAGATGAGAATGAATGAGCAATGCATCATTAAATAGACTCTTTAGCTGGAAAATGAATCAACTTGAAACTCCCCCAAGAAACTATTTAATTTCCTCCAAGTGACACCACCTCTCAAGTAGTTACTTTATTAGAATTAATAAAACATTACTTATCATCCTCACCTTAAGCTACACAATAAAACATTTAATACAAATATTAAATGCTCAAATAAACATCTTTATGTCCCCTTTTGAAAAATGACTTGAAGTCATCAAGCCTAGGCATGGGGTACAACTTTAGAACATAAAATTGGCTAAGTATAGAAGTTAGTCCAAAGAGGTAGCCAAGAGCAACACCCAAGCTGCAACTGACAAACTGCTCAAATTAGCAAATTGATGTTTTCCAAGCTGAACCAAGCTGATGATGATGCTATTGCCATAAATGGACTTACTAAAAATAGCAAATGCCAAAAATAGTAAGTTAACTTCAAAACCATCAAGAAGCCAAACTGATCAACCACACTGAATTGCAAATGATTGAGTTGTTGGTAGAATGATACTGCTAAAAGATAGACTTACCAAAAATAGCAAACTTCTATAAATAGTAAGTTTGCAAAACCTCCTCTGAACACCAACTGAGTAGTATCATGACTTACTATAAATAGTAAGTGTTTCCAAATGCCTTCTGAACACAAATCGGGAAGCCAACATGACTTACTATAAATAGTAAGTGCCTGAAAAGGTTGTTAGATGGAGATGCATATTACACCATTCTAAAGCTCTCCAAAAACCCAAAAAGCTCCACTAGATATGCATAAAAAAATCTCACATGCTAGCCCTCAAAACTGCATCTGAAACCTCCTAAAAAATAAGAAACCCTAATTTCCAATTTTGCTTAGCCTACAAGTTTCCAAAAATAGGCTAAAACCAATTGAAGAGCACAGGGATAAATTGGGGACATTACAATCCGCCCTTCCCAAAATTGCTTGTCCTAAAGCAATGCCACCACACTTCGAGAAAAAAGTTTGATCCTTACTATGCCAAGTAGGATCCTAGGGTCCCAAATCAATCTTTGTAAAGACCCACCATGCTGACGCTGCACCAAACTGATCACATAAACATATCCAATATTCCAAGGCTACTCTAATATTTATTGTAATCTCGAAGAGTCACCATATTTGAGATCCAAACTGATAGGCCTGGAAGAACTAAAATCAAAATCTTGCAGCATCTCATGTCCTGAAAACTCTGAGGAGTTAAAATCTGCAAAGTCAATGTCAAACACAATACCAAGCATTAAGAAGAAAATACTACTCAACTCATAAACATGATCCTCAACATAAATCCTCATAACATCAAATAGAGTCACAACAACATATGTGACTCTTCCAACACATCTTGCCAAGAGAAGAGCAACTCCTTACAAAAGATCCCCCATCACATCCTCAAAATTCCATGAAAATGTAGAATGCCTTCTCTGAAGTAAATTGATATAACTTAAAAGACTCCAAGAAAAACTTACAAATTTCACCTCACGAGTCTCCAACTAGTGAACCAAATTAGTTACTAACTCACTGCCCCAAACATAGATACCAAAGAATGTGTGCAAGTAATCACTGAAAAGAACTCGAACTCTTTCCTAAAACTGGTTTTGATCAGTTCGAATCACCATTTTTCCTACTTGAGGCCAAAAATCATCTCTGAAAAGAGATTGTGAAGTGTAAATATGAGCATACTAGCTTCCCACCAAGTCAAAATTGAATGACTCAACATCTGATCTAAGAGAAATCAACATGCTAAGAAAAGAACAGTTGCTTCCATACTGAAAATTCTCATTCAATCTGACCAATTTGCTTAGATTAAAAGCTAGGAACACCCATTCAAATAGTTCCATCACAACAAAGAACCATTCTTTGCTCAAAATTTCTCTCCAATCCCTTTATTGATAAACAAATGGGATCATCAAGTGGTTGGTAAGGAAGGGAATATCACCATTAATTCTGAAATTTTGATCCTTATCCCTCCAAGGAACCTTCCTACCATAACCCAAAAGATATTTCATTCCACATCGAGGGTGCCAAACAAAGATACTTGACCAAGAATGATCCACCACAGCCTTGAAGAAATTCACAACACATTCCTGAGTGCCAATCAACTCCAAATGCACACTCAGAAAATTATTGACTTCTTTGGTGAACCGCTGAAGTCTATCCAAGAAAGCTTCAAAAACAAGGGAGCCTGAAACAAACATTGTCTTCAAATCCATCTCCCAAGACAGGTTAGTGTGAGCATTACTCAATCCAAAGGATAAACTATTAGGCATGTAAACAACATGTTTTACAAAAACATATTTTGACAACACCTTGGTGTCAAAAATGGGGAAATTGTCATGAATCAACAGTTCCCATATGGAGACTGAATTCTCTAAACCTCTTATGCATTCACTTACAAGCAAGCTTGGAGGATTATCAATCACATATTAGAACTCGTCCTCACATTCTTTGAGATGTTTGAAATTAGCTAGCTGGTCTCCAACCTCCATTACACCCAACTGAGCCTTCTCTGACATGCACTTCGTTGATTCAAGCTCAAGGGTAAGTTTATCAACCTTTCTTTGACTTCCTTGAAAAATACCAATGATCTCCTTTGTGAATTCATAGGCATAATCTCGATCTTTAATCCAATATAGATACTCTAATTTCATAATCACTAATGAGTCTTTAATAAATTGCAGATTAAAGAGAGTGAATCCATCCCAAACTCCTTCATGTCTCTCTTCAATCGAACTATATGAGCGGTCAAATCTGAATAAGGCATGCACCTCATCCTTAATGGAAAACATGAATTGACCTTTCCACTCACAAAAGTGCAAGGATGGTGAACTGATGATCAACTGTATTTCAAAATCAGAACTGTGTTTCTTGTCTTTGCTGCCCCCATAGTTGCTCCAAGACCCTTGTCTTTCACCACCCACCAACTGAAAATGCTAGAGGTCATGAAGAGAATAAAATCCTACCAATTATTCGGGCCTTTGTTTATAATCAACTTCATGATGTGGTAAATCTGATTTGAATTTGATAACCTCTTTAAAATATTCATCATCAAGGGCCCTGTGGTCTTCAACCTCCATTTCCCCTTCATTGTCTCCTTGATTATATACTAAAGAAGCCCCCAACATGGTCAATGAGTCATTATTGATCGCAGTCCTAAAAGTTTTAGCAACAAAAAATTCTTCCTTAGTGGCCGCAACCATTTTAAAGGGTTCATTATGGGGCTTATCCATGCAAGCTTCTTTGTCAAAGACATTTTCTCCTCCAAGGGCCATCTCAAAGCTTGCAATGAAATAAAAATTTTGTTCTTTAGTGGGATCAAAGGGAAATTTATTCCATACAAGTTGCTTAACAAAATTAGGTGCCTTCACACCTGAATCCCAAATGCTGAAGGGCTGATTATTTTGATCAAAAGGAAATTTCCCTTCATAATTCACTTGGAATGGTGACTCTTTGAATGAGACACCTCCCAACTCAACAAAACTGATATCTTCATAAGAATCTTTCTCTAAGAGCCTAGTTTGATGAATGAACTCAAGACCACCTAAATCTCCATTATTTTTCACAAGCATACCAAGGGAGTCTTCTTGATTACATGTCATAAAATATTCATGTGTATTCAAAACTGATGTTGCCTCATTGCACTCATCCTTAGCATGTGCGTACATCTGCATATCAATAGGTACTTCTTGAAAAACCATCTTAGAATCATTGAGAAACAACATTAAATTATTTCCATCTTCTGCATTATTGACCACCTCATATATTTGCTCTGTCTTCTTCAAGTGAGGCTTCAATTTTCCCTCACATTGTTTGAACAAATCTCTAATTATCATACCATTAGTAGAAGAATTCTTTCCTTCTTGTTCATGAATGTTAAGTAGGAAAGATAGGACGGATTTTGGAATATCATCCATCTCATTGATAATAAAAACTAATATGTATCTCATTGCTGCAACTACATCCTCCTCTTGTTCACTCCAAGTTGAAATGAAGAGGTAATGGATCAAATAATATATTCAATCTTGCATACCCAAATCTATCAGCAACACACTTGTTTTGAGTTCTGAAAAGATCTTCAGTATAGCAACTCTTCTTGAGTACTGATTGTTATCAGTTTCATCAAGATCTTGAAAAATTTCCACGAACATATGACAAACTCTCTTCATAGTTTTATAATCATAGGGCACCAAGGGTGCCAAAATTCTCATCACTTCACTGAGGCATGAAGTAACCAAAAAATTTACTTCTTCATCAGGATGCCTCAGCCAATAGGGCCGATTCAAAAAATTCATTGCAGGAGCTAATGTCAACTGCATTTCCTTCGAAGGTGATTGCTTCACTTGCCTCAAACATTGTTCTAACAAATGAAGAATGTTCTCTTCATTCTCCCTTGACTAAAATTCTTTGTCAAGACTCTTTCCAGCCATATAAAGTGTCTCTGCCAACTTCATTTCTTCTTCATTAGCCATACCTTAATCTGACAAGACAAGGTTTCTCAAACCTCTAAAAAAAGTGTCAACTTCAAAAACTTTTGAAGCTGAAACTAAACTCTATTATGCTTTCGGATGTAGTATCAGTCTTCTCTGACTCTCATCTAATAATTGAAGCGCTAAAACTCACAGGTTGGCAGGAAAACAAGCTCTGATACCACTGGAATGTGCCCCTTCATTTTTACCATTGAAATGTGCCCCTTCATTTTTTCTCAATGTTTTCACAACACAAACCAACACTATGCCAATTGATTAGCATTAGCTTCAAAAGAGAACCAAATAAAAAAAACTCAATGCCAAGAATGTGCACACAAGACCTAGTGTGGGTGAGGTGCTAACATATGGCAGAGGAAATTGAATTATAAATAAAAGTGAATACAACTGATAATAGAAAGAGGCGATGAACCAACCATGAGAGATTCCACGCTACCACTTAAATTAGTGGGGGGAAAGAGCATTGCAATTTCAATCTAATTAATCCGTTGCGGTAGGCATCCACTCAATAGTGGGAATTCACCACTTTTCAGTGGGTGATAAATGAGAGATTAGTTTGTTCTTTCTCCACATTGGCGGTAAACCATCTAGGGGTTACAAATATGTGAAAATTAACACTAAAATATGTAGCAAGTTAAATGACTGGAACAATACTACTATTTACAGTCTTACAATGAAAAACAATTGCAATTTTCAAGTGTTATTACAATATTTACAAAGAATAATGAAATAGATGATCACCCACTTGATAATATCTCAATTATTGAAGATAGAAACCAAAATTATAAATTAAAATAAGTCTGATATAAAAACAACAATCCAAAAAAGCATTACCAACAACTATGCTATCACCAAAATGTTCATTACATCCTCAAAACTACTTCAAATGACCTGAAATAATTTGCAAAAGATTTCTAGGAGGATGGCATGCAATGTCCAACATCAAAACTATATCAAAATCTCTCCAAATAATTAAACATGAACTCCAAGGCAGCCCTAGGCAAGGTACGACCTCAAAAAGGGGAAAACTTCATTTAAAAATCAGAAACTTCAAATTAAAATCTAAAATTGCATGGAAAGGGGTGCCCATGCCATAGAAATCCATTGCTTCAACACCCAAAAGCAAATAAAAATCATACCAAAAGTTGTATATGAAAATCTCCTTCAGCCAAACAATAACCAACAAAATGAAAACTGGAAATATCTCACCAAAACTCCATAGTAATGCTCAATATGTACTTTTGGACGAAGTACACTCTGAAATCACCATCTAGGGAACCATAGTTTTAGGCCCGAAGAATGGAGTAAATTTTCTAAGCTTTCCCTTAGCCGGATTTTGGATTTCAAACCAGCAGCATAACTTTACAATATTTCCAAAGATGAGAATGAATGAGCAATGCATCAATAAATAAACTCTTCAACTGGAAAATGAATCAACTTGAAACTCCCCCAAGAAACTCTTCAATTTACTCCAAGGGACGCCACCTCTCAAGCATTTACTTTATTAGAATTAATAAAACATTTCTTATCATCCTCTAGGTGTCCACCTTAAGTTGCACAATAAATTTTTTAATATAAATATTAAATGCTCAAATCAACCCCTTTATGTCCCCTTTTTAAAAATGACTTGAAGTCATCAAGCCTAGGCATGGGGTAAAACTTCAGAACATAAAATTGGCTAAGTATAGAAGTTAGTCCAAAGAGGTAGCCAAGAGCAACGACCAAGCTGCAACTGAGAAACTAATAAAATTAGAAAACTATTGTTTGCCAAGCTGAACCAAGCTGATGATGATGCCACTGCCATAAATGGACATACTAAAACTAGCAAATGCCAAAAATAGTAAGTTAACTTCAAAACCATCAAGAAGCCAAATTGATCAACCACAATGAACTGTAAATGATTGAGTTGTTGGTAGAATGATACTGCTAAAAGATAGACTTACCAAAAATAGCAAATTGCTATAAATAGTAAGTTTGCAAAACTTCCTTTGAACACCAACTGAGCAGTATCATGGCTTACTATAAATAGTAAGTGTTTCCAAACACCTTCTAAACACAAACCGGGAAGCCAACATGACTTACTATAAATAGTAAATGCTTGAAAAGGTTGTCAGATGGCGATGCATGTTACACCACTCTGAAGCTCTCCAAAAACCCAGAAAGCTCCACCAGACATGCATCAAAAACTCTCGCATGCAAGCCCTCAAAATTGCATCCGAAACCTCCTAAAAAATAGGAAACCCTAATTTCAAATTCTTCTTAGCCTACGAGTTTCTAAAAATAGGCACAAATTGAAGAGTGTAGGGCTAAATCGGGGACATTACAAATAAACTTAATTTTTAAAACCATTTTGTAATAATAATAAACTAATTAATTAATTATAAGAATTTAATATAATAAGAATATAATAATATATTACAATATAATAACATATTATAATATAATAATTATTATAAATAATATGATAATAATTATAAATAATATAATAACTATTATTATAAATAATATGATAATAATTATAAATAATATAATAACTATTATTATAAATAATATAATAAGAATAAGAATAATATAATATAATATAATATAATATAATAATAATATAATGATAATAAACTAATTAACCTCTAAATCAAATCCAAACATAACTCTAACATTAGATAACTTTAACCATGACTCTAACCTTATTTCTAAAATTAACACTGATTGTAATTGTAACCCTAACTCTTAGAATAAGAATTTAATTAATTTTAGTGTTCAATTAGGATTACAAGTAAGATTGAATGAAGGTTAGGGTTCAAATATATAATAATACGAATATAATAATAGAATAGAACAATAATAATATAATAGAATATTATAAATAATTTAATAGTAATGTAATATAATAATAATAATTTTATAATAATAATAAATTAATTAATTTATCATTAAACATATAATTATATACTAGTATTGAGTATAATTAAATATAATATAATAATCATAATAAATTTAATATAATATTGATAGAAAGGGGTAAAAAATTTATTGATCCAACAAAATCTTACAAAGCCAAATAGAAACACAGACTCACCAACGGTCTAGAAACCAAACCAAGGTAATCAAGACTCTCCCAAGAAACATCTCATATCCTCCATAACACAATCGTCAAGAACCTGAGAAAGATCCTCAGGAAGACTTTCATGGTCATCCATATTCCAAGTACCCATCTGCTCAAACCCCCATCTAGCCAAACCATCTGCCACCTTATTCTACTCCCGAGGGATATGACAAAAGGTGATAGAATCAAGAACCTCACCAAGAGCAAGAATTTGCATGACCACAACAACTACTTGCCAATTCATGTCCTCAAAAGAATGATTATTCAACATATCAATAACAACCTAAGAATCAAACTCGTAAACAATATGCCTCCAACTAAGGGCACTAGCCCTTTCCAACACCAAAAGGATAGCTAAGGCCTCCATAAAGTTATTAGTTTGTTGACCTTTATAAATTGAAAAGAAAAAAACCACCACCCTTGAGCTATCCCTGCCAATACCACCAACCCTAGCATGTCCAAGATTGCCTCTAGATGACCCATCCGTGTTAATTTTCAACTCACCCAGAGGAGGAGGACTCCAATTTCCACTTTGCTGAGTCCTCCCCCTACCACCTTGTCTTTGACTAGATGAACATACCCTTCTATCACCAACAAAAAGTCCCGAATTCCTAACCACACCCAAATCACTAGGATCCATAGGAACAAACAAATCACACTTAGCAGCCAAAGTCTCTTGGATAACCCCCAAGATTCTCAACCATAGCTGTCCAACAAGAAGCTTCTTATCTAAGAAAATTTTGCGGTTGCGTTCCAACTAGATTTTCTAGATAAATCAAACTAGGACCAATAATCTAGGCTATATGAAGGAAAGGGGTTTTAGCTAGAGAGACCCCTTGCCCCTTCCAAAAGTCAGCCAGAGAATACACGTCTACATGGTTGGCACTAGATACTCCACCAATAGTACCAAATCATTCTAACAAAGAGGCATTGAAAGAAGAGGTGAGAAGCACACTCTTCCTAGTAAGCACATGAGACACACAACAAAGGACCTTGAAAACTACGATTCCAAAGATTCTCCCAGGTAAGGCATCTTCCTTGAACCACAAGCCAAGAAAAGAAATTGCACTTGGGCCAAGAGAATTTGTTCCAAACCTGTTTCCACCACGAAACTCTCATACACCCCAAAACTTTCTTATCCAACACCTGGTATCTAGAGGCAACAAAGAATTTACCTTTCGGATCAGGTCCCCAGGCCAAAACATCCCTTCCCAAAAGGGAGTTACAAGCCTGACCAACTAGGATAGTAGCCAATCCCTGACACTTCTCCTCCAATCCTCTAGGGGCCACTCTTGCTGGTCCTTCCACTTGTACACAATATCCTGATCAAGAACCTAAGGCAGCTTGAAATCCGCCACCTGACTCCAACCAACATTAAGGAAGAGACTACACAAAGGTTGAATATGAGGGTGAGTTGACATGATAGAAGGATGGCCATCCAAAGAATCAAACCAAAAAAGAGCATCTAATCCACTATTGTAAATCTAAAATAATCCTTGTTTGACCAAATTGGCCCCTCTTTTAAGGGTACTTCAAATGATAGAACCTTTCCCCTCTAGACTGAAACGAGGCACATCAACACTCTCAACAACCCCAAGATATTTTAAGGTAATAATTTTAGCCCATATCTGATGTTGTTGAGAACACTATCTCCAGTACAACTTAGTAGCCAAAGCCTATCCATTTAGATCAGCCTGACATAAACCCAAACCACCTTCTTGCTTTAGCCTGCAGGTAGCATCCCACTTGACCAAGCTCCATTTCCTATGCATGAGGTTACCATACAAAATAAATTGATGAGACAATCTATCCAAGTCTTTAATGAAGCAAGATAGGGCAGACAAAATAAAGCACCTATAGAGAGGAAGTGCCTGCACCATTGATTTCAAAAGAGTCGCTCTTCTAGTAGTTGAAATCCACCTACAAGTCCAGTGGCTAACTTTTTAAAGAAACTTATCGATAATCTCCTGCCAAAATAGCTTTGGAAGTGAACGAATAACAAGAGGAATGCCAAGATAAACAAAAGGAAGCGAACCTATCCGAAATTTAAAAATACTAGAAATTCTCCTTTGAATAGGCTTAGGAATATTGAATAAATAGATAAAATACTTCCCTTCATTAATCCGCTAGCCTGAAGTAGCCAAATACCTATCTAGACCTTCCTGTAGAGTGCAAGCCTCCTCAACTCGAGCCTTACCCATCAGAGAAGTGTCATCCACAAACTGGAGATGAGATTGGGGGGATATTTTTTCCCCAATGCCAACCTTGTATGAGACCCCTCTCCACTTGAGATCTAATAAATCTCCCTAAGCCCTTAGCCAATAAAATAAACAGGTAAGGGAATAAAGGATCATACTATTTGAGACCCCTAGAAGCACCAAAAAGATCAATTGGCTTATCGTTGACCAACATGGAGAAGGAAGAAGACGTGACACAATGCTTGACCCACTCAAGCCAAAGATTTTCAAAACTAAAGGCCATTAGGATCTTGAATAAGAAAGCCCATTTAACATGATCATAAGCTTTGGCCATGTCTAGTTTGATAAACATCGCCTTCTCTTTGGAGGAGGCCATAGAATGAATAGTTTCAGCCGCAATAATCACTCTGTCAAGAATATGCATGCTAGCAACAAAACCACCTTGCTCATCATAAATTAACCTGCTTAACAAGGCTTCAGACACTCCGCAATCAAATTTATAATTATCTTGTACACCACATTGTACAAGGCAATTAGTCTAAAAGAATATAAAGAGTTAGCAACCTCCCTTTTTGGGATGAGAGACAAAAAAATTTCATTCATGGATTTTAGAATTTGCTTGTTCTTATGAGACTCCTGAACAACCTCCAACATATCCATTTTAATCACCTCCCAAAATTCCTATATTAATTCTACTGAAAACCCATCAGGACCAGGAGTCTTACCCTTTTTCATTTGGAACACAATATCTTCCAACTCCTGCAAGGAAATAGGTTTGAGCAAAGATTCATTCATCTCATTGGTAACCAAGGATGGTATATTAGCCATGATCTCAGCTTCAACCTCATTTGTTGGAGGGGAATCTTCAGTTAACAAAGTAGAAAAGAAATAGACAATTTCTTTCAAAATCTTAGCAGATGAGGAGAGAAGAACCCTTCCAATGACAGAAGAGAGGAAATAATATTACCCTACCTTCTATACTTAACCGAATTGTGAAAGAAAGTATTACAATCACCCTCTTGGAGCCAATCAATTGAACACTTTTTCTTCCACAAAATATCCCCCCTCAACTCCCATTCTTTAACCTCCTTCATCACATCTGCTTCCAACCTAACATTCTCTTTAGTGAGACCCTGGTCCCAAATTTGTTGAGTAATAGAATCTAGATGAGCTTGAGCAATCCTCTTAGGCTAAAAGACATTACCAAATGATGTGTATTCCAATGTTTTAGCATATACTTAGTATATTGTAGCCTCTTAACAATATAATGCATTGCAATACCATGACCTAGCCTCCCAAGACGCCACCAACCAGGAACCAAATCATGAAGAGACACATCTCTAAGCCACATGAGCTGAAATCTAAATGATTGATTCTTAGAATACCAGGAGAAGTCTACAACAATTTTGATTGGCCAATGGTCAGAACCACGCCAATCAAGAATCTCTGAGCTAGTCAACCACCTATCACCAACCCAAAAGTTAGACACCAAGAATTTGTCCATCTTTCAGAAATAGCTACTTCCCCACTTCTTCTATTATTCCAAGTAAATAAACCATTGCCAGGATTGATATCCACCAAGTTCAAAAGAGCCACATTACCTCTTAGGAGATTTGAAGGATCCAAACGAACATTACCACCCCTCTTCTCCTCCAACAAAGAGACAACATTGAAATCTCCCGCCAAAATCTAAGGAGGAAAAGGATCCAAGGAACACACATATGTAACATGAGCCCACAACTAAACCTTATTAGAGAATTCAGTAGGAGCATAAATGTTGGAGAAGAATTCACTCACCCAACTCCAGATGAGAAGTAGCAAGAGAGATAGAGGACCTTTAGGAGCGCCACCAAATCAGACTGACTCTACGTGGATGCCATAAACAAGCCACCCCTCTTGAGCTGCCATGCACTCCCACACATTGGCATTGACCTCTACTCAAAATCCTTAATGCCACATTTAATATACTTGCAACAGATAATTTAGTTTCTTGAAGGAAAATCAAATTTGGAGAATGAACACGGATCAAATCCTGAATAGCCTTTTGTCTAGGGAAGCTATTCATTCCCCTCACATTCCAAGAGAGAATAATCATCTCTAAGGTAACGAGAAGTGGAAATCAATAGTCCTTACCGATCCCGACTCCACCAATGTCTCACCAATTAATTCAACCTTTTCTTTGTCCTTTTTTCTACCAGCTTTGAGTGGTTTCTCAAGAGCCCCTTTTTAGGGGGCTTTTGTTACAAACCCAAAGAAAGAGATGGATAATTATTTTTACCTAGGTCAATAGCACCCCTTTTTCCAACATGAACATAACCAATAATATCAAAACCTCCATTAGCCACTAGCACCATACCAGACTCACCCTAAACTAAAGAAGAGGGATGAAGATCTGTGTCCATCTGAGACTCCAACACACCGAACTGAGTTGGGTCAGAATCATCAATAAGGTGATTTCCTAGATATTTCTCCACTAAGGAGCCATCTATCACTTGAAAATCCATAGGAACTCCCTCTTCTTGGACCAAATCTTCCAATGCATCAAACCTATTGAAGGTCTCCTCCTCCTGCCTATCCTTGAGGGTTCTCTTTTGACCATGACCCTTGTTACAAAGCTTAATAGGAACAAAACCCTCCTTATCAACCACCACCCCCCGCATGGGAGCCTTACCCTTGTCTATCATTGGGGAAGAGTGTGAAGGAACTTTATTCGAACCAGAGGCATGAAGAGCTCGGGGACATTTCCATTGAAGATGTCCATATTCATGACACAACCAACATTTAAAAGGTAACACTTCATAGTCTAACTGTTGAGTCCAAGAAATTGAGCTAACAGTCATGTTAATAGAGTTTGGTAGCAGATTATTAAATTCAATTTCAATGCACACATGAGAAAAGGAGAGAACCCTCTTATTCAATGCTTGTTGAGATGGGCCAGTACGCTTTCCAAGCAATAGGGCAATCATCTATAATATATCGCTTCTCCAACATTTTAGAGGCAACCAAGGAATTTGGACCCAAATCGGGACTCTCGAAGGAAGTTCCTCTACCGAGTTAAATATAGCATGCCATGGTTTTATGAAAAGAACCACCTGGTTATAAAAGTAAGTTCCACCTTTGAAAGCCCTATTTCAATCAACAATACAAGAAAATTCTACTATAAAAAGTTGTTAGCTACCAACATAATATCAAAATCCCCTTCCGGGTTCCATGTCTTTCAAATCTAGGAGTCAAGAAAAGAGAGTGAAAAACTCATCCCCATGAACTTACAGATCAAAACATGATTAGAATATAATTCCATATCCTCAACGATTGATTTTGTTTGAATTACTAGAATAGGTCATTCTTGGGCTTTTTCTAAGCACCCATTCACCTTCTGTAGTCTGAAAGAACAATTTCTTGTTGCACCCACACCATGAAAACCCATGTTTGATAAACCTTGACCTACACTAGACAAAGTAGGAGTCTGATTAGGCTTCTCAAGAGACACATGCAGCGCCATACCGGATCAAACCCACACACCCTCCAAACTCAATCCCAACCCCAATGAAGGTAGCCAAAATCGAACAGGAGAAAGCAATGAAGATAACCCCGAAAATAAATAATACCACTGCCTTACCAATCACACACCACTGCACAAAACACCCTAAAAGCAAGTCGAGCGTCATCCCACAAAGCAACAAGAGCCCATAACAAACAACAACCAATAGAAGAAAAGCGAAAAAAAGACGAAATAAATAGATCGAAAGAAGCAAAGAATAGCTTCCCCAAGCTATAGACAATGAATGCCAGAAGTTTCCCACCCCCACACATAGTACAATATGCATGTAGCAAAGAAAAGGCCGAGCTAGGGTGCAGGAACCTTAGCTCGCCCGCGAAGCAGCACCATCGAATGCCATCCTCAAATTTAATATAATATTATTAAACATATAACTATATATATTTTAAACATTATTAAATATATAATTATATATATTTTAAACATTATTAAATATAAAATAATTATTTTGTCAATGGGCCTTTGGTCTGCTGGTGAAGTTGAATGGCTCACAACGAGCCCACCAAGGATCAAGTCTTGCTGAGTGCAAGGCTCCGACGACATCATAAGGGATGAGGCCAGGATCGTGCCCCAGGCGAATTTGGCAACGTGGATGCCCCTCAGTCCTTGGCTCTAAGTTGAAGAGGTTTCGTGCATGTGTGGGCCCGTATCAGGTTCCTAAATCATCTTCGTGGTGGCCTTCACTGGTTGGTAGCTCGCAGGCTTCATGCCTTGCTGGGCTGCCTCGCAGGTCTGAACCCTCCATAAAATATATATATATATATATATATATATATATATATATATATATATATATATATATATATAATTATTTTTATATTAATATAATTAATTAAATATCGTTATTATTTTTACATTATTTTAATATACTATTAATATAATTATAATTAATATATATTTTATTATATATAATAAGTTAAAAATTGCAAGTACAAAGTAAATAAAATAAAATGAACCATTCATTTTATATTAAGTTTATCTTAACATAAATAATTCAATTAATATTACATTTAATTATTGATTTTTCAATAAATCGAGTTTAAAATGAACATTTAATTACTCAACTTAATTTTAATTATTTTAAATTGGATAATAAAAATAGATGTCCAATAATAATATTTCTTTTGGGTCTACAAATGGCTTACAGTATATGGAACTACCTCATATACACCTACCCCTTGCAAGATTTGAACTTGTGACCTCTCTTTCAAGAGTACATGTTCTCCACCACTAGACCAACTCAAGTGTACAATTTTTATTCATTACTTTAGCATCTACCTAGTTCCATATTGCCTCAAAAACACATAGAAATCCTTCAAATATTTAATCCTTTTCACATCATGTTTAAAGAGCTCTACCTATTTAAATAGATTATGTACAGGAAAAATACTTAAATTTTAATGAATGTTTTTAAATTTAATTATGTAATTTTTTTTTAATATATAACTTTTTATTTATTTTTTGATAGGTAAATCATTGCTAAGGGGCAGCACCTGACACTTTTGACTGGAGCAATGAACCAGTGTGGCCACATTCGGGGGACCACATCCCCGCGATTCAATTACATTGCTTCTTGCCCAATTTTGTCATTTTAAAACTGGGATCCATGTTGCTTGTTGAGATATGCCTTATTCTTCTTCCTTTTCCTTTGTACCTTTGACTAGATTTCCTCTACCAAGCCTCCACCCATAACCTCTATATCTCCTCTGGTTATTTGGCTTCCCTTTGGGGAAGAGATTCTTGAATTGTCATCCTTAGTCCTATGATGCTCTTCTTGCTGAGATTCTACCGAGATCTTCGTATCAGCAGGATTCCCAATTTGATGCTCACTTCTTTTCTTTGGGGTGTTGCTAGTAGGGGCATCTCCAATCATCTCTGGTGTAGAGGAAGTGGCCGCTGCCTTTGAAGTTGTTTGAAAATCACTTGGTGGAGCTTTTCCCGATGCAATGTCAACAATTTTTGGAGACATCTCAACCTCACCATCCAATCCATCCTTTTCCACTGAGTAATGTTGGGGGATGGCTTCTTTCCACCAAGTAGGTTGGATTTCCTGCCAAGGTTTTGAGCAGTGTACAGCCATGTGACCAGTGCTAAAACATCGACAACAACGAAAAGGTAGACCCTCATAATCAAGCAATTGATTCCATTCCAACCCTGCAATTTTCAAAAGGACATTCGAAGGGAGGTCTTTGGTTGTATTTATCTCCACTAATATGCGAGCGTAGGTAGTATGTAGAAAGTTTGAGGAGCCCTCATCCACCCCCAAAAACTTCCCCAGTGAACTACCAATGGCTTCGAAGCATGCATCAAAGCAGAATTGAAGAGGAAGATTAGGAATCCTTACCCAAACTGGAGCCAGGTCAAAAGATTCTATGAAAGGATTGAAGGAGGCGTGCCAAGGTTTCAATAATAATAAATGTTGGTTCTTCCAGCTCCATTGGGTATTCATATAGAACTAAGTCTCAGTCCTTTGGATTTTCGAAAGCCACCACAAAGAATCCTCTTGCCATGGGGTAAATCTCTACATCCCCCTCTAGTTTAGGTTTCCAAAATTCCGCAATCCATCCATGTAGCTCTGTGAGGCTTGGCCAGAACCCCCAGAATCTACCAACAAACCCTTGTTCTGTAAAATAAGTTATATTTTCAGTCACTTCAACAACAATCTCCCCAACAAAGGAAACCATTGGAGAAGAGGTTGCACATTGGAGAGCCCTAGGAGCCTGTCTTTTACCATGGTCGTTGGCCTTCGCCCCGGATCTCCCCAGCCATTCATTGCTCATCCCTTTGTTCTTTTGTGGAGATCGAGGCTGAGCAGACCTATCAACCGCCTAATGAATTGGCACTTTTCCTTGCCCACAAAATGTCCTTTCTTGACCTTCTACTGCCATCGCATATGAGCAACTGGGGTTTGCTTGCCGTCTCCCTTTGATTGGGCAAGGTTGGGGTGCTGCAGAGGCATCGAAAGGTGCCCAAGAAGCGTCAACCGTTGGCAAGGGTTTCGTCCTTTTCCCATATAGAGATCCTGCTTTGTCTTCGTCAAGCCTCCGTGATTTTGCTTGCTTTTTCCCCACTTGAGGTTCCTCCATAGCCGGGTCAAAGCCATGGTAAGACGATGCAGCGATGGGAGGACAAACCGAAGAACATTGCAGAGCATTGGGGGCAGACGGATAAGAGCCACCAGTGCCTTGCCGGTTGTGCGGTGGTGAAGGCAGCCCGTCAGGAGGCTGCGCGGGAGGAGGACGCCCTGCAATGCAAACACCATCGGTAGCCTTTGGCCCATGCGAAGCACCCGAAACCCCGATAGAAGCCCGCAACCGCATATCGGCAAAGCTGAATATTTCATGTATAATATTTAATTTTTTATTAATCCTATATGATTTAAAATATTAAATCAAAAATAATTTATATAATTTTAAAAAAATAAAAAATCATATCTAATATTTACATTTTGTAAAAACCAATCTAAACCTCATTCTCAACCATATAACATTGAAATGACCAAAACTGAAACCAAATTTGTAAAAATTCTCACTCAACCCCCGTTCCCTGCTACAATGCCTAAAGTGAACAATAAGTGAAAAAATATGTCATTCTACAAATCCCCTCAAGGCTTACAGCAGAGTTCCATGCAGTCTTGGTAGTGATTGCTCAAATTTTTAGAGATTTTTTTTGGTTAGATGTTTATTAATTTTTATTTATGTTTTTTACTTTTAATTTTTTGTTTTGATTAAATGTGTGAAAGTTAATTGTATGAGAATATAATGTTATTGTAGACATAATTTTCACAGTCCAACGCACAATTTTAATCTATAAGTTTTCTTCCTCAACTTTTTGACTTAAATTATATGATCTATTATGAGGAAGAGAGCAAGAGAAGAGAAGAGAAATTGTGTTAATTTCTCTTATCTTGTCTTGCTCTCTTCAAAAGAAGAGAAATTGTCTTGCTCTCTTTTTGATGATGGAAAAACTTACAAATGTGACTTCAAATGCATTAATTATTACTTCTTTGATTTAAGATATATGATCAATCTTTATACTTAATTTGTAATCAATTATTTATAAGTCATTTTATGATATTATTATCAACATTCAATTGTACACTTTTAAATCAAACTAATTGACCTATATTTCATGAATAATAGTTCCAAGAAACCCATCTTTTATAAGAATGAATCATCTTCTTTGCTCATTGCATCTATCAACCATTCAACTTTACTAATAAACCAAACCCCTCTTGAAAATTTTATGAGAATTGAAACAATTAGCCCCTGAAACAGTTACCACAGCGACAGCCGTGAGAACCCTCTAATATTAGGTACAATTTATCTCAATCACATATATGAAGTCATAAAACAATTTATGAGTAAATAAATGCAATAAATAAGTAATAAAAACAATAGCAGACAAAAGAATGGAAGGGACATAAGAACAAAAAGGAGTGACCCCTAAGCCTCTAGAGCTACCATGGTGGTGATGAACAGTTGCTTGCTTCTCGCATTTTTTCGTCATCCATAACACAGACACCCTTCTATGAATACCCTCTCCAGGAGATCTACCACACAAAGCTAGAAACGAAAATGCAGTAGGGCAATCATTGCATTTATAACAGACCAGCCTTCCACTTATGACCTTCTGTAATATGGCGTATCATTTGCATACCCTTGCCCGATTGGATCCTCATTAAATTCCTCAATTCCTCTCTTACTATTAGAATGGTGTAAGCCCTTCAAATATAATAATTGAGAGTGCAGCAAACAAGAGTATTTTGGTTTGTCTTTGTTGTGAGCTAAAAAGCAGGGGGTAATGAGGGTAATTCAATAGGGCTTTTTACTGTCCTGTGATTTATTTGTTGATCGTGTGGAATTTTCAATCCAGTTCTAATAAGGTCGTATGGAGTAAAAAATACATCCTCTTACAAAGCTATTCCAGTATAGTGAAAATATACAGGGTTAGACAACACCAATCCATAACTTCCAAGGGTAAGCACTACGACGCCCTAGTTAAATGCAGAAGCCAAATCAGTAAATCCTCGGATGTATTGGACGTAATGATCATTTTACTACGGAGTCTGAGCAGAGTAAATAGGTGAATGCAAATGATCTACAAATATACGAACAGGCTAAAAGTCAATCAAATATTATCTACATTAGAATATTCAATAACTTTATTGCAAAATTAGGTGTAATTTCCTCCAGCTCACCTATTACAGGATCACTGGGGCGAGATCTAGTGTTGTTGATGTTATAGGAAGTTTTTCTCGAGCAAATCTCATGCTAGTTTGCCTCAGAATTGCCCCCTCTTCATTCATATTATTACTCTACAGTATGTACCAGTTTCAGCAGAAAAGCTAACAAGAGTTTTAGGTCTACCTTTGAAAATTCCTCAAGATTTATGATGGTCATTACAACAAAGAGAAGGAAAAACGTTGGATGGAAGAAGGAAAGTTCTGTGAAGAACAAAGGAAAGTACTGGACCGCAACCAGCTTGACTTATATTGTGTTTTCCCTTTTTTTCATTTTGAATACGATAAGCTATACTTCAGAGGATTCCTCACATTACCTAGTGACCACTTTTTTAATGTCCTTTTATAAAAGATAAAAATGAGTTTTGAAAGGTCATTTGATTTTTTTATAAATATTTTAATTATTAGGTAAATAAAATGAGTAGGGGAAAAGATCTAGTAGTCGAGCATGTTTTAATAGTTGTTATAACATTTGTTTATTTAATATCTAATATTTAAAAAAATATTGTACCAGTAGTTGTGACTTTAAAGTTGTTAGTGTTGATGATGAATACCCATAATTGAATGAAATATATTTCTTAGATCTAAAAGCAAAAAATCATGTGATACCAAATCAACACACTAATAAAACATGACTTAGTGCACAACTATCGGTCTAACTTTCTTTTTGGACCATTTTAGACACCTCAACAAAATGCATGTTTATATGGCATCATATTTGATAATATGGCCCTAAAACCTTAGCTATAAGTAGGGGACTTGCCAAGTAAGTTGTAAAAATTTGAGATTGATTTGAAATTTCCAAGTAGCATTTTGAGAAGCATGAAGTTAGGGTGCTCAACTACTGGGTCCTCTCCCCTAACATGAGATATGGAACTAACGAAGTAATCTAACCATTAGCAATAGAGAAACGAGGAACAATAATAAAACAATAGGAAAATCACCAATTTTTTATGAGTTTGTTTTTTAAACCCGCTAGTAATAAAAAATTCTTTGGTGGTAAATTTAACCTAATCAATCAAAGAAACCCCCATGGGTCCTCTTCAATAGAACTGATTTCACCTCTCCAAGATACAGTCTCAAGTCTTGTTCTCTTGGTTGAGCCTTCCTATTTAGTCTCCAATTGTCATTTTTAAGCACATTTTATAGGACACAAAGATTGGTAGCTTAGCTTTTTATGGCTTATTTGTTGAAATTGACAATTTGGGACATGTTCTTGTTCAATTCCTCTTGATTCTTCTGTAGGGTGTGGTACTTCAACTCCCAGTTACCTCAAATTTGGAAAGTGGTAGAGAATTTTTTCAATTCCTACCATATGTCTTCATCCACTTGGTTTTTAGGTTGTTCCTTACCTTATCTGAACAACACCATCTCCATCTTCTACATTCTCAACCTACTATTTTGGAGTTGGGTAAGGAAGCATTTCATTATATTATTGTGAAGATCTAAAATTTCTTGAAGTTTTTCCACACGAGCTTTTAGATTGTTACAATTAGGAAATTCCACTTCTTCATAAACAATAAGGTGGCATGGGGGAGCCCTAGAGTTTTTAAGCACAATCCCTTTGTTAGATGGGTTTCTAGGTTGGAAGTGTCCAAATAATCCCTCTTCAACCTCTATCTTGGGTGCTTGGTCACAAAGAGATTGACGTAAGAGCTAGGGTTGGAAGGGGGACTAGTAAAGGAGCCTTCCTCCAAAATAGCTTTCCCCTTATCAATTGATAGGGGTTTGTGGCTAGGCACATGGGAGTAATGGAGATTGGAGTTAGACATGCGACTTAGTAGGTGGCATAAAATTTTTAACCACATGGTTAGGGTTATGTTTTTCAAGGAACACAATCTTGGGGTGCTAAAGTGGATGGGATTCCATGACACAAAACTTAGGAATAAGGGAAGAGAGTGAGCCGCCTTTCTTTTTCTCTTTGGACTAAGGTAGGTTTGACAATCCTAGGGATGAACAAAGGGGTGGGAATTTTTTCTTGCTCATATCTACAAACGCAGTATATGAGGCCTTAATGTAGGGGTAGTTGAGAATGAGTCAAAATCACGTTTTAAACAAAATCCTCCAAGGAATAGGACAAAAAGAAAGGGAAACTAAATTTCTTGTTATGTCTTAGGTGGTTCAACATAGGGAAATTATAAGAGTAGATGTGTTTGTACCTACCTTAAAGGGTAAAGTATCATATTCGAACTTTAGCCACCTCTTGCTATGATTTGGGTAGGTCCTTGCATTTGAACCATTTTGAAATCTCTCAAGACCTTCTCTTCTCATTTGAGGAATGCATCCATGTGTTGATGACCCCAAATTTTAAGATTATTTTTAAGCTTCATCCCTTTCATGATTAGCCATGTAGACAAAGAGATAAGTTACTCTATAACCTTGAAAAAGATACCACACACACACACAATCTTGTTCTTTCAAGAATTGGATAATTTATAAGATAACATAGGATCATATCTACTAACAACTTCAAGAAATGGGGTAAGGACACCACGCCTGAGGATATTCCAAACAATTGTATTACTATGGAGATTATAACAAGATGAAGGTTCTATGCTTATAAAATCACCACCCATTACTCAAATTTTTCTAATAGACCTGTAATTCTTGAAAACTAATCTCAACCTTTTTCCAATAGTTTGATAGGTTGAATCATTCAAATGGGAGGCTAGATATTGCCAATTTAACTTATACATGGGATGATTATTTTTATTCTTCTTTGATAATTTTTTTTTTGATATGATATCTATGGTACTTTTAATTTAATATCTTCATGTTGAGCCAATCCACAAAAGATGGTGGTGGTAGAAGATTATTTGATTTTGATGGATTCGTTATCAACGCTTCATTTCATAGTAAGGGGCATTGTTTTCTCCACATCCCAATATACTAAATCACCTCTTGTGCCTCCCATGTTTTCCAAAATTATTGTGCCCTACACACATGACCCATTTTGACTTGGAAAAATAGGGACCCCCTTTTATTTATTTTGTTGTTGTTTATTTTGGGTTTGGGGTTGAGTGTTTCCCTTTTGGATTTTTTTTTATTGACATGTTAGGATTTCAAGATTTGTCCTCTTGGCATGATAGTAAAATCATCCCCAAAACTTTGGCATTCTCCTTGAGCTTTGTTTGTGTACCTAGTTATCTATCATCTTGTTGGGATTAGTCAATCTCAACATGAATATAAAGGAATCCTTTACCTCTTGATCTCCATTGGCTAGTGTCGAGTTGTTAAATATTTTAATGCCTCCATACTATTATTGGTATTATGCTTGAGGTTGTCCAAATACATTAACCCTGATGTTTTGTATTTGGTAAGTATTTTAGGATTATTTGATTGAGCCTTCCCTATTGGGCCTATCCCTTTTGGGCATGAATAATGAAGTTATCACAACCCCTGATACCTTGATATCTTCATACTAGGTGTCATCCTTCAATAATATTGAATTCTTTAGATCTCTAATGCCTAGGGATGAGTTATGACTAGTCCTTGACCTACTCCAATGTGCCTGGCATGTTTCCATAGACAAATTTATGTCCTTTTGGGAATGAATAATGAAGTTATCACAATCCCTGATACCCTGATATCTTCATACTAGGTTTCATCCTTCAATTAATATTGAATTTTTCATATCTCTGATGCCTAGGGATGAGTTATGACTAGTCCTTAACCTACTCCAATGCGCCTATAGTGTTTCCATACAGATAATTTTATGTCCTTTTGGAGTAGGAGTTTCATAAAAAAATTACTCTAATATCCCATTAGTGATAATCCTAGAGTTCGACCTGACATTTTCTAGAGTTGACTTTTTTTAGAGTTGGAGTTTTGGAGTTACTTTGTTTGAGGTACCAAGCTATGGTCCTTCTCGAAGTCCAATCTCGACAACCATTCGATAATAAAATCCATTTTGGGATCATAGTTTTGGAGTTTCCATTCCCTCAATACCTAGTTAGCATCCCTTTTGAAGTACAACCTTGACAAGATCCAATGTAATATCCTTTTGAAGTTGGAGTTTTGGAGTTCCTCTAATTGAGTACCTAATTAGTGATCACCTTTATGTCTGACCCTAATGTGTTTCAAGGTGCTAGGAATATGTTATTAGCATGTTATACTTCCCTAGAAGTACTATTTGGAAGGCATTCCCAATCCATGAACTCTAACACGCCCTGAAATGCTTATTACTTAAAATCTTAGTATGATTGTGTTCCCATTTTTGCTACTATTTATATCATCTTGAGAGAAGCACCTAAATATAATGATTCCTAATGGAATATGCTAGGATATTCAATTTAATTGCAATATATGTTATATAACAACTAATGGATTTCTTGTGTTATTGATAGTATTCATGCAAGGAGCACAAGCTCAACCTAAGGAGATGAAGTATGAATACAAAGGCTCCCTCACTATATCAAATTTGTTTTCTCCCTAGATGAAGATTGGAGATACAATCTTGAGCATGTCAATGTTCAAGAATTCCTACAAAGGATTAGTGTTGAAGGAGATGGAACTCTCATGGAACAATGCATCACTAAGTTAGGATTAGTCCAGGATACTACATTCCCAGTTGCCCCAACTCCAGCCATATCAAGGATGCATTGAATGAATTCCATGCTCATTTTCTAGTGCAATAAATATTCCTTCTATATGCTCACAAGTTGGATTTTTTCTTTTATCTCATATAGAGGCACTACCCTTCTTAGGAATGGGTTTTCCCTCATAGGTTTATTTTAAATGTGTAATTATTTATTCTTTATTAACTTATGTTGGAAGTTGCAACATTGGGCCCCAAGGATCAAAGAAATTTTAAGTCAACATTTTAAGGCCTTATTATTTTTGTGTCCAAAACTGCATATTTATAGCCTTCATGTGGATTTTTTCAAAGGGTTGGAAATTTTGGAGAGACAATAAAACTATTGAATTTTCAATGTAGGAATCTTGTTGAAATTTATAATTTGCCAATTTTAAGTTAATCAAAGGATCATGTCCAATGTTTTCTAATTGTTTTCAACCTTGGTGGTGATGTGTCTTTATTTTATTTCCTTAAGAGTGAATAAATTGGTGAAATCTCTTTGTTGCACTTATAATAGAGTTATGTGTAGAATATACACATGGTATATGGTGGTTCTAATATATTCAACCCAAAATATCTTTAGATTGTTATTTTCCTCAAACTCTTCTACTTGTATTGTTGGTGATTGTGTTAATACTAGTCACTATAGTATAGGTTGTTTGATTGCATTATACCTTTCAGAATTAAGGGTAAAGCTTAGAATATCTTTGTCCTTTTTATTTAATGTTTTTCTCTCGAATCCATTATCTTTTGTTCCTTTTTGTAGATCTAGGTAGTTAAGGATTAGGTTAGGGTTAGATTAGGATCCTAATGCTCACAACTTGCTATCTTTTTTGTATCAACATGTTCATGCATTGTTTATTCAATTTGGGGTAGTTCCACAATAATTTGTCCCACTTTTTGATCAAATTAGGACATTGAAATCAAATCTCCACTTTTTGAGACCTATAGCAACTAAACCATTAAGAATTTGAAGATGATGCAAACTAGTGATTTGTGAAGATTTGTGTTTAGACTCTAAATATAATTTTCTTTTATTTTGAAATAGATTATGATTTTTTAGGTAACTTATAATAATTTTTTTATAGTAAAAAACATTTTTAAAAAGTAATTTTTATGTCATAACACATAATTTTTTTTTTCTAGAAAGGATAAAATTCCAATATTTCAAATATAGATTTGCAACATTTGAAACACGGAAAAAGTGAAACCCTAAGATTTGACCCTAGGGTTTAGGCACTTTTTCAAATGGTTCATTAGATATTTGAATGGTAGTGGGGTTTGATTAGATTTGTACAAGGTATGTGATTGACTTACAACCTGATAGGTGAGTCAACCAATCCTTAACCAAATATGGAAATATTCTAAAGATGAAATACAATGATCTAATTGTCCTAATGATGCAAATTAGTGTTCTAATGCAAATACAAAAAATTGAGATGTCATAGAGAAAATCATACAGTAGAAACAAAAAGGGGAGGACACTGTGCACTTGTGGTATAAATTTTGGCCTAATTTTTGGAGGACGTTTCATCTGGGGGCACCCTTATCCTACTATGTCTTTTATAAATTTGAGTGTAAGTTTCTCTAGCTCACCTATTACAAGATCACTTGGATGAGATATAGTTTTGTTTTGCCTTGATTTTATAAGAAGTTCATCTTGTGCAGATCTCATACTAATTTTCCTCAGAATTTCCCCCTCTTCATTCATATTAATCTATAGTGTGTACTAGTTTCAGCAAAAAGGCTAACAAGAATTTTAGGTCTACCTTTGAACATTCCTCAAGATTTATGGTGGTCATCACAACAAAGAGAAGGAAAAACATTAGATGGAAGTAGGAAAGTTTTGTGCAAAACTAAGGAAAGTATCAGCCACAACCAACTTGACTTATATGTGTTTTCCTTTCTTTCATTTTGAATAGGATAAACCATAGGTACTTGTAGATGGTACATTCCCATAAACAGATTCCTCACATTAGGGACCACTTTTTCCTTATGTCCTTTTATACTGATAAAAATGAGTTTTGAAAGGTCCTCAATTTCTTTTAAATATTTCAATTATTAGATAAACAAAATGAGTAGCATGAGACATGGTACTAGAAAAATAACTTAAACATTATGAATAGAGAAACGAGGAACAATAATAATATCATAGGAAAATTACCAATTTGTTATTAGTTTATTTTTGAAACCTACTTGACAATCTAAAATTATTTAGTGAGAAATTTAACCTAATCAATCAAAGAAACCCTCAGGGGCCCTCTTCAATTGCACTAGTTTAACCTCTCTAAGTTGTGGACTTGGGTCTCATTCTCCTAGTGGAGCCTTCTTGTTTAGTCTCCAATTGTCATTTTTTAAGCATATTTTGTAGAATATGAAACATAGAAAATAGGGGAATATGTGATAAGATATATAAACTTATGCTCCATACCCACTCTTTTCTAGGATTTCGTTAGAATGCAAACCACAAATCCAAGAGATTGACTTTCAACCTTAATGGTGAGCCAATCAAACCTGGGTTTGCATTGTTTATTAGAGCCTTAGGAATGGTTTTGGAATGATTTGAAGTGATTGGCCTAATTAAACTATGGGACCTTGTAGAAAGAATGCAAATTCTTGAAGATAGATAAACAAAAATAGTTGATTGCAAGTGGATCTGAGGGATGCAAGGTGATATATGTTAGTGTAGGTTTTTTAGTTTCCTTATGTTAGGGAGTATTTATTTTTCCTACACACATTATTAAGCTTTCTTAGGTTATATTAGAATGGTTAGGATGAGAACATGTGGCATAATTCCATCATTCACATGTGTCACTCACACCCACTTTTGGATAGTTGAGTCTCACACCCTCTTTTGAATTTATTAGCCACCTCCCATAACCATTTGTTTGTCCTTACATGAATCGGCATAACCATGTAATCTGGCATTTACCAAGTAGATCAAACTCCCACCTATTATTGGCACTTGGGAGTTATTACTCCTCTTGGATTTATTTTCCATTATTTTGCTATATAAGCAACACTCACCCCTTCCCTTGGCTAGTATGATGGATTGCTAGTTCAGTGCTAAGGGAGTGTTGAGTTTTGTTCATCTCTTGATCTCTTTTCTTACTTTCCTTCAATCATTCTGATCTTGGGTGGTTTCACAACCAAATCTAACATGGTATCAGAGCTGGTTGTGAGTTGTGGGTTAGAATATTTCTCAATCCATTCTTGAAAGCAAAGTATGATCTTCTCTTGCATCTGATGATGACCTAGAGAATCAGAAACACTTGATAGAGATCTTAGTTTTTGGAGGGTTCCTTTTTATTGCATTTTATTACAGTTATTTTGGAGCTTCTTGGAGACATTTTAAGCCCACCATTGAGTTTAGAGCAGCCGAAAAATTCAAAATTGGCTTTTGTTTCGTCTAAATTGGACATCAGGTGCGAGATCTATGAAGGGTTGAAGCAGAGGTTTTTAGAGAGGTTCCAAAAGGTAGTTGATCTTTCAAGGCATTTTCAGGCCAAACAGACCTCACCATCATGCTCAGAAGGCGTCAAAACCTAAGGATTGACTAGCAATTCATTGATTTTAGAGAAAGTCAAATTTTGAGGCAATTTTATTTATTTATTTTTGAGTCGTACAACCCCTTCCACATAGAGGGTACAAAATTAAAAAAAATAAATTATTTCCATTCAAAATTATTATTTTATTTTATTTTGAAAAATTTCAAAATATAATTAAAAAAGCAAAAATTCACAAGTTTTTAGAAATAAAAATATTTTTGAAAAAAAAGAAAAAAAAAGCAAAAAGCAAAAGATTTAAAAGTAAAAAAAATGGTACAAAGGTATCGAGACCACTTGTACCTGCATGGGGAATGGTGTGGCTTGCCCCCCATTATTATTTTTTAATTGAAAATTTTATTATTTGAAATTTCAAACAATTAAAAATAATATAAAATATGCGGCCCTCTCCTCGACTCAGGGCTTAAATTTGATGGCCGTATGGCCGTATTTAGTCATTTTAGCTGTAAAATACAATTAAAATTTTAGGAAGATTGTATCACTTGAAAGGCAAATTTTAGTTAAAATGTCAAAATTTCTATGTAATTATTCCTATATATGTTTTTTCAATCTACATATATTTTTCTTAAAATAGATAACCTTTAATATTTGAAAGGCAACTTCAAATAAATGACCGTCACAAAAAAATTGCTAGACATGCAGGGCCGACCGCCAAATTTAAGCCCAGCCTCGACTATTGTGCATGCCACTCCTCGGCTCTTGTGCCTTCGTACTCCATACCAGTCTCATCGTACACACTTGTACCTGTTCGCCTCTGCCTTTGTGCCATCTTTGAAAAAGCTCAGCCACATTTAGTGGCTCTTTTAGCGGTTCTCTAATTTTGGCAAGGTTCTAAATTTAGTTGGTAGTATTCAAAATTGGTGGATTTTCTAAACTGCTTGGCTACAACTAAAGTTGGTAGAGCATCAAATTTAGCAGCACTCAACCAAACTTGGCGGTGACACAGTGCTGACATGAGCAAGCTGTTCAAAATTTTTGACCCCTCTCCATTGAAGTTTTCTTTTTGCACCGGAACTTCGAAGTGCGATATCATATTCATACGAAGGCCTTTTTGAGTGATTTTTTTTTCTGATTTGGGGTAAAATTTTGCAGGATTCACAGTGGTGAAATCTATTTTTGCTCAAATAATTCCCTTTTTTCAAAAAATCAGTTTTCTCAGCAGATCTAAAGGACAATTCTCATTTTTTGAACTTCAAACAGACGTAACTTTCACATACGACCTCGAATTGAGGTGATTTTTTTTTTAATGTGAATATTTTTCTAAGCACTATAATTGGTGCTATTTTTAGGTTCTCATTCTGAGATTTTATTGTACTTTCAATATTTGAGTCCATTTTTGGACATTGTAAAACTTTGGAAAATAACTCTAGCTTTGTAAACACATTGATTTATAAAGTGCCAAATCATTTTTTGCTGGGGGGGATTCTTGATTGAGTGAAAAGGGGGGGTATATTTTTGTGTGTGTGTGTTTTTTATCTATTCACTTATGCTCTTCTTTTCCTTCACACATGGATCATTCTAAGGTTCCTTTACTAACACCTTATAATTATGCAACATAGAATCAACATGCATGGAATGCCTTAATGAAACTTGGTTATACTCCATATGTTGAAAAGAAGGTAGTTGAACCCACAGATGATAAGGAAAAGATAAAATGGATGCTTGAACATACAGAAGCTCTTGGATGTCTTCGTAGTTTTGTTTCCCTTAATCTTATGTTTTATATTGAAGCATGTATAGATTCACATGATGCTTGGGAAAAGTTAAAATATTTGTATGATACAACAGATGAAGTGAAAGGCTATCAAATTGAAAATAAATTGATGAGCCTTGATCCAAAGAAATTTAGCAACATCCAAGATTATATTACTAACATTAATGATCTGAGAGCATAATGTAAAGCATGTGGTATTGACAAAAAGGACATTCAGTTAATCTATAATACACTGAATAAACTTGGTCTTGAATTTGCAGCTTTTGTTTCTAGCTTTCATACTCACAGACTAACTATGGGATTTGCATAAGGTTATCAGATGGAGATGCATGTTACACCATTCTGAAGCTCTCCAAAAACCCAAAAACATGCATCAAAAACTCTAGCATGCAAGCCCTCAAAATTGCATCTGAAACCTCCTAAAAATAGGAAACCCTAATTTCCAATTCTGTTTAGCCTATGAGTTTCCAAAAATAGGCTAAAACCAATTGAAGAGCATAGGGATAAATCCGGGACATTACAGTCTGCCCTTCCCAAAATTTCTTGTCCTAAAGAAATGCCACCACACTCTGAGAAAAAAGTTTGATCCTTACTATGCCAAGTAGGATCCTAGGGTCCCAAATCCATCTCTGTAAAGACCCACCATGTTGACACTGCACCACACTGATCACATAAACATATCCAATATTCCAAGACTGCTCTAATATTTCTTGTAACCTCGAAGAGTCACCATATCTAAGATCCAAACTGATAGGCCTAAAAGAACTGAAATCAAAATCTTGCAACATCTCATATCCTAAAAACTCTGAGGAGTTAAAATCTGCAAAGCCAATGTCAAACACAATCCCGAGCATTAAGAAGAAAATACTACTCAACTCATAAACATGCTGCTCAACATAACTCCTCATAACATCAAATAGATTCACAATAGCATATGTGACTCGTCCAACACATCTTGCAAAGAGAAGAGCAACTCCTTACAAAAGATCCCCCATCACATCCTCAAAACTCCATGAAAATGTATAATTCCTTCTTTGAAGTAAACTGATATAACTGAAAAGACTCCAAGAAAAACTTACAAATTTCACCTCATGAGTCTCCAACTGGTGAACCAAATCAATTACTAACTCGCTGCCCCAAACATAGATACCAAAGAATGTGTGCAGGTAATCACTAAAATGAACACAAACTCTTTCCAAAAACTAGTTTTGATAAGTTCGAATCACCATTTTTCCTACTTGAGGCCAAAAATCATCTCTGAAAAGAGATTGTGAAGTGTAAATATGAGCATACCAGCTACCCACCAAGTCAAAATTGAATGACTCAACATCTGATCTAAGAGAAATCAACATGCTAAGAAAATAATAGCTGCTGCCATACTGAAAATTCTCATTCAATCTGACCAATCTGCTTAGATTCGAAACTAGGAACACCCATTCAAACAGTTCCATCACAACAAAGAACCATTCTTTGCTCAAAATTTCTCTCCAATCCATTTGTTGATAAACAAATGGGATCATCAAGTGGCTGGTAAGGAAGGGAATATCACCATTAATTCTGAAATTTTGATCCTTATCCCTCCAAGGAACCTTCCTACCATAACCCAAAAGATTTTTCATTCCACATCGAGGGTGCCAAACAAAGATACTTGACCAAGAATGATCCACTGCACCCCTGAAGAAATTCACAACACATTCTTGAGTGCCAATCAACTCCAAATGCACACTCAAAAAATTATTGATGTCTTTGGTGAACCACTGAAGTCTATCCAAGAAAGCTTCAAAAACAAGGGAGCTTGAAACAAACATTGTCTTCAAATCCATCTCCCAAGATAGGTTAGTGTGAGATTACTTAATCCAAAGGATAAACTATTAGGCATGTAAACAACATGTTTTACCAAAACATGTTTTGAAAACACCTTGGTGTCAAAAATGGGGAAATCATCATGAATCAACACTTCCCATATGGAGACTGAATTCTCTAAACCTCTTATGCATTCACTTACAAGCAAGCTTGGAGGATTATCAATCACAGAGTAGAACTCATCCTCACATTCTCTAATATGTTTGAAATCAACTAGTTGGTCTCCAACCTCCATTACACCCAACTGAGCATTCTCTAACATGCACTTCATTGATTCAAGCTCAAGGGTAAGTTTATCAACCTTTATTTCACTTCCTTGAAAAACACCAATGATCTCCTTTGTGAATTCATAGGTGTTATCCTGATCTTTAATCCAGCATAGATACTCTGATTTCATAATCACTAAGGAGTCTTTAATAAATTGTAGATTAAAGAGAGTGAATCCATCCCAAAATTCTTCCTGTCTCTCTTCAATTGAACTATATGAGCGGTCAAATCTAAATAAGGCATGCACCTCATCCTTAATGGAAAACATGAATTGACCTTTCCACTCACAAAAGTGCAAGGATTGTGAATTGATGATCAACTGTATTTCAAAATCAGAACTTTGTTTCTTGTATTTGCTTCCCCCATAGCTTCTCCAAGACTCTTATCTTTCACCACCCACCAACTGAAAACGCTCAAGGTCATGAAGAGAATCAAATTCTACCAATTATTCAAGCCTTTGTTTATAATCAGCTTCATGATGTGGTAAATCTGATTTGAATTTGATAACCTCTTTAAAATCTTCATCATCAAGGGCCCTGTGGTCTTCAAGCTCCATTTCCCCTTCACTGTCTCCTTGATTATATACTAAAGAAGCCCCCAACATGGTCAATGAGTCATTATTGATCGCAGTCCTAAAATTTTTAGCAACAACAAATTCTTCCTTAGTGGCCGCAACCATTTTAAAGGGTTCATTATGGGGCTTATCCATGCAAGCTTCTTTTTCAAAGACATTTTCTCCTCCAAGGGCCATCTCAAAGCTTGCAATGAAATAAAAAATTTGTTCTTTAGTGGGATCAAAGGGAAATTTATTCCATACAAGTTCCTTAACAAAATTAGGTGCCTTCACACCCGAATCCGAAATGCTGAAGGGTTGATTATTTTGATCAAAAGGAAATTTCTCTTCATACTTCACTTGGAATGGTGACTCTTTGAATGGGACACCTCCCAACTCAACAAAACTGATATCTTCATAAGAATCTTTCTCCAAGAGCCTAGTTTGATGAATGAACTCAAGACCACCTAAATCTCCATTATTTGTCACAAGCATACCAAGGGAGTCTTCTTGATTAAATGTCATAAAAGCTTCATGTGTATTCAAAACTGATGTTTCCTCATTGCACTCATCCTCAACATGTGCAGATAACTGCATATCAATAGGTACTTCTTGAAAAACTGCCTTAGAATCATTGAGAAACAACATTTTATTTCCATCTTTTGCATTATTGACCACCTCATTTATTTGCTCTGTCTTCTTCAAGTGAGGCTTTAATTTTCCATCACACTGTTTGAACAAATCTCTGATTATCATACCAGTAGTAGAAGAATTCTTTCCTTCTTGTTCATGAATGTTAAGTAGGAAAGATAGGACGAATTTTGGAATGCCATCCATGTCATTGATAATCAAAACTAATATGTCTCTCATTGCTGCAACTACATCCTCCTCTTGTTCACTCCAAGTTGAAATGAAGAGGTAATGGATCAAATAATATATTCGATCTTCCATACCCAAATATATTAGCAACACAATTGTTTTGAGTTCTAAAAAGATCTTCAGTATAGCAACTCTTCTTGAGTACTGATTGCTATCAGTTTCATCAATATCTTGAAAACTTTCCACGAACATATGACAAACTCTCTTTATAATTTTATCATCATAGGGCACCAAGGGTGCCAAAATTCTCATCACTTCATTGAGGCATAAAGTAACCAACAAATTTACTTCTTCATCAAGATGCCTCAGCTAATAGGGCCGATTCAAAAAATTCATTGCAGGAGCTAATGCCAACTGCATTTCCTTCGAATGTGATTGCTTCATTTGCCTCTATTGGGGATACGAAGGGTTTTTCATCATAGAACAAACGTCTAAAACAACAATGCCTTAGTGATTTTCATTTCTTCAAATCACATCAAAGACACAAACTATGCCATAAAGCAAAAACAGGCACAGTGGATCCCCCATTGATCTTTCTGAGAAAAGTAAATGCTTAACAAAATACAGATTGAACACAAGCATAGATTCATAAGAAGAATCAAACAACCATGAAGGAAAAACATATAGACACACAAATTTACACGGGGAAAACCTTTTCAGGTAGAAAACCCCACCCTCCAAAACACTCAACTCAAATTGTATTATTCAACAATAAACAGTTACAGTACAATCTCAGAGCTATGCTCTTCAGAAGATATCCATCTGGAGAATGCAGGCAACAAATTAATCAAAATCTTCACACTGTTCCAACACCCTCACAACACACAGTGTAGATTCATCTCACCAAGATAGTCGACTCTCTCAGCCAGCCTAGCCTCTAGGCCTCCACAGGTTCACATCTTTTCAGATTTGGGAGTATAAGTGTTCATGGTTACAACAATATGCAAAACCGCTCGAACACTCTTAGCCTTTCTTTGTTTTTTCATCACATTGATCTTGCACACGAGATTACTTTATAATCTCTAACTATGTGCCTACCTATTTTGCCCATTCAAGCAATCAACGACCATCAGGATAATTAATTATCCTACCTGCAAGATTCCATTATTCTATGATAACATGCACCGCTTATTCAGCCAAGCACATCAAGCCATGCAACATTAAAAATGGTTGTAGATACATATCCATCAACCTCTAGACCATCCATTTAATGCAGATCTATCACAATCAGAAAATAAGCTTTCAACCAACTAGATCTTGAGGATCTTGCCAGATGTCGCCTTCGCATTCATTCGCTACTTTGACTTTTGGTCAAGCTTGGTCAAGCTCGACCGAATGAGCTTCAAGCTCATACTGGATTCCCCCACGCTACCACTCTGAGTCCAAACATCCATCGCGGTATGGTGGTGAGCCCATGTCGACCCGTTCTCTGCCTGCAACCATTGGGCTTGGTTTTTCCCACCATGGTATGGCAGTGACTGCTAGGCAGACCGCCAGAGTCATACCGCGCTACCACGGAGGCCACCGGGCCACCCCACAGTAGGGCGGTAATGGCCTTCATAGACCACCAATGGTATTACCATGACCACCGTGGTGAGACTTCTCACTGCCCGCGGTAAGGCAGTAACCACCAAACATAACTACCACCCTTCAACCACCAATAACCACTCCTGCGCCGCTCATGGCGCTACCTCCATCGCGAGACAGAGACCCCACGGTAAGGAGGTAAGGCATCACTCCACCATCGGACCACTCATTGTGCCACTGATGAGCAACCTTCGCGGTAAGGAGGCAAGACTTTGCTCCACCAGCATGCCGCCAACTGCGCTACCACACCACCTTTAAGCGACCCTTGTGGTAAGGAGGTAACAACCATGCAGACTGCCAAGCCTTCACCGTGCCACCGCTAAGCAAGGAAGATACCACTGCGGTAAGGCGGTAATACCGCCCAATCGCTGGACCAAGTAGAGTGGCCCACGGTAAAGTGGTAAGCCGCTCAACCGTGCCACCAAAGTAAGCTTGCAGCGGTATAGCGGTAAAGGCCTGAAACATGGAGAAATTGCCCAAGTTTGAAAGTGATCCAAAAAGTTGAGGCATAATTTCCCAACAATCTCCCACTTGATGAAGACTTACTGGCTTCCTCCAAATGCGAAAAAGGACCAACACCATGCTTTCACACTCCAACCAAGACACCTACAATGACATCTGATAAATGTCCACCATCTAAGGCAACAACTCCAAACATCCACCACAGGAAAAAAGGAACAATCCAAGGCGTAAATGTACCAGCCTCCGGAACACAAGCATTAGATCCTTCAAGTGGCAAAGGCACCACAAAATCAACAGTAAAGCACTCAAACACGAACACAAAACAGGAAACCATTCTCCAGAACAAGATAAACCATCAACTAGAAAAGAAACCACAAAACTGACTGCCCTCATCCAACTGATCAAACCCACGCGACTGAAAAAATAACACCCACACCTCATGCTATTTCATCCAATCACCCATACCTCAAAAGGTATGCACATCAGTAAACTCATGCTAGCAGCACAACCAACCCATCAACAGTAGAATACGAGCACCATGTGCCAACCAGTCAATGAAGACAAAGCACATCCAAGAACTCCCACTACATGGGTAATGCCATATTTGGAAGATCAATGGCATAACCAGTCTACGAATAACAAAATATAGAAAAAAGTAACCATGTAGGTCTGAGGAACACCCACAATGATATGCACATCCTGCAACCGTTTTCTGCAAGAAACATTTCTCTCAACAGTCTTCCATAGTTCTTCCAAGGTCACTATATCTGACTAAAGAAGAAGGCACAAGAACCTTCGTGTCATCACCCAAGTGACAACACATGACCACAAACTAGTGACCAACACGACTCCACATACCATTAAAGTCAAATGAACAAACAGGAAGAAATGACCAGATTAGAGAGAAACAACAAATCATAACATGTAGCATCCTCTTGCATACACTTCTAAATGCCAACTATGTCAAGAATGATCTTCTTCACATCCCAAAGGGAAAAGCCAAAACAACACCCAACCATTTAACCACCAAGATAAAACCAAACACATGGATGTAAGCCTCTCATAGAAAAAGAAGATCGAACTAACCCATATAAACATCTCTTATCAGTCCTTAAAAGCACAAGGAGATACACTATGCTGTCCACCTTTCACTACGAATCCTCCAGAATCTCAGAATAGCAACTCAAGATTCATATCTATGAAAGATAAGCATAAAATAAATTTGAAAGATATAATGGGAAAATACCTTTCAAATAAGAAACACCGTCGAGCAGACCAAGAGAGAAAATAGAAAAATGCTCCTCCAAGATATACAAGTCATTGTGACTTACCCAAGAGCACTTTCCTTCCCGGTCTTTGTTGAACTCGCATTCAACCAAGTTGAACGATACTCAAAATTTCAACTGTAAACATCAACATTCTCAAAACAATTCCAGCCTCACCTTATTCTCCATGTATCTATGAACCCAACAATAGATCATTTCATGCTAAATTCCAATATGCATTTCTGCACTTAACATGAAATTATCAAGCATATGACCAATGCAATCAAAACACGGAGAAAAACCAAACCACTATCAAAGCTCCAAACCTAGCTGAACTAGGAGCTTATCATGACACCATGATCTTACACATCCCCCTTAGGAGATTACATGCTTTAGGTGACATCACCACGGTCTCAAGAATAGAGCCTCAACCAACACTCTGATTAGCAATCAAGAGTACGCATGACATCCAACAAATAGCTCCAAAACCGACAACACCTGTCAAGCACCACCAACACTTGAACCAAAACTCGCAAGAGTCCTCCATGGCCCCAAGATATTGCACATCTTTAAATAGTGCCCCTACAAATGCGAAATAACTCTTATGCAACAACAAGATCTAAGAGTCCTTCCAAAAACATCTGCAACACCAAAGGAGATCATTCACCAGCAAGTGATGAATCCACAGTCACTGCTAAAGCTCCCACTGAACCGTGACAATGAGATTTCCAAGCATTATGATCGACCATCTGCTGATCCAAACAACCTCTAGGTACAACCGACAACATATCCATCAAAGAACAACACCGGACAACACCAAGATCACCGGATCACACAGACCACACCATCACTCTCAAAAGCTTACATAGGCTAGTGTACAAAGCTCTCCATGACATCATGATTCACATGCTACTAGTCCATAACCGACTATTTAGTTACTCAATCACCATTCCTCCTCTCATCTCAAAACAACCACGCCAATGCACAAGTGACCACAGACAAGGCCAACTAACAGATCTGCACCACACTGTTACAACCTCATGGATATTTACAGTCCACTTCTGAGCTGTCTCACAACAAACATGTAGGTAAGGACAACCCAAAATATTGCACAACTCGTGGATGCAACCAATGGAACCTCCAAATCTATCATCGCACTAGAAATTGCAAAACTGAGATCATCAAAGAGAACAGCCAAAGCAGACAAACATGACTCAAACACCAAATCAACAACAGATCCGATTTGCCAATCATGTCCACAACTCAAGCACCATAGTGTATGAAACCAACAAAAAAAAACCACAAGAATGCTGAATGAAACACATACCAACATTCCTGTGTAGAGAAGACATCACACCTTCTCAAAACCATGTTGAACTGCAACTATCTCATCCAGTCACACCCCAAAAGCCAGGGTCTAGAAAAATAGCTGAACAACAGCTCCACAAACAACAAGTTTTCCTTGACCGTGTAAAACTTGCAAAACCACAGTGTTTATAAAACACCCATGCACGCCCATTTTCATTGCTCATCTGATGACTTAGGAGTCTTCACACAACCATCATGATTAACCAAAACAATGAAAAAACATGAATATGCATCATAGAATTTTTAGGAAAATCTACAAAAAACCTTTAGAGCCAAAGACATGAATCTGAAACATGCGAGTGCAAGATACAGGTAAGCAGGAACAATAGGTCCATTTTAGACCAGTTCCAAAACCACAACCATGCACAAGAATACAAAAGAGCCAGGCTATATAGAAGTTACAGACCACCCAGATCAACTTCATAGCCTTCATGTAGCCAAAGCAACAAAGAAACCACCTTCAGTGCTAATTCAAAACACCCAACACAAGCACAATACTCCATGGCTAAAAAACAACACAAGCAACTCCATATCGCTAGGGAGCCTCTCACATAAACACCTAGTATGAACCATGCTCTGCTACAACACAACCATAAGCATACCTCATGCTCCTTGCGTCAGGATCATTTGTTGCCAACCAAGAGCCTCATACCACATCGTCACAATGTGATCAACTCCAGTATCTCCAACGTCTTTCATGCTACGTGTTGAATCAAAGAAGCAAGAACTTCCACTCATCAAAAGATAAATCAACAATAGATTCCTCCAAATTTCCTCAAGCTTGCCGACTAAGAAATCTTCACAGGAGAAATACCCAGAACTTCAATAACTAGGAGAAGGCTTTGATACCACTTGTTGGTATCATGAACAAACCTTGACCTCCCTTAACTAGCTCTGATACCACTTTTTGGGGATACAGAGGGTCTATCATCATAGAATGAACATCTAAAACAACAGTGCCTTAGTGATTTTTATTTCTTTAAATCACATCAAAGACACAAACTATGCCATAAAGCGGAAATAGGCACAGTGGATCCCCCATTGATCTTTCTGAGAAAAGTAAATGCTTAAGAAAATACATACTCAACACAAGCACAAATTCAGAAGCAAAATCAGACAACCATGAAGGACAAACATGTAGACACAAAAATTTACGTGGGGAAAACCTTTTTAGATAAAAAACCCCACCCTCCAAAACACTCAGCTCAAATTGTATTATTCAACAACAAACAATTATAATACAATCTCAGAGCTATGCTCTTCAGAAGATTACATCTTTTCCATCTAGAGAATGCAGACAACAACTTAATCATAATCTTCACACTATTCCAACACCCTCACAACACGCAATGTAGATTCATCTCACCAAGACAGTCGACTCTCTCAGCCAGCCATACGACCAACCTAGCCTCTAGGCCTCCACAGGTTCACATATTTTCAGATCTAAGAGTCTAAGTGTTCACGGTTATAGCAATATGCAAAACCGCTCGAACACTCTCAACCTCTCTTTGTTTGCTCATCACATTGATCTTGCACACGAGATTACTTTATAATCTCTAACCATGTGCCTACCTGTTCTGCCTGTTCAAGCAATCAATGATCATCAGGATAATTAATTATTCTACCTACAAGCTTCCATTATTCTTTGATAACATGCATCGATTATTCAGCCAGGTGCATCGAGCCATGCAACATTAAAAATGGTTGCAGATACATATCCATCAACCTCCAAACCATCCATTTAATGCAACTCTATCGCAATCAGAAAATAAGCTTTCAACCAACCAGATATTGAAGATCTTGCCACGTGTCACCTTCGCATTCACTCGCCATTTTGACTTCTGGTCAAGCTCGGTCAAGCTCAGCCGACCGAGCTTTGAGCTCATACTAGCTTCCATCGCACTACCACTATGAGTCCAAACATGCACCTCGGTATGGTGGTGAGCCCATGTCGACCCATACTCTGCCTGCAACCATGCCACCACTGGGCTTGGTTTTTCCCATTGCAGTATGGCGATGACTGCCAGGCAGACCGCCATAGTCATACTACGTTACCACGGAGGCCGCAAGGCCACCTCGCGGTAGGGCGGTGACCGCCCTGGTAGACCGCCCGTGGTCTTACCACGGCCACCACAGTGAGACTTCTCACTGCCCGTGGTAAGGCAGTAACCGCCAAACATAATTGCCACCCTTCAACCACCAATGACCACTCCCATGTTGCTCACCGTGCTACCTCCACCACCAGACAAAGACCCCATGGTAAGGAGGTAAGGCATCGATCCACCACTGTGCCACTCACCATGCCACAACGCCATCGATGAGCAACCTCTGCGGTAAGGAGGTAAGACTTTGCTCTGCCAGTGCGCCGCCAACCGTGCTACCATGCCACCTCTGAGCGACCCTTGTGGTAAGGAGGTAACAACCACGTGGATGACTGAGCCTTCACTGCACCACCACCAAGTAGGGAAGAGACTGCCATGGTAAGGCGGTAACACCTCCCAACCGCTAGACCAAGCAGAGTGGCTTGTGATAAAGGGGTAAGCTGCTCAACCGCGCCACCAAAGTAAGCTTACAATGGTGCAATGGTAAAGGCCAAAAATATGGAGAAATGACGCATGTTCGAAAGGGTTCCAAAAAGTTGAGGCATAATTTCCCAACAACCTCAAATATTGTTCTAACAAATGAAGAATATTCTTTTCATTCTCCCTTGACTGAAATTATTTGTCAAGACTCTTTCCAGCCATATAAAGTGTCTTTGCCAACTTCATCTCTTCTTCATTAGCCATACCTTAATCTGACAAGACAAGGTTTCTCAAACCTTTGAAAAAAGTGTCAACTTCAAAAACTTTTGAAGTTGAAACTAAACTCTGTTATGCTTTCGAATGTAGTATCGGTCTTCTCCGACTCTCATCTAATAACCGAAATGCTAAAACTCATAGGATGGCAAGAAAACAAGCTCTGATACCACTGAAATGTGCCCCTTAATTTTTACCATTGAAAAGTGCCCCTTAATGTTTTCTCAATGTTTTCATAACACAAACCAACACTACACCAATTGATTAGCGTTAGCTTCAAAAGAGAACTAAATGAAAAACACTCAATGCCAAGAATGTGCACACAAGACCCAGTGTGGGTGGGGTGCTAACATATGGCAGAGGAGACTGAATTATAAATGAAAGTGAATACAACTGATAATTGAAAGAGGTGGTGAACCAGCCATGAGAGATTCCACACTAAGACTTAAATTAGTTGGGGGAAAGAGCATTACAATTTCAAACTAATTCATCCGCTGCAATAGGCATCCACTCAATAGTGGGAATTAGCCACTTTTCAGTGGGTGATAAATGAAAGATTAGTTTGTTCTTTCTCCGCATTGGCGGTAAACCATCCAGGGGTTACAAATATATGAAAATTAAAACTAAAATATGCAGCAAGTTAAATGACTAGAACAATACTACTATTTACAGTCTTATAATGAAAAACAACTGCAATTTTCAAGTGTTATTACAATATTTACAAAGCACAATGAAATAGATGATCTCCCACTTGATAATCTCTCAATTATTGAAGATATAAACAAAAATCAAAAATTGAAATAAGTCTGATATAAAAACAACAATCTGAAAAAGCATTACCAACAACTATGCTATCACCAAAATGTATATTGCATCCTCAAAACTCCTCTGAATGACCTGAAATAAATTGCAAAATCTTTCTAGGAGGATGGCATGCAATGTCCAACACCAAATCTGTATCAAAAGATCTCCAAATAATTAAATAGGAACTCCAAGGCAGCCCCAGGCAAGGTACGACCTCAAAAAGGGGAAAACTTCATTTAAAAATTAGAAACTTCAAATTAAAATCTAAAATTGCATGGAAAGGGGCACCCATGCCATAGAAATCCATTGCTTCAATACCCAGAAGCAAATGAAAATCATACCAAAAGCTGTATATGAAAATATCCTTCAGCCAAACAATAACCCACAACATGAAAATTGGAAATATCTCACCAAAACTCCACAGTAATGCTCAATATGTACTTCTGGATGAAGTACACTCTCAAGTCACCATCTAGGGAACCACTGTTTTAGGCCCAAAGAATGGAGTAAATTTGCTAAGCTTTCCCTTAGTTGGATTCTGGATTTCAAACCAACAACATAATTTTACAATATTTTCCAAAGATGAGAATGAATGAGCAATGCATCAATAAATAGACTCTTCAGTTGGAAAATGAATCAACTTGAAACTCCCCCAAGAAACTCTTCAATTTCCTCCAAGGGACGCCACCTCTCAAGCATTTACTTTATTAGAATTAATAAAACATTTCTTATCATCCTCTAGGCATCCACCTTAAGTTGCACAATAAAACATTTAATATAAATATTAAATGCTCAAATCAACCCCTTTATGTCCCCTTTTTAAAAATGACTTGAAGTCATCAAGCCTAGGAATGGGATACAACTTCAAAACATAAAATTGGCTAAGTATAGAACTTAGTCGAAAGAGGTAGCCAAGAGCAACGCCCAAGCTGCAACTGACAAACTGATAAAATTAGCAAACTGATGTTTGCCAAGCTGAACCAAGTTGATGATGATGCCACTGCCATAAATGGACTTACTAAAAATAGTGAATACCAAAAATAGTAATTTAACTTCAAAACCATCAAGAAGCCAAACTGATCAACCACACTGAATTGCAAATGATTGAGTTGCTGCTAGAATGATACTGCTAAAAGATAGACTTACCAAAAATAGCAAATTGCTATAAATAGTAAGTTTGCAAAACTTCCTTTGAACACCAACTGACTAGTATCATGGCTTACTATAAATAGTAAGTGTTTCCAAATGCCTTCTAAACACAAACTAGGAAGCCAACATGACTTACTATAAATAGTAAGTGCTTGAAAAGGTTGTCAGATGGAGATGCATGTTACACCATTCTGAAGCTCTCCAAAAACCCAGAAAGCTCCACCAGACATGCATCAAAAACTCTCGCATACAAGCCTTCAAAACTGCATTTGAAACCTCCTAAAAAATAGGAAACCCTAATTTCCAATTCTGCTTAGCCTACGAGTTTCCAAAAATAGGCTAAAAGCAATTGAAGAGCGTAGGGCTAAATTAGGGACATTACAAATAAACTTAATTTTTAAAACCATTTTGTAATAATAATAAACTAATTAATGTATTATAAGAATATAATATAATAAGAACATAATAATATATTACAATATAATAATATTTATATATTAATATAATATAATAATTATAAATAATATGATAATAATTATAAATAATATAATAACTATTATTATAAATAATATAATAAGAATAAGAATAATCTAATATAATGATAATAAACTAATTAACCTCTAAATCAACTCTAAACATAACTCTAACATTAGATGTAACTTTAATCGTGACTCTAACCTTATTTCTAAAATTAACACTGATTGTAATTGTAACCCTAACTCTTAGAATTAGAATTTAATTAATGTTAGTGTTCAATTAGGATTACAAGTAATATTGAATGAAGGTTAGGGTTCAAATATATAATAATAAGAATATAATAATATAATAGAATAATAATAATATAACAAAATATTATTAATAATTTAATAGTAATGTAATATAATAATAAGAATTTTATAATAATAATAAATTAATTAATTTATCATTAAACATATAATTAGATACTATTATTGAGTATAATTAAATATAATATAATAATAATAATAAATTTAATATAATATTGATAAAAAGGGGTAAAAACTTTATTGATCCAACAAAATCTTACAAATCCAAATAGAAACACAGACTCACTAACGGTCTAGAAACCAAACCAAAGTAATCAAGACTCTCCCAAGAAACATCTCATATCCTCCAGAACACAATCCTCAAGAACCTGAGAAAGATCCTCAAGAAGACTTTCCTGGTCATCCACATTCCAAGTACCCATCTACTCAGACCCCCATCTAGCCAAACCATCTGCCACCTTATTCTACTCCCGAGGGATATGACAAAAGGTGATAGAATCAAGAACCTCACCAAGAGCAAGAATTTGCTTGACCACGATAACTACTTGCCAATTCACGTCCTCAAAAGAATGATTATTCAATATATCAATAACAACCTGAGAATCAAACTCGTAAACAATACGCCTCCAACCGAGGGCACTAGCCCTTTCCAACAATAAAAGGATAGCTAAGGCCTCCATAAAGTTATTAGTTTGTTGACCTTTATAAACTGAAAAGAAAAAACCACCACCCTTGAGCTATCCCTGCCAATACCACCAACCCCAACATGTCTAGGATTTCCTCTAGATGACCCATCCGTGTTAATTTTCAACTCACCCAGAGGAGGAGGACTCCAATTTCCACTTTGCTGAGTCCTCCCCCTACCGCCTTGTCTTTGACTAGATGAACATACCCTTCTACTACCAACAAAAAGTCCCAAATTCCTAACCACACCCAAATCACTAGGATCCACAGGAACAAACAAATCACACTTAGTAGCCAAAGTCTCTTGGATAACCCCCAACATTCTCAACCATAGCTAACCAACAAGAAGCTTCTTATCTAAGAACATTTTGCGGTTACGTTCCAACTAGATTTTCCAGATAATCAAACTAGGACCAATAATCTAGGCTATATGAAGGAAAGGGGTTTTAGCTGGAGAGCTCCCTTGCCCCTTCCAAAAGTCGGCTAGAGAATATGCATTTCTGCACGGTTGGCACCAGATACTCCACCAATAGTACCAAATCATTCTAGCAAAGGGGCATTGAAAGAAGAGGTGAGAAGACACTCTTCCTAGTAAGCACACAAGACACACATCAAAGGACACTAAAAACCATGCTTCCAAAGATTCTCCCAAGTAAGGCATCTTCCTTGAACCACAAGCCAAGAAAAGAAATTGCACTTGGGCCAAGAGAATTTGTTCCAAACCTGTTTCCACCACAAAACTCTCATACACCCAAAAACTTGCTTATCCAACACCTGGTATCTAGAGGCAACAAAGAATTTACCTTTTGGATCAGGTCCCCAGGCCAAAACATGCCTCCTAAAAAGAAGTTACAAGCCTGACCAACTAGGATAGTAGCCAATCCCTGATGCTTCTCCTCCAATCCTCTAGGGGCCACTCTTGCTGGTCCTTCCACCTGTATACAATATCCTGATCAAGAACCTAAGGCAACTTGAAATCTGCCACTTGACTCCAACCAACATTAAGGAAGAGACTACACAAGGGTTGAAGATGAGGGTGAGTTGACATGATAGGAGGATGGGCATACCAAGAATCAAACTAGAAAAGAGCATCTGATCCACTATTGTAAATCTAAAATAATCCTTGTTTGACCAAATTGGCCCCTCTTTTAAGGGTACTATAAATCATAGAACCTTTCCCCTCTAGACTGAAGCAAGGCACATCAACACTCTCAACAACCCCAAGATATTTTAAGGTAAGAATTTTAGCCCATATATGATGTTGCTGAGAACACCATCTCTAGTACAGCTTAGCAGCCAAAGCCTATCCATTCAGATCAGCCTGACATAAACCCAAACGACCTTCTTGCTTCAGCCTGTAGGTAGTATCCCAGTTGACCAAGCTCCATTTCCTATGAATGAGGTTACCATACCAAATAAACTAATGAGACAATCTCTCCAAGTCTTTAATGAAGCAAGATAGGGCAGACAAAACAAAGCACCTATAGAGAGGAAGTGCCTACACCACTGATTTCAAAAGAGTCGCTCTTCCAACAGTTGAAATCAACCTACAGGTCCTATGGCTAACTTTTTTATGAAACTTATCAATAATCTCCTGCCAAAATAGCTTTGGAAGTGAACAAATAACAAGAGGAATTCCAAGATAAACAAAAGGAAGCGAACCTATCTAAAATTTTAAAATACCAACAATTCTCCTTTGAATAGGCTTAGGAGTATTGAAGAAATAGATAAAATACTTCCCTTCATTAATCCGCTAACCCAAAGCAACCAAATACCTATCTAGACCTTCTTGTAGAGTGTGAGCCTCCTCAACTCGAGCCTTACCTATCAAAGTAGTGTCATCCACAAACTGGAGATGAGATTGGGGGGATATTATTTCCCCAATGCCAACCTTGGATGAGACCCATCTCCACTCGAGATCTAATAAATCTCCCTAAGCACTTACCCAATAAAATACACAGTTAAGGGGATAAAGGATTATACTATTTGAGACCCCTAGAAGCACCAAAAAGCTCAGTTGGCTTATCGTTGACCAAAACGAAGAAGGAAGAAAATGTGACACAACGCTTGACCCACTTAAGCCAAAGATTTTCAAAACCAAAGGCCATTAGGATCTTGAATAAGAAATCCCATTTAACACGATCATAAGCTTTGGCCATGTCTAGTTTGATAAACATCACCTTCTCTCTGGAGGAGGCCATATAATGAATAGTTTCAGCCGCAATAATCACCCCGTCAAGAATCTGCATGCTAGCAACAAAACCACCTTGTTCGTCAGAAATTAACCTGCTTAACCAAGGCTTCAGATGCTCCACAATCAAATTTGTAATTATCTTGTACACCACATTGTACAAGGCAATGTCTAAAAAAATCACCTCCAGCATATCCATTTTAATCACCTCCCAGAATTCCTATAAGAATTCTACCGAAAACCCATCAGGACCAGGAGTCTTACCCTTTTTCAATTGGAACACAATATCTTCCAACTCTTGCAAGGAAATAGGTTTGAGCAAAGATTCATTCATCTCATTGGTAACCAAGGATGGTATATTAGCCAAGATCTCAGCTTCAACCTCATTTGTTGGAGGGGAAATAATATTACCCTTCCTTCTTTACTTAACCGAATTGTGAAAGAAAGTATTACGAACACCCTCTTGGAGCCAATCAATTCAAGACTTTTGCTTCCAAAAAATCTCCCCCCTCAACTCCCATTCTTCAACCTCATTCATCACATCTGCTTCCAGCCTAACATTCTCTTTAGTGAGACCCTGGTCCCAAATTCGTCGAGTAATAGAATCTAGATGAGCTTGAGCAATCCTCTTAGCCTGAAAGACATTACAAAATGATGTCTATTCCAACATTTTAGCATATACTTAATATACTGTAGCCTCTTAATGAAATAATGCATTGCAGTACCATGACCCAACATCCCAAGACGCCACCAACCAGGAACCAAATCATGAAGAGACACATCTCTAAGCCACATGAGCTGAAATCTAAATGATTGATTCTTAGAATACCAGGAGAAGTCTACAACAATTTTGATTGGCCAATGGTCAGAACCACGCCAATCAAGAATCTCTAAGGTAGTCAACCACCTATCACCAACCCAAAAGTGAGACACCAAGAATTTGTCCAATATTTCAGAAATAGCTGCTTCCCCACTTCTTCTATTATTCCAAGTAAATAAACCATTGCCAGGATTGATATCCACCAAGTCCAAAAGAGCCACATTACCTCTTAGGAGATCCGAAGAAGGATCCAAATGAACATTACTACCCCTCTTCTCCTCCAATGAAGAGACAACATTGAAATCTCCCACCAAAATCTAAGGAGGAAAAGGATCCAAGGAACACACATATCTAACATGAGCCCACAACTGAACATTATTAGAGAATTTAGTAGGATCATAAATGTTGGAGAAGAATTCTCTCACGCAACTCTTGATGAGAAGTAGCAAGATAGATAGAGGACCTTCATGAGAGCCACCAAATCAGACTGACTCTACATGGATCCCATAAAAAAGCCACCCCTCTTGAGATGCCATGCACTCCCACACATTGGCATTGACCTCTAATCCTAATCCTCGATGCCACATTTAATATACTTTCAACAGATAATTTAGTTTCTTGAAGGAAAATCAAATCTGGAGAATGAACACGGATCAAATCCCAAATAGCCTTTTGTCTAGGGATGCTATTCATGTCCCTCACATTCCAAGAGAGAATAATCATCGCTAAGATTAGGAGAAGTGGACATCAATAGTCCTTACTGATCCTGGCTCCACCAATGTCTCACCAATTAATTCAACCTTTTCTTAGTCCTTTTATCTACCAGCTTTGAGTGGTTTCTCAAGAGCCCCTTTTTATGGGCTTTTGCTGCAAACCCAAAGAAAGAGATGGAGAATTATTTTTTACCTAGGTCAATAGCACCCCTTTCGCTAGCATGAACAAGACCAATAATATCAGAACCTCCATTAGCCATTGGCACCATACCAAACTCACCCTCAACCAAAGAAGAGGTATGAAGATTTGTTTCCATCTGAGACTCCAACACACCGAACTGAGCTGGGTCAGAATCATCAATAAGGTGATTTCCTAGATCTTTCTCCACTAAGGAGCCATCTATCATTTGCAAATCCATAGGAACTCCCTCTTCTTGGACCAAATCTTCCAATGCATCAAACCTATTGAAAGTCTCCTTGTCTTGCCTATCCTTGAGTGTTCTCTTTTGACTACGACCCTTGTTACAAAGCTTAATAGGAACAAAATGCTCCTTATCAACCACCACCCTCTGCATGGGAGCCTTACCCTTGTCTATCATTGGGGAAGAGTGTGAAGGATCATTATTCGAACCAGAGGCATGAAGAGCTTGGGGACATTTCCATTGAAGATGTCCATATTCATGACACAACCAACATTTAAAAGGTAACACTTCATAGTATAACTGCTGAGTCTGAGAAATTGAGCTAATAGTCATGCCAATAGAGTTTGGTAGCAAATTATTAAAGTCAATTTCAATGCACACACGAGCAAAGGAGAGAACACTCTTATTCAATGTTTGTTGAGACAAGCCAATAGGCTCTCCAAGCACTAGGGCAATCATCTGTAATATATCGCTTCTCCAGCATTCTTGAGGCAACCAAGGAATTTGGACCCAAATCGAGATTCTCAAAGGAAGTTCCTCTGCTGAGTTAACTCTAGCATGCCATGGTTTTATGAAAAGACCCACTTGCTTATAAAAGTAAGTTCCACCTTTGAAAGCAAAAGTTGTTAGCTACCAACATAATATCAAAATCCCCTTCTAGGTTCCATGTCTTTCAAATCTAGGAGTCAAGAAAAGAGAGCGAAAACCTCATCCCCATGAGCTTACAGATCAAAACATGATTAGAATAATATTCCACATCCTTAGCGACTGATTTTGGTTGAATTACTAGAACAAGTCAATCTTGGTATTTTTCTAAGCTCCCATTCACCTTCTATAGTCTGAAAGAACAATTTCTTGTTGCACCCACACCATGAAAACCCATGTTTGATAAACCCTGACTTGCACTAAACAAAGCAAGAGTCTGATTAGGATTCTCTGGAGACACATGTAGTGCCATATTGGATCAAATCCACACACCCTCCAAACTCAACCCCAACCCCAATGGAGGTAGCCAAAATCGAACAGGAGAAAGCAATGAAGATAACCCCAAAAAGAAATAATACCACTACCTTATCAAGCACACACCACTGCACAAAACACCCTAAAATCAAGTTGAGTGTCATCCCACAAAGCAACAAGAGCCCGTAAAAAACAACCAATAGAAGAAAAGTGAAAAAAGATGAAAGCAATAGATCGAAAGAAGCAAAGAATAGCTTCCTCAAGCTACAGACAATGAATGCCAAAATTTTCCCACCCCTCATGCATAGTACAATATGCATGTAGCAAAGAAAAGGCCGAGCTAGGGTGCAAGAAACCTAGCTCGCCCGCGAAGCAACACCATCGAATGCCATCCTCAAATTTAATATAATATTATTAAATATAAAATAATTATTTTTATATTAATATAATTAATTAAATATCGTTATTATTTTTACATTATTTTAATATAATATTAATATAATTATAATTAATATATATTTTATTATATATAATAAGTTAAAAATTGCAAGTACAAAGTAAATAAAATAATATGAACCATTCATTTTATTTTAAGTTTATCTTAACATAAATAATTTAATTAATATTACATTTAATTATTGATTTTTTCAATAAATTGAGTTTAAATTAACATTTAATTATTCAACTTAATTTTAATTAAAAAAATTTAATTATTTTAAATTGCATAATAAAAATTGATGTCCAATAATAATATTTCTCCAATAATTTATATAGATTATATTAAAGATATATATGCTAGTTTTTTAAAATTTCAAATTCCATTGTATTCTATCATTAACTCTAAATTAAATCAAATAAACCTTTTACACTTAAACTAGTTAAGTGGTTTTTTAAACCCTAAATTCCATGTTTAAAGTAGCACAAACTCCTAAATTTCATGTTGGGTTTCTCAAATTAGGTATGTTTTTGGGTCTGCAAATGGCTTAAAGTCTATGGAACTACCTCATACTCCCTATATGCATGAGACACCTAACTCATGCTTCATAATATGAGGTGTACAAACTTACCCCCTGTAAGATATGAACTTGTGACCTCTCTTTCAAGAGTAAATGTTCTCCACCACTAGACCAACTCAAGTGTATTTTATTCATTACTTCAACATCTACCTAGTTCCATATTGCCTCGAAAACACATAGAAATCCTTCAAATATTTAATCCTTTTCAGATCACGTTTAAAGAGCTCTATCTATTTAAATGGATTATGTACAAGAAAAATATTTAAATTTTAATGAATGTTTTTAAATTTAATTATGTAATTTTTTTTTAATATTTAATTTTTTATTAATTCTATATGATTTAAAATATTAAAATAAAAAATAATTTATATAATTAATTTTAAAATATGAAAAAAAAACCAAAATAAAAACATATCTAATATTTAAATTTTGTAAAAACCAATCTAAACCTCATTGTCAACCATATAATATTGTCTCGTAATGCAAAAAAAACATAATCATTTTGACCACAAAAATGACCAAAACTGAAACCAAATTTGTAAAAATTCTCACTCAACCCCCGTTCCCTGCTACAATGCCTAAAGTGAGCAATAAGTGAAAAAATATAAGTCAGTCTACAAATCCCCTCAAGGCTTACAGCAGAGTTCCATGCAGTCTTGGTAGCGATTGCTCAAATTTTTGGAGATTTGTTTTGGTTAGATGTTTATTAATTTTCATTTATGTTTTTTACTTTTAATTTTTTGTTTTAATTAAATGTGTGAAAGTTAATTGCATGAGAATATAATGTTATTGTAGACATAATTTTCACAGTCCATAAAAATATTACGTACAATTTTAATCTATAAGTTTTCTTTCTCAACTTTTTGACTCGAATTATATGATCTATTATGAGGAAGAGAGCAAGAGAAGAGAAGAGAAATTGTGTTAATTTCTCTTATCTTGTCTTGCTCTCTTCAAAAGAAGATAAATTGTCTTGCTCTCTTTTTGATGATGGAAAAACTTACAAATCTGTCTTCAAATGCATTAATTATTACTTCTTTAATTTAAGATATATGATCAGACTTTATACTTAATTTGCAATCAATTATTTATGGTCATTTATGATATTATTATGGACATTCAATTGTACACTTTTTGATTCAAACTAATTGACCTATTTCATGAATAGTAGTTCCAAGAAACCCATCTTTTATAAGAATGAATCATCTTCTTTGCTCATTGCATCTATCAACCATTCAACTTTACTAATAAACCAAATCCCTTTTCAAAATTTTATGAAAATTGATACAGTTAGCCCGGAAACAGTCACGACAGCGACAGTCGTGAGAACCCTCTAATATTAGGTACAATTTATCTTGATCACATATATGAAGTCATAAAACAATTTATAAGTAAATAAATGCAGCAGATAACTAATAAAAACAATAGCAGACAAAAGAATGAAGGGGACATAAGAACACAAAGGAGTGACGAAAGTCCCTAAGCCTCCAAAGCTACCATGGTGGTGATGAATAGTTGCTTGCTTCTTGCATCTTAAAATGCAGTAGGGCAATCATTGCATTTATAACAGACCAGCCTTCCACTTATGACCTTTGTAATATGGCATATCATTTGCATACCCTTGCCCGATTGGATCCTCATTAAATTCCTCAATTCCTCTCTTACTATTAGAATTGTGTAAGCCCTTCAAATATAATAATTGAGAGTGCAACAAACAAGAGTATTTTGGTTTATCTTTGTGTGAGATAAAAAGTAGGGGGTAATGAGGGTAATTCGATAGGGCTTTTTACTATCCTGTGATTTATCTGTTGATCGTGTGGAATTTTCAATCCAGTTCTAATAAGGTCGTATGGAGTAAAAAATATAGCCTCTTACAAGGATATTCCAGTATAGCGAAAATATACAGGGTTAGACAGCACCAATCCATAACTTCCAAGGGTAAGCACTACGACGCCCCAGTTAAATGCAGAAGCCAAATCAGTAAATCCTCGAATGTATTGGACGTAATGATCATTTTACTTCAGAGTCTGAGTAGAGTAAATAGGTGAATGCAAATGATCTACAAATATACGAATAGGCTAAAAGTCAATCAAATACTATCTAAATTAGAATATTCAATAACTTTATTGCAAAATTAGGTGTAATTTCCTCCAGCTCACCTATTACAGGATCACTGGTACGAGATCTAGTGCTGTTGATGTTATAGGAAGTTCGTCTCGCGCAGATCTCATGCTAGTTTGCCTCAGAATTGCCCCCTCTTCATTCATATTATTACTCTACAGTATGTACCAGTTTCAGCAGAAAAGCTAACAAGAGTTTTAGGTCTACCTTTGAAAATACCTCAAGATTTATGATGGTCATTACAACAAAGAGAAGGAAAAACGTTGGATGGAAGAAGGAAAGTTCTGTGAAGAACAAAGGAAAGTACTGGACCGCAACCAACTTGACTTATATTGTGTTTTCCTTTTTTTTTCATTTTGAATACGATAAGCTATACTTCAAGGATTCCTCACATTAACTAGTGACCACCTTTTTAATGTCCTTTTATAAAGATAAAAATGAGTTTTGAAAGGTCATCTAATTTTTTTTAAATATTTTAATTATTAGGTAAACAAAATGAGTAGGGGAAAAGATCTAGTAGTCAAGCATGTTTCAATAGTTGTTATAACATTTGTTTATTTAATATCTAATATTTTTAAAAATATTGTACCAGTAGTTGTGACTTTAAAGTTGTTAGTGTTGATGATGAATACCCATAATTGAATGAAATATATTATTTAGATCTAAAAGCAACAAATCATGTGATGCCACATCAACACACTAATAAAACATGACTTAGTGCACAACTATCAATCTAACTTTCTTTTTGGACCATTTTAGACACCTCAACAAAATGCATGTTTATGTGGCATCATATTTGATAATGTGGCCCTAAAACCTTAGCTATAAGTAGGGGACTTGCCAAGTAAGTTGTAAAAAATTGAGAGTGATTTGAAATTTCCAAGTAGGATTTTGAGAAGCACGAAGTTAGGGTGCTCAACTACTGGGTCCTCTCCCCTAACATGAGATATGGAACTAACAAAATAATCTAAACATTAGGAATAAAGAAACGAGGAACAATAATAACACAGTAGGAAAATCACCAAATCTTTATTAGTTTGTTTTCTAAACCCACTAATAATATTATATTCTTTGGTGATAAATTTAACCTAATCAATTAAAGATACCCCTATGGGTCCTCTTCAATAGCACTGGTTTCACCTCTCCAAGATATAGACTCAAGTCTTGTTCTCCTAGTCAAGCCTTCCTATTTAGTCTCTAATTGTCATTTTTAAGCACATTTTATAGGACACAAAGACTGGTAGCTTAGCTTTTTATGGTTTATTTGTTGAAATTGACAATTTGGGACATGTTCTTGTTCAATTCCTCTTGATTCTTTTGCACGGTGTGGTACTTCAACTCCCAGTTACCTCAAATTTGGAAAGTGGTAGATAATTTTTTCATTTCCTACCATATGTCTTCATCCACTTGGTTTTTAGGTTGTTCCTTACCTTATTTGAACAACACCATCTCCATCTTCTACATTCTCAACCTACTATTTTGGAGTTGGGCAAGGAAGCATTTCATTACATTATTGTGAAGATCTAAACTTTCTTGAAGTTTTTCCACACGAGCTTTTAGATTGTTACAATTAGGAAATTCCACTTCTTCATAAACAATAAGGTGGCATGGGGGAGCCCTAGAGTTTTTAAGCACAATCCGTTTGTTAGATGGGTTTCTAGGTTGGGAGTGTCCAAATAATCCCTCTTCAACCTCTATCTTGGGTGCTTGGTCACAAAGAGATTGACGTAAGAGCTAGGGTTGGAAGGGGGACTAGCAAAGGAGCCTTCCTCCAAAATAGATTTCCCCTTATCAATTGATAGGGGTTTGTGGCTAGGCACATGGGAGTAATGAAGATTGGAGTTAGACATGTGACTTAGTAGGTGGCATAACAATTTTAACCACATGGTTAGGGTTATGTTTTTCAAGGAACACAATCTTGGGGTGCTAAAGTGGATGGGATTCCATGACACAAAACTTAGGAATAAGGGAAGAGGGTGAGCCAACTTTCTTTTTCTCTTTGGACTAAGGTAGGTTTGACAATCCTAGGGATGAACAAAGGGGTGGGAATTTTTTCTTGCTCATATCTACAAATGTAGTATATGAGGCCTTAATGTAGGGGTAGTTGAGAATGAGCCAAAATCACATTTGAAGAAAACTCCTCCAGGGAATAGGAGAAAAGGAAATGGAAACTCATTTTATTGTTATGTATTAGGTGGTTCAACATTGGGATTTTTATAAGAGTATATGTGTTTTTACCTAACTTCAAGGGTAAAGTATCATATTAGTACTTTGGCCACCTCTTGCTATGAATTGGGTAGGTCCTTGCATTTGAATCCATTTTGAAATCTCCGAAGACCTTCTCTTCTCATTTGAGGAATGCATCCATGTGTTGATGATCCCAATTTTTAATATTATTTTTTAGCTTCACCCCTTTCATGCTTAGCCATGTAGCCAAAGAGATAAGTTCCTCTATAACCTTGAAAGAGATACCGCATGCACACACAATCTTGATCTTTCAAGAATTGGACAATTTATAAGATAACATAGGATCTCATATCTACTAACAACTTCAAGAAATGGGGTAAGGCTGCCATGATTTAGGATATTCCAAACAATGGTATTACTATGGACATTCTAACAAGATGAAGGTTCTATGCTTATAAAATCACCACCCATCACTCAAATTTCTCTAATAGACCCGTAATTCTTGAAAACTAATCTCAACCTCTTTCCAATAGTTTGATAGGTTGAATCATTCAAATGGGAGGTTAGATATTGCCAATTTAACTTATACATCGGTATGATTATTTCTATTCTTCTCTGATAATTATTTTTGTTGATATGATATCTATGGCACTTTTCATTTAATATCTTCATGTTGAGCCAAGCCACAAAAGAAGGGGTTGGTAGAAGATTATTTGATTTTGATGGATTCACTATCAAGGCTTCATTTTATATTAAGGGGCATCATGCTCTCCATATCCCAATATACTAAATCACCTCTTGTGCCTCCCATGTTTTCCAAAATTCTTGTGCCCTACACACATGACCCATTTTGACTTGGAAAAATAGGGACCCCCTTTTCTTTCTTTTGTTGTTGTTTATTTTGGGTTTGGGGTTGTGTTTCCCTTTTGGATTTTGTTTTTATTGACATGTTAGGATTTCAAGATTTGTCATCTTGGCATGATAGTAAAATCATCCCCAAAACTTTGGCATTCTCCTTGAGCTTTGTTTGTGTACCTAGTTACCTATCATCTTGTTGGGGTTAGTCAATCTCAACATGAATATAAGTAATCCTTGACCTCTTGATCTCCATTGGCTAGTGTCGAGCTGTTAAATATTTTAATGCCTCCATACTATTATTGGTGTTATGCTTGAGGTTGTCCAAATCCATTAACCTTGATGTTTTCTATTCGATAAGTATTTTAGGATAATTTTATTGAGCCTTCCCTATTGGGCCTATCTATTTTGGGCATGAATAATGAAGTTATCACAATCCCTGATACCCTGATATCTTCATACTAGGTGTCATACTTTAATTAATATTGAATTTTTCAGATCTCTGATGCCTAGGGATGAGTTATGACTAGCCCTTGACCTACTTCAATGTACCTAGCATGTTTCCATACTTAGATAAATCTATGTCCTTTTGGAGTTGGAGTTTCATAAAAAATTACCTTGATATCCCATTAGTGATAATCCTAGAGTTTGACCCAACATTTTCTAGAGTTGACTATTTTAGAGTTGGAGTTTTGGAGTTCCTTTGTCTGAGTTACCAAGCTATGGTCCTTCCTGAAGTCCAATCTTGACAAACATTCGATAGTAAAATCCATTTTGGGATCATAGTTTTGGAGTTTCCTTTCTCTCAATACCTAGTTAGCATCCCTTTTGAAGTACAACCCTGAAAAACTCCAGTGTAATATCCTTTTGAAGTTGGAGCTCTGGACTTCCTCTAATTGAGTACCTAATTAGTGTTCACCTTTATGTCTGGCCCTAATATGTTTCAAGGTACCAGGAATATGTTATTAGCATGTCATACTTCCCTATTGTAGAGTCTAAACTAATGTATTGTAAACATGGTAGAACCTACACAATTCAAAGGTTTATCTAATTGAATAGTCCACTCAACATTGTTTAAGACTACATTAAATTCTCAACCCAAGGTTTGTAAGCTCGTGATGGTACATCATTGTATATGCCTTTATAGACTCAAAACTATTTAAGCTACCTTATTGAAGTTATTCTACTTCTTGGAAACTCGTAGAATTACAAAACAATAAAAGACATAACCAAAACTAGTGGCTACAGGTACCTACAACTTAGACTATAACTGAATTATTACTAATGAAATGATACTGTAACAAACAAAAACTGATGAAAACTAATGAATCAACTAAATTAACCTTTGGAGTACTACTGGTTGGCCATTGTATGCATATTCATAAGCATTCATTTACAATAAGAAAAGTATGAGATTCTAGTTAACTTCCATAAAGTTCATGAGGTAATGATAAATGAAAAAAAAACTATTAAACACAAATAAACAATTGAAAAGAAGTGAGAAACAGTACCTTCAGTGGCCTGCTCAAGTAGCTATTCTCACTTTAACTGAACCCAAATCTAACTAAAAAATTCTACGCATCCCATGAAATTAACTCCATTCATTACATATCATGAAAGATTATAAAAGATCTTTTCACAGATTGTACTCAATCATCTTGAATATTTTTTCATGTCTTGAAATTGAAAGTAACTGATAACATAAAATAGAAAAACCAACTAACTTATCTATGAATTTCACCAATAGCTATATACAAGCTTGAGGGAATCTTATTCAAAGAAACAACTTAACTGAAAAAATTAACTCCACTTCCAGATATTACAACATAGAGTTAAGACTAATTTATTCAACCTTTAACTGAAAGGAAAAAAAATCGTAATAGGACTAAACCTTGTCAAAACAGAATTGCATGTAAACATACAAACATTTGTCGAAATCCTATAAGTGAAGGATACCTCTTCTTCAACGTTTATTAACTGGTTATAATAATGCATGTTCAACCTTCATCAAGTGCCTTTAATCAACAACCATCACGTTCAGTCTAATTTGGAACTCCCCTATTTTGCTATCCTAGACTCCTTTTGTTGCGGGTTCATCCTACAACTGTTGTGTGCCAAAGTTCCTCATTGGTTGCAAAAGGTTAATTCCACAAAGTATGTACACAAGAATAACTATCACAATCAAAACATAGCATTCCATCAAAATTTCATACATATCTTCATATAAACCATATAATACTAGTATATTATAACCATAAATCCATCATTATATTTTAGGTTCATGTCTGCATAATAGATATGAAAGGATTGTATAATATAGGAGCATTGTCTAGAAATTTTATCTAAAAGTGTCTCAATATATATATAAAAACAATAGAAAATGCTATTATCTGGACCTATCATCTCCCCCAACTAGCCTTTTGCTTGTCCCCAAGCAAAACACTAGGGATACTGATTGTACTGCAAAGTAATGTCTCAGGTCCATAACTGTATTAACCCCCTGAATCTGTTTCAAATAAAAACCTTGATATGCTGAAAACCGCCTCATTCTGATATCTCCTACTTTCTCACATTCATCACCTTTCTTCCCAGTCCAATGTGGAACTAAATAGAGGACAATAGGTGGGTGGAAGGTGAGTAGTACCCAGTAAAATCCTTTGTTGACACCAATTACTATATACTTATGTAATATTTGAAGCATAGCAGTGAGATTATATACAGAATGTGATTTCTTCCGCTGTAATTCAGTGGTCAAACTATTCCACCTATTCTGTACATGTTTGTAACACTATTGCTTGATACCCATAGCTAACATCTATATTCTTTCATAATCTTCCTTTCTGAGTTTCATGATTTTCTTACTGACACCCTATGTTTAATAAGTTTAAGCCATTCATCAATGCTTGCATCTATATTTTTAGCCTCTTTCTTATGGGAAGTGTAATGGGTTTCTCTTTCTCTGCATACTCTTCCATGATCTCACCCCTAAGTTGCTCATTTATTAATAGGAGGCAAGTGCTCTGATCTGAAGATCTCCCATAAAAATTAGAGGGTTCCATTCTGTCTCATCAGGTATTACATAGTTATATAAATAAAACTCACACAACTGATCTTGTTCTTCAGGTGTGGAAGCAACAAAAATTTCAAGAAACTCAGAAGTTCTACTCATACCAACAAAATGTTTGCTAATTAATTTGCTAAACTAAAAGCATAAAAATATTTCCTATAAAAATAATGCATATGTTCTAGGTGGAGGTCTACATCTGACAATTTTTGTAGCCTTATCTGTTATTTCCTCCAACTGAACTACTGATCTGTTCAATTCCATATCTCTCTTTTCTAGTTCCTTTACATATTCTTCCTTTTCTTTCTTCCATTTCTCATTTTCCCGTGCAAACTCATTAGTCACTTTCCATAATTGGTGGCCAACATACAAGGTTGTATGATAGGATTTTTGATAGGAGGGGGTTTCTCATGTAGCATTGCTAGTTCCTTGTCCCCCATTTTAGTGATGACCAACTATGCCAAAAAATCTAGCTTAGTGCCATGGCCATACAACTGTAATTTCTCCTCCATATCTTGCATTTTTGCCTCTCTTTCATTGTCCTTCTATTCATAATTTTACACTAACTCCTCCAAGTGTTTAATCCTATCCAATGCCTCTTGGAGTTCTTTCCTTATATCTCTTTCTTCTATTTATACTTCCTTTGTATCTACAAATTGCTCATTACCCTCTTCACAGTTTCCATGAATGGGACTATCTAGGGTTTTTGTCTATAATTTCTTAGCAGTAAATATATCTTCTGATTCTGAATTAGAAGTTAGTACATATATTTTCCTTTTTGCTGGAATATTCACATTACCATGGGAATTCCCCTTTACATCATAGTTTGTTTCTACAATCAAGACATCTTCCTGTTGTTGTTCCTTGCTCTTTTCTTCTTCCTCTGGTTCTTCTATATTTTCCTTCATGGCACCTTGTCTCCTTAGTCTACCAGAGCATCTAGGTGTGATTATTTCTTTCCCAATTTTCTTCTTTTCCTTCTTAACACTCTTATTCTTTAGAACATACTCTTTCTTCTTTTGAATATCCCTCTTTTTCTTTGGAGTATCCTTCATTTCTTTTGGTTTAGAGGGTGCAAAGGAGGTAGATGCACTGCCTCTTTGACTCTTAGATTTTTGTGATCTTGAAGAAGATGGTATTTCCTCAATTATAGGTGGCCTAGATTTTGGTTCTTTAGGTTCCTCATGCTCACCTTGGCTATGGGCAGGTGAAGCCACAAGTGATATGTGAGGGTTTTCCTCTATAGGTTCATTTTGGGGTTCTACATTATCAGGTACTACGAGTGCATCTAACAAGCTATTAATGTCTTTGCATTCCTTAAAGTCTTCCCACTTCACTTGTGGGTATTGAATCCTTAAAATCCTCTTTATTAGTAAGGTAATTAAATAGTGATGAGATAGAGAAGTATCAATTTTTGTTCTTTGGTATTCTGAGGCCATCTATTTCAACAAATTGTGCAAAGAGTTTGGTACATTCACTAACCTGTTATGCCTGAGGTGACTGAGTAATTTGAAATGAATTGTATACAAAAGGTTCTGCCTACCATCACAAGTGATGTATCTGACAATGTAAGAGGCACAATTTTCCCATAACCAAGGGAGGAAAATTCTCTTCATACCTTGTGGGGTGATCCCACAAAGCTGGTTTACAATTTCTAAGAGGAACTGATTTTTGCTGAAATCACATATTTTTAGAAAATATAATGATTTAAGCCTTTAAAATTTTTATTTTAAGGATTCCAATTGAATATGGTTTGATCAAACCACCTTAGATCAAACCCCCCTAGATATAACCTCGCTAGTTTTAAACCATACCTATAAATGAGTCTCCTTTACACCTATCAAAATGCTGATAAAAAATCACATTTGATTTACCTTTTGGGGAATCAAATGAATTCATTTAAAATTTATTTGAAATTATTATGGTAGTCTTCTAAATTATCTATCCCATGAATATAATTTTAATATGTTTTGGTTTTATTGTGTATGTGTTTTTTTAGTTTTTTTAAACATAGGTTTTTTTTTCCGAAAATCAAGCTTTCTGTTTTGCACATGTGGAAAAATATAAAATTATCAAAATAATTTTTTTAAAAATATGTTTGTGCTGGGTATTGATGTCCTTGATCCATTAAAAAAAATAAAATTGGATTTTGATACATACAAAAAAAGTTATGTTGTATACAGTCCGCCTATGTCTGAATTGCAATTGGTTTGACTTCGAAACTCTATTAAGAAAAAAATATTCAATAAAAAACTATGAGACCAAATGAAAGTGATAGATATCGTAGTTACAAATCTAAATTCAAAAAAATTTGAATTTTATCCTTCATATAGAAAAAGTTATGTTGTATACGGTGAGCGTCACTTTTTAAAAATGTTGTTTTCTAAAAAAAACTAGTTTTCATGGGAGATGGAAAAAGAAGTGCAATATTATTCCAAAAAAATTGAAAAAAATATTATTAGAATCTACAGATAAAATTTGATGAGACTCTAGTTTGCATCATCTTCAAATTCCTCATGGTTTAGTTGCTATAGGTGCCCGAATGTGAATATTTAATTAAAAATAATAATTTCGATGTCCAGTTTAGCCAAAAATTGTAAACCACTATTGTGGGATCACCCTATGATGAGGATTCTAATTCCTCTCCTCATATACATAATTCTTCCTTGGTTGCAACTATGTTGACTCATGTTGGAAATTTCGCCCATGTTCTTGGTAACCCAACGACTTGTGCAATGGCAGTATCAAATGCATCTACTAAAAGTACTTTTACCATAGCTTCATCATATTCAAGAGTATATGAAAACCTTCTTGTCATATCATCACTGAATTCTATTAGCTTCAAGAAGTAGTCATGCCAACCAACCCTCATAAAAATCAGTGAAGTCGCCGTATCCTCCAGAATTTGTTGATGAGTTGTTGCCTCCCTTCTTATAACATCACCTCCCATTCTGGATTACTTTCTATGCTTAATGTACTCAATTTAGCTTCTAAATTTAGCTCAATCTTCTCTACCACCTTAAAAACCCTTCACTTTCCTTCTGTTTCCTCGTATATCTTTACTGGCATACCATATTGCAAATTTCCCTTCTCAGTACCAACTTAATTCGAGCTCATGAATAGGTTCTAAGTTCGAATCCCAACTTTGGTTTAAACTTAAGCTCAAGTTCTGAGGGTGTAGAATTTATCAATTGGAAATGGAAACAAAAATGAGATATAAATTAGAGGGTTTTTCATGTCGTTTATGTCCATTGATTTTAATTTAGGTGGCAGATTTAAAAAAGGTTGATGAAAATATTGACTAGGTTGTACCGCCCCCACGCCCCTCCCCCCCACCCCCCCCGCCCCCCCAACTTAATTGGTGAAGTGACATCACTTCACATTTTGATTGGAACCATATATAAAATGACAAAAATTAATGATATAAATAGTTCACATGCATAGAATATAGCTTTATAATGTAGCGGTCTTGCACAATGTTAGTGTACCTCTGGTGTTGGAAAAAGATTAAGTCTAATAGTCCTAATGCTAGAAACAAAATTTAACTATGAAAGTTGTAAAAAAAAGCTTATGAAGATAGAACCATCCCCGAAAATCACACCAAAAATGTAGAGTCTAAACTAATATATTATAAACTTGTTAGAACCTACATAATTTAGAGGTTTATCTAATTGAACGGTCCACTCAATATTGCTTAAGACTACATTAAATTTTCAATCCAAGGTCTGTAAGCTTGTGATGGTGCAACATTATATATGCCTTCAGAGACTCAAAACTACTTAATCTACCCTATTGAAGTTATTCTACTTCTTGGAAACTCACAAAATTACAAAACAATAAAAGACATAACCAGAACTAGTGGCTACTGGTACCTACATCTTAGACTATAACTGAATTGTTGCTAATGAAATGATACTGTAACAACTCAAAATTGATAAAAAATAATGACAGCTAAATTAACCTCTAGAGTACTATTGGTTAACCATTGCATGAATATTCATAAGAATTCATTTACAATAAGCAAAGCATGAGATTCTAGTTAACTTGCATAAAGTTCATGAGGTAATGATAAATGAAAAACAACTCTTGAACAAAAATGAACATTTGAAAAGAAGTGAGGAACAATACCTTCAGTGGGCTGCTCAAGTAGCTATTGTCACTTTAACTGAACCCAATTCTAACTAATAGATTCTACACATCCCATGAAATTAACTCCATTCATTGCATATCATGAAAGATTACAAAAGATCTTTTCACAGATTGTACTCAATCATTCTGAATATTTTTTCATGTCTTGAAACTGAAAGTAACAGATAACATAAAACTGAAAAACTAGCTAACTTATCTACGGATTTCACCAACAACTATATACAAGCTTGAGGGAATCTTATTCAAAGCAAAAACTTAACTAAAATCATTAACTCCACTCCTAGATATTACAACGTAGAGTTAAGACTGATTTTTTCAGCCTATAACTAAAAAGGAGAAATAATCCTAATAGGACTAAAACTCTGTCAAAATAGAATTGCATGTAAACATACAAACAATTGTCAAAATCCTATAAGTGAAGGAGACCCCTTCTTCAAGGTTTATTAACTGGTTTTAATAACACATGTTCAACTTTCATCAACTTCCTTTAATCAATAACCATCACGTTCAGTCTAATCTGGAACTCCCCTATTTTGTTGTCCCAAACTCCTTTTGCTGCGGGTTCATCCTACAATAGCTGTGTGCCACAGTTCCTCATTGGTTGCAAAAGGTTAATTCCATAAAGTATGTACACAAGACTAACTATCACAATCAAAACATAGCATTCCATCAACATTTCATACATATCTTCATATAAACTATACAATACTAGTATATTATAACCATAATTCCATCATTATATTTTGGGTTCAAGTACTATTTGAAAGGCATTCCCAATCCATGAACTCCAACATGCCCTGAGATGCTTATTGCTTAAAATCTTATGATTGTGTTCTCATTTTTTTTACTATTTATATCATCTTGAGAGAAGCACCTAAATATAATGATTCCTAATGGAATATACTAGGATATTGATTTTAATTGCAATATATTTTATAACTACTAATGGATTTCTTTTGTTATTGATAGTATTCATGCAAGGAGCACAAGCTCAACCTAAGGAGATGAAGTATGAATACAAAGGCTCCCTCACTACATAAAATTTGTATTGGAGATATAATCTTGAGCATGTCAATGTTCAAGAATCCCTACAATGGGTTAGTGTTGAAGGAGATAAAACTCTCATGGACCAATGCATCACCAAATTAGGATTAGTCTAGGATACTACATTCCCAGTTGCCCCAACTCTAGCCATATCAAGGATACATTGAATGAATTCCATGCTCATTTTCTAGTGCAATATTCCCTCTATATGCTCACAAGTTGGGTTTTTTCTTTTATCTCATATAGAGGCACTACCCTTCTTAGGAATGGATTTTCCCTCATAGGTTTATTTTAAATGTGTAATTTCTTATTTTTTATTAAATTTTGTTGGAAGTTGCAACTTTGGGCCCCAAGGATCAAAGCAATTTTAAGTCAACATGTTAAGGCCTTATTATTTTTGTGTCCAAGAGTGCATATTTATAGCCTTCATGTGGATTTTTCAAAGGGTTGGAACTTTTGGAGAGACAAGAAAACTATTGAATTTTCAATGAAGGAATCTTTTTGAAATTTATAATTTGCCAATTTTAAGTTAATCAAAGGATCATGCCCACTAATTTCTAATTGTTTCAACCTTGGTGGTGACGTGTCTTTATTTTATTTCCTTAAGAGTGAAACAATTGGCAAAATACACATGGTATATGGTGGTTCTAATATATTCAACCCAAAATATCTTTATATTGTTATTTTCCTCAAACTCTTATAATTGTATTGTTGGTGATTGTGTTAATACTAGTCACTATAGTATAGGTTGTTTGATTTTATTATACCTTTCAAAATTAAGGGCTTAGAATATCTTTGTCCTTTTTATTTTATGTTTTTCTCTCTAATCCCTTATATTTTGTTCCTTTTTGTAGATCTAGTTAGTTTTTGATTAAGGTAAAAATAGGTTTTGAAGGGAACAAAAAACCTTTACAAAGAACATGGGTTTTGTTAAAAAAAGGATCCCACAACCTAAAACAAAGTTGCAAAAAGAATAGCCTGCAGCTAGCCAAAAACCAGCTCCCAACCAAGAACCATCAAGATTTACATTTAGATCTACTCTTGTGGGAGCGAAGAGTCATGCCAAAAGAAGGCATAGAGAACTTAGTTTTATTTCCCTTAATAGAAATCCAAATCTCTTCCACTTGCACTGCCTTATCATGCCAAACCAACACCCCAATATACAAAGAATGAATGCCTGCAACCATTGTTTCAGATATTTCATCATTATTTCTCCCTGTAGGCAAGGCCTCCTCAGAAAAGCCACCAGGAATGATAGACGAAATGCTATCACCAGAAGTAGCAACCTAAGGCCTATTCTCTTTCTCTTTTGGGGTTTCAACTAGATAAGCTTGCACAACATCAACAACCACACCATCTGTGACATCCGGAGAGGATGCCCCAAGACCCTGTGATTCCAACGCAACCACCTCAGAAAAAATCCGATGTTGCTCAGATTTCTTTTCAATCGTGTAATGCTGTTGAGAAGCACCATTCCACCATGTAGCCTTCTTTGCATTTTTCTCAAAACCACAATGAGCAGCCGCATGACCTATTTTAAAACATCTTCTACATTGGAAGGGAATCCCTTCATAGTCCAAAGATTGCACCCAAGAACCATTAGAAGATTTAAGTAAAATCTCAATAGGAAACCCTTTAGAAACATCCATTTCAACCAATAAACGGGCATAGGTGGAGTGAAAAATATCAGAGGATTCATCATCCACCATTAAAAAATCTCCAAGGGCATCACCCACTTCTTCCAAAAGAGGATCAACCCATAAATGGAGGGGAAGGTTAGGAAGCCGAACCCAAATCAGGATCTTATTAAACGTTTCAGAAGAGGGGTTGAAATCAAAATGCCAAGGCTTAATCATCAACAAAAATTTGTCCTCCTAGCTAAAAAACTGATCACAAAGGATTTTGTTTCTATCCTGAGCATTATCAAATTTAGCAACAAAAAAACCCTTAGCCATGGGGAAAATATGAATTTTACCAGTGATTAGAGGCTCCCACTATTCTAAGATCCAAGTGTGCAGTTGAGGGAGGCTAGGCCAAAAACCCCTAAACTGACAAATAACCCCATGCAATGTAGATCTAGTTAGTTAAGGATTAGGTTAGGGTTAGATTAGGATCGTAATGCTCACAACTTGCTATCTTTTATGCTTGTAAGTTATTTTATTGCTAATATAGTGTTGAAAGTGTTCATTTTTAGAAATAAATGATTGTATCAACATGTTCATGCATTGTTTATTCGATTTGGGGTAGTTCCACAATAACGAGTCCCACATTTTGATCAAATTAGGCTATTGAAATCAATATTTTTTAACTAAATCTTCACTTTTTGAGACCTATAACAACTAAACCGTTAAGAATTTGAAGATGATGCAAACTAGTGATTTGTGGGATTTTGTTTAGACTCTAAATATAATTTATTTTTTTTTGAAATAAATTATGATTTTTTTCGTAACTTTAGATAACTTGTTTTTTATAGTAATTTTTTTAAAAAAAAGTAATGTTTATGTCATAACACATAATTTTTTTCTAGAAAGGATAAAATTCTATTTTTTCAAATATAGATTTGCAACATTTGAAACATGGAAAAAGTGAAACCATAAAATTTGACCCTAGGGTTTAGGCACTTTTTCAAATGGTCCATTAGAGATTTGAATGGTAGTGGGGTTTGATTGGATTTGGACAAGGTATGTGATTGACTTACAACTTGATAGGTGAGTCAACCAACCCTTAACCAAATATGGAAATATTCTAAAGATGAAATGCAATGATCTAATTGCCCTAATGATGCAAATAAGTGTTCTAATGCAAATACAAAAAAATTGAGATGTCATAGAGAAAATAAAATAGTAGAAACAAAAATGGGAGGATACTGTGCACCTGTGGTATAAATTCCAGCCTGATTTCTGAAGGATGTTTCCTCTGAGGGTGCCCTATCCTACTAGGTCTTTTACAAATTTGAGTGTGATTTCCTCTAGCTCACCTATTACAAGATCACCTGGATGAGATCTAGTGTTTTTTTTGCCTTGATGTTATAGGAAGTTCATCCAACGTAGATCTCATGCTAGTTTTCCTCAGAATTTCCCCCTCTTCATTCATATTAATCTATAGTGTGTACTAGTTTTAACAAAAAGGCTAACAAGAATTTTAGGTCTACCTTTGAACATTCCTCAAGATTTATAGCGGTCATTACAACAAAGAGAAAAAACATTGGATGGAAGTAGGAAAGTTCTATGCAGAACAAAGGAAAGTCTCAACCACAACAAACTTGACTTATATGTGTTTTCCTTTCTTTCATTTTGAATAGGATAAACCATATGTACTTGTAGATGGTACGTTCCCATAAATGGATTCCTTGCATTGGAGACCACTTTTTCCCTATGTCCTTTGATATTGATAAGAATGAGTTTTGAAAGGTCCTCAATTTTCTTAAAATATTTTAATTATTAGATAAATAAAATGAGTAGCATGAGATATGGTACTAGAAAAATAACTTAAACATTAGGAATAGAGAAACGAGGAACAATAATAACATAGTAGGAAAATTACCAATTTGTTATTAATTTAATTTCGAAACCTACTTGGAAATATAAAATTATTTAGTGAGAAGTTTAACCTAATCAATCAAAGAAACCCTCAAGGGTCCTCTTCAATAGCACTAATTTCACCTCTCTAAGTTGTGGACTTGGGTCTCATTCTCCTAGTGGAGCCTTATTGTTTAGTCTCCAATTGTAATTTTAAAGCATATTTTGTAGAACATGAAACATAGAAAATAGGGGAATATGTGATAAGATATACAAACTTATTCTCCATACCCCTCTTTTCTAGGATTTCATTAGAATGCAAACCACAAAGCCAAGAGATTGAATTTCAACCTTAATAGTGAGCCAATCAAACCTAGGTTAGCATTGTTTATTAGAGCCTTACGAATGGTTTTGGAATGATTTGAAATGATTGGCCTAATTAAACTATGTGGCCTAGTACAAAGAATGTAAATTCTTGAAGATAGATAAACAAAAATAGTTGATTGCAAGTGGATCTAAGGGATGCAGGGTGATATATACTAACCCAAAAAAGCTTGTCCTGAGTACTATACAAGGACACATCGGCCAAGGGGTGAATGAGTCCCTATAGGGAAATTTTGATCAAATTTTTGGGTTCTCTAGAGATGGATCTAGGCTTCTGTTTCCCAAATGCAAATTTGTTAGAATTTCAGAAATGAATTGTGCAACTCAATTTCTGTATCTTGGCAAGAATGGTGACAAAAAATGCAAAAATGTAAAAGTTATCTTAAATCCTTCTTCAACCTATAACTTGCACATATAAAAAGAGAGAAAATGTTGGGGCCATATAGGGGTTTGTCTTAGTCAAAACCTGTGAAGAGTTCCCACTTTCACTATAGCAAGATGTCAATGCTAAAAACCTTAATGGAAATGGAAGGAAATGATGAATGGACACACTTGTTGCAACTCACCACCATTCAATTTATGACTTAAAGGATTGAAGACAAACACATCACTTCAAGAATCTTGGTTCTTGATTGATAGACTTGCTTGAATGCTTGAGTGCTTGAATGATTGAAGACCTACAACACTTGTTAGCCTTCAACATGAACACACATAAAATTTGACATGATGTTAGGATCTTGATTGTTGCTATAAATGATTGATAATTATTCTCTTGAATGATCTTGACAATAATATTTTCTCTTGAATGCTAGTAGGTGTGTGTTGTTATTTCAAATGATTAAATCACTAGGTATTTATAGGTGTTTATCCAATTTCTCTAAAATTAGCTTCCAAAAGCCGACACTTCTAATTTGAATTTTGATAATTGAAAATCTACCAAGAACATATTTTAATTTAGGTATTGGGTCATAAAGGGGACCCATTCACCTCTGGCGAATTGGTCCTGGCCCAAATTTCTAGACACTCATGATCCAAGGCAATTTAGTAATTAAATGCATTTATTTGATGTTGGTTCCCCTTTCAAAAAATGGAAATAATTAGGATTTAGAATGCATAATTTGGAAAATTAGAAGATTAATTAATTAAATTAATTAGGGGAATAAAACATAATATGAAATTAAAAAGGTATACAATTTTCTATGTTACATTTATCCCCTACTTTAGTGAGAGTATGAACTTACAGTCAAACTCACACTAAAGTAGAGAAATAAGTGCCAGGAGGGGTCCAATCGTACAATTGTTGGAAATATAGGATGACAATCAAGGAGGATGATCAAGCCCTTAGGATCTGAGATCCCATGGCAAACCAACACACACACAAAGAAATGCACACATGTGCCTATGTTAAGAAACAATATAAAATACACACACTCAATGTCAAAATGAATGCACATAAAAATAAATGTACTAGCATGTTGTTTTAAGCTATATATCCATGAAAAAGGGTGTATATGACTCACACAATAGAAAAGTCCAATATTTGCTAGGTGAACCATAAACAAGGGAAACATGCAAACTAGTGAAGTCCAATATTCGCTAGGTGATCCCCTAAGACAAGGATGAGAAACACACACTAGGTCTACAAGGTGTGCACTCATGTCAAAATGAAAAAAATGAGAAACACACTAGGTCTACAAGTGTGTACCCATGAAAAGGTAGAAAAATGAGAAACACACCAGGTCTACAAGTGTGTACCCATGAAAAGGTTGCAAAATGGGAAGGATGCACCAAGTCTACAAGTGTGTACCCATTTGTCAATCCATACCAGAAGTTATACTCCCTAATAACTTTGATAAGGTGCAATAAAATGATTAATGTGCTATGCCGAGGCTACACTAAGTTCAACTCTTGTGAACATAGTGAAGCAAGAAAATACCAATGAAATAATTCCAATGTATACCTCCACTTTAAATAAATTGCTAAACACCATGCTATGAGAAATTATTTTAAAATAGAAAAATGATAAATTCAATGCAACAAAAGATCAAAAGAGCTTATTTGGAAATCCCTAAGCAAAATATATGCTTTGAAATAAAGCTACATCATGAGAAGGGGTTGCCCCCAAATAAAATGCAAAAAACAACATAGAAAGGTACACTGAGGGATCCACATATATGAGGTCAGCATATGTTTTTTCTACAGTTATATAGTAGTGCTAAAAAATGTCATCATTCACCAAATACTCATGGAACAACAAACACAAAGGAGTAATGACACATAGAGGGAGAAGAAAAAGAATGAAACATAGAGGGAGAAGACAAAGAATGACACATAAAGGGAGAAGAAGAAGATTTTTGGGTCAACATGGAAGATACCTAAATGTCTTGACACCTTGCATTGTCCCCAAAAGGAAAACACATGACAAATAAAAGATAAAATTTACGAAATATAGAAGAATGAAGATATAAATAGAAGAATGTCACGATAAATTCATTTCCTTTATATCCTTATGCCAATGAAGAAACAAGGGTCATCCAAAGAAAACTCACAAACATCAAGGCATGCCAAGTGACACGATACAAGAGATCGTGTTACATGCAAACACACACAAATAACATAGAAAGAAAACATAAAGTAGTATGTCACATGTGACCCGACCTAGAGAAGCTTGTCTGCATCCCAATCTTTTTCATCATAAATGGAAGGTGGATAACTAGCCAAGGGGACTACACCAAGTGTTGTACTAGGAGCATCACAAGGTTAAACACGTGGTGGGTCACTCTCATCGGGAGGATCATCACGGTTGCCCCCATCTAAGTTCATAGAACTGGAAAACAATAAATTTAGCTCATTATGCAATTCTTCATCAATCTTAGCAATCTCATCATCATCCAAATTGATCACAATAGGAGATTTTATGATTATTGTATTTGAATGATCTTTTACTTCTTCTTTTGGTTTAATATCTTATTTTTGGGAAAGTTGGATTTCTTCTTGATTTGTTTCCATAGGTGTGGGTGATGTTGGTTTGTTATTTTATTCTAATTGACGAGTGATAGAATGACATCTATGCCTATGCTCTTTAGCATTTCAGTTTCTTTTTGTATGGTTTTCAAATTGTGATGGTGTAGGAGTGGGTTTATCAACCATTGGTCTCTTTCCTTCCCTTAAGGGAGGAACTAAAGGAATTATCGGGAGTCGAGAAACCACAATATCTTTAGTCTATACACTTGTTTTATCTTTGGAGGCACAAAAGGGACCACCTTATTGTCTCTTGGTATTTTGTAGGAAATGGGTGGAGGAATTACAATGAGTTTATTTTGGTTACTTGGAAGGGCTTGTGGCTCACTCAAAGGTTCATCAATTGTAGGTTGGGGAGAAGGAACAACCATGGAATTATCAGAAGAGAATATTGCTAAGAGATAATTCTACAATGTTCTTTGCCTTGAAATTTTGATAGGACTTGAAAAAGAAATATTCACGAGGCTTTATAGGTTCCATAGGTCCAAGCCAAAAGAAATCTAATGATAAATTTCCACGGGAAGACAAGGGATGAAACCCACTATGATGCACTATAAATATCTCATTCCCAACAAGAAATTTTATGTACTTGTAAATAACCGATAGGACTACATTCATGGAGTGTAACCATGAGTAGCCTAACTTCACACTAAATTGGTCTGATGAAGGGATGATGGAGAATGACACATCTATAATTGTTTTAGTCCAACTTTTAATGGAAGAGTGACCAAACCTATCGTAGGGAAAGAAAAACCATTATGTGTTTTAATCTATGCTTTTGATTGTTCATAATTATCTTAATAAATCTCTTGCACAAATAATAATTCCTTAGTGATCACATTATTTGCACATGCAGGATCAATAAGCATTTTGTGTGCAGGTATGTTATTGATACGACTAGCAATGTAGAGAGGACCATTAGGAAAATTTCTAAGTGCATCATCATTAGTGAACACAATGTTAGGTATAAAAGTGGTTTGGTCCTTACAAGGTTGTATATGTGACCTACCATGTCTTGTAGACCATCTTCTTTATCATTGTAATTATGATGTAAATCACTAGTTGTGTCCACATTCATCAAATCATTCTTAACCTCAGTAGCTCAAACAAAGTTTGTTGAATGGTTTTGCATTGGGTTGGTGAATATTTACAAATTTTGGTTAGGTGGAGAAACATAATTATTCCCTTGATCATTAAAACCACCCAATTGGATATGATTAGAATCGATGAGGTATTGTATTTGATGTTTTAGATGCATACACCATTCTGTATCATGTCTATTTGTGTGATGATGTAAAATCTGACCTTTTCTCCTTGTTGTTGCTTACACCTCATTAAGTCAAGTAGAGCCATTTTAGGACCAATGTACACTTGGAAATGGTTAATAAAGAAATTAAAAATCTCATTGAATGAGTGGATTGAATTATTTGATAATGAACAAAACCATTCCAAGGCCGTGTCTTTCAAGGACCTAGGAAAGAGTTTAGCCAAGAGCTTATCCTAAAATATGAAGTCACTACATAAGGTTGTATATGCTGATACATGGTTACTAGGGTCTCCTTTACTACTGTATTTCTAAAAGTGAGGTATCTCTATACCTTGTGGCACTTGTGTTTTCAATATATCCAATAATAATGGGTTTCTTTTGACATATTGTGAAGGTTATATCCATTTTGGTTTTGGTTCAATGTTGCTATTTGTTGTTGAAGGGATGTAACATTTTGCAAAATTTGGTTTATGACAGAATCATTGGTTGTGTTTTGGGATGGAGGTGAATACAATGGAGGTATATATGTGTTAGGTGGACAACTATATTACAAGTTTGTGAGAATTGATTGATTTAGAGAGATTATGTTTGAGTTCACAAAACTATAAGGGTTCCCAATGGAAATACCCAATGTTGGAGTATAGTGTGGTTCATCGTTGTGAAAATAGTTGGATTTGTGTATGTAGGGATAGAGGTTATGGTTGTAGGGGGATGAATTTGACTTCCTAATTGACTTTGATTGTAACCCAAATCTTGAGTGCAACTAGCCATTGTATGAACATGATCATCAATAATATGAGCTAGGCTATGCACAACCTCTAATCCTTTATCATTATCAAGAATTTTCCTCATGTTATCTATGATAGGAGCTATGGTGCCAACAATATATTGCATACTCACATACTCTTGAAGTTTTTCTAAATCTTTTTCCAAATTTTTGAGTTTCTCTTGAGGAACATGGGCAACCATGGTTTCAACATCAGTAATGGTGGTTGATGGTAAGGTGGTCATGGGAAATGTGGCTTTAGGGATGAAATCCAAAATGGGTTGAGTATTGAAAACACTTGTTATGAAGGAGCTGGAAAACTCAAGATCCATAGTGGATGTAGAGCCATCGTAGGATGCCACGAGTCTAGAACTATGCCTCACTGGAGTATTGGCAATAGGACACTAGGCTGTAAAACTCATGCAAGTTTCACAATACCAAAAGTGAACCCAAGATGAACACCAATATACTAAATAAATACAACAAAAACCTAGAAATAATAAACAACAAGTACTAACAAATAGTAAACACAACAATAAAGGTCTCAATTTTTTTTGTTGATGCACCTGTACAAGGACAAGGTCACCCAAGGGAAATTGGGTCTTTGTATAGGGGTTTAAAATTTCAAAGTTTGATTGTGAACTATCTTTCTTAAGTTTTCTAATTCTACTTGTAAAAAATTGAAACAGTAACAAAATTTCCAAAATTTTCTTAATGTATTCCACTTTAAAGCACTATGTAAGTATGCAAGAATGTAAATGTTGTTTGAACAAATATTGATGCAACTTTTAGATCTGAGATATAATTGACTGATTTTAGAATGTAGAGACTTGAAAATGATGATTGGGAAATGCAAATTTTAATTTTTAACAATGCTTTGTCTTTCACCAAATGACCTAGATGCAATAAATCATATGAAACATGCAATTGTGATATTGAAATAGAGATCTACAAGTTCCATCAAAATGAGTAGACCGAGACAAATACGTGTGATTTTTTTTGTTGATGTACCTATACAAGGACATGGTCACCTAGGGGTGAACAGGTCCTTGTACAGGGGTTTGAGAAATCATAAATTGAATGTCTAATTTACTGTTTGGGATTGTTGTTTCTGCTTGCAAAGTGATTCTACAATGACTGTATTTTCTAGAATTTTTTGATGAAATGAAAGTGAAAATGTATGATAATGTGTAAAAAAAAGTGATAATTTTGAGTGCAATTTTGAATAAAATTCTAATCTAAATGTCTGAAACATAAACTAATGCAAACTATGATGCAAAATGAATGCAATTTTTTTGGATTTTTATGAGCTTTAATGATACAAACATGGAATATACAAACCTAAATGAAGGATGCAAAACACAAATCTAGGGTTTGAAAGACTACCAAATTAGAAAGTTATGATGTAAATGTCAGGTTCACCAAAATGAAACATAGAAAATAGGGGAATATATGATAAGATATACAAACTTATGCTCCACACCCCCTCTTTTCTTGGGTTTCATTAGAATGAAAACCACAAAGCCAAGAGATTGATTTTCAACCTTAATGGCGAGCCAATTAGACCTGGGTTTGTATTGTTTATTAGAGCCTTAGGAATGGTTTTGGAATGGTTTGAAATGATTAGCCTAATTAAACTATGTGACCTAGTACAAAGAATGCAAATTCTTGAAGATAGATAAACAAAAACAATTGATTGCAAGTGGATTTGAGGGATGCATGGTGATATATACTAACCCATAAAAGATTGTCCTGAGTACTGTAGAAGGATGCATCGACCAAGGGCTGAATGAGTCCCTATAGGGAAATTTTGATCAACTTTTTGGGTCCTCTGGAGATGGATCTAGGCTTATGTTTCCCACCTGTAAATTTGTTGAAATGTCGGAAATGAATTTTGCAACTTAGTTTTTGTATCTTGGAAAGAATGGTTCAACAAAAAATGTAACGATGTAAAATTACCTTTCAAGATCTATTAAATCCCTCTTCAACCTAACCTGCATATACAAAAAGAGAGAAAATGTTGGGGCCATATAGGGTTTTGCCTCAGTCAAACCTTGTGAAGAGTGTTCCCACTTTCACTATGTCAAGATGTTAATGATGAAAACCTTAAGGGAAATGAAAGGAAATACTGAATGAACACACTTGTTGCAACTCACCACCCTTCAATTGATGCCTTAAAGGACTGAAGATAAACACATCACTTCAAGGATCTTGGATCTTGATTGATAGACTTGCTTGAATGATTGAAGAGCTAAAAAACTTGTTAGCCTTCAACACAAACACACATAAACTTTGACATGATGTTAGGATCTTGATTTTTGCTAAAAATGATTGATAATGATTCTCTTGAATTCTCTTGACAATAATATTTTCTCTTGAATGCTAGTAGGTGTGTGTTGTTATTTCAAATGATTAAATCATTAGGTATTTATAGGTGTTTATCCAACTTCTTGAAAATTAGCTTCCAAAATCCGACACTTCCAACTTGAATTATGATCATTGAAATACCACCAAGAACATATTTTAATTTAGGTACTGGCTCATAAAGTGGTAGATAAAATTTTCACTTCCTACCATATGTATTTTTCCACTTGGTTTTTAGGTTTTTCCTTAAGTTTATTTGAACACCTTCATCTCTATCTCCTACGTTCTCAACCTACTAGTTTGGAGTTGGGAAATGAACCATTTCATTATATTATTGTGAGGATCTAGACATTCTTGCACTTTTTCCACATGAGCTTTCATATTGTTACACTTAGGAAATTCCATTTCTTCCTAAGCAGTAATATGGCATGGGGGACCCTTAGAGTTTTTAAGCATGATCCCTTCATTAGATGGGTTTCTAGGTTGGGAGTGGGACAATCCCTCTTTTTCATGTATCTTGGGTGCTTGGTAACAAAGAGCTTGACATAGGAGCTAGGGTTGGAAGGGGGACTAGCAAATTAAGGGGCCTTCCTCCAAAATAGATTTCCACTTATCAATTGATTGGGGGTTTGTGGCTAGGAACATGGGAGTAATAGAGACTGGAGTTAGATGCGACTTAGTAGGTGGCACACATATTTTAACCACATTGTTAAGGTTGTATTTTTCAAGGAACACAACCTTGGGGTGGTAATGTGGATGTGATTCTAGGACAACACCGTTAGGAATAAGGGAAGAGGGTGAGCCAACTTTCTTCTTCTCTTTGGAGTAGGGTGGGAATTTTTGCTTGGTCATATCTATATATACAATATATGAGGCCCTAATGTAGGGGTAGTTGAGAATTACCCAAAATCACATTTTAACCAAAATCCTCCAAGGAACAAGATTAAAAGAAGGGGAAACTCATTTTCTTGTTATGTCGTAAGTGGTTCAACAAAGGGAAATTATAAGATTAGATGTGTTGTACCTACCTTCAAGCATAAAGTATCGTATTAGCACTTTAGCCACCTCTTTCCGTGACTTGGGTAGGTCCTTGCATTTGAAGCCATTTTGAAATCTCTTGAGACCTCTTCTTGCTTGAGGAATGCATCCATGTGTTGATGATTACAATTCTTAATATTATTTTTTAGCTTTATCCCTTTCATTCTTAGCCATGTAGCAAATGAAATAAGTTCCTCTATAACCTTGAAAGAGCTACTACACACATGCATAGTCTTATTCCAAGAATTAGCAAATTTATAAGATAACATAGGATCATATATGCTAACAACTTCAAGAAATAGGGCAAGGCCACCAAATATGAGGATATTCCAAACAATGGTAGGGTAAAAACACAAAGATGTGTCACACTTTATAAAGGAAACAACCAACACTAATCCAACTTTTAAACTTGAATCACTAAAAAGTGGCATATATATTTTGAATTTTGAAATGATGTAAACTAGTAGAATATGTATGTTTTAGTATATTTTATGTCTGTATTTTAAAAAATAAATAATTTTTTTTTAACTAGTTTTTTAATAAACTAACACTATAATTTAGTTGCTAATAGAATGCTGAAAAATGAAGTTGCACGAGACGCCAAACTTTTAATAGTAATTTTTTTTTTTCTTTCCAATTTTTTGTGTATTTATAACTTGAAACTTTAGTGCATGGATATATTTTTTCCAATTTTGATAAATATATATTTTTAAATAAATAGTAAAATGTGTGTGAATCAAAAAATAGTTGTTTCCATTAGAGGCCAACTTTCATATTAAATATTTACCTAAAATGGAAAAAAATTATACCATCTTGAAATAGATTCTTTTATCTAGTGCATCATATTTTTTTCAATTTTTTTTAATAAGTTTTTGTATTTTTCCTTCGCAAGGTAATCAACCTAATATTTTATACTGAAAACCTACTTTTAGTAAAAATAAAAATAAAATATAAATAATTATTAAACTATTAAAATAAATATACTTTTGAAAACTATACTTATGGATCTACAAAAGGGTATTTTTATATTTTAAAAAAAATGGTTATTTACATTAGTAGGAGTTATTGAAACTTCAAGTTTTTCAAATATTTTTTTTTTTTTTTTGGTAAATTGGATTCAAAGTGGTGCTCCATACATTTTTAGCCAACAATTTTAGTTAAGAAAGTTGTGGAAGTATCTAACTTAGTTAGAATGAATCTTACTAGATCATATGTTTGACCAAAATTGATTTTTAGTTAGAAATAGTTAAATTAAGTTGTGCTGATAAGTTGGTTGAAAGTGTGACACAATTTTGTGCTTTTACTCGGTATTATTATGGATATTCTCACAATATGAAGGTTTTATCCTTATAAAATTACCACCCATCACTCAAATTTATCTAATAGAACCATAATTCTTAAAAACTAGTGTCAACCTTTTTCTAATAATTTGATAGGTTGAATCATTCAAATGGGAGGTTAGAAATTTCTAATTTAACCTATACATGCTATGATTAATTTTCTTCCTCTGATAATTATTTTGTGTTGATATGATATCTATGGTATGTTTCATTTAATCTCTTCATGTTGAGCCAAGGCAAAAAAGAAAGTGGTGGTAGGAGATTATTTGATTTTAATGAATTCACTATAAAGGCTTCATTTCATATTAAGGGGTATGGAGCTCTTCACATTCCAATTGAAATCACTTCATGTTCTTCCCATGTTTTCCGAAAAAGATGTTATTCCTTATACAAATTTCCCATTTTGACTTGGAAAAGAGGGAGCCCCTTTTCTTTCTTTTGTTGTTGTTTATTTTAGGTTTGGGGTTGAGTGCTTCCCATGTGGATTTTTTTTTTATTGACCTGTTAGGATTTCAAGGTTTGTCATCTTGGTATGGTAGTAGAATCATCACCAAAACTTTTATGTTCTCCTTGAGCTTTATTTGTATACCTAGTCACCTATCACCTTGTTGGGGTTAGTCATCTTAGTGTGACTATAATGAAATACTTGACCTCTTGATCTTTGTTTGCTACTATTAGGCTATCAAATGTTTTAATTCCTCCATACTATTATTGGCATGATCCTTGAGGCTATCAAAATCCTCGATCCTCGACATTATTTCTTCTTTAAGTCTTTCGGGTTCATTCAACTGGGCCTCCCCTATTGGTCCTACCCATTTTGGGCATGAGTTATAAAGTATTCAAAACCCTTGATACCTAATATCTTCACACTATGTGTCATCCTTCATTTGATATTGGATCTTTTGGATCTCTCATACTCAAGGATGAGTTATGACCAATCCTTGACCTATCCCTTTATGCCTAGCATGTTTCCATACTTAGAAAAATTTGTGTCCTTTTGGATTTCCTTTGTCTAAGGTACCAAGCTATGGTCCTTCTCAAAGTCCAATCTCGACAACCATTCAATAATGAAATTGCTTTTTGGATCATAGTTTTGGAGTTTCCTTTCCATCAATACCTAGTTAGCATCCATTTTGAAGTTCGACCTTGACATACTCTAATGTAATATCCTTTTAAATTTGGAGTTTTGGAGATCCTCTAATTAAGTACCTAATTACAGATCATCCTGAAGTCTGACCTTGACGTGTTTCAAGGTATTAGGAATATGTTATTAGCATGTTAGACTTACTAGCTCGAAAGTACTCATTGAAATAAATCCTCGATCCATGAACTTCAACACTCCATGAGATGCTTATTCCTTAAAATTTGAGTATGACTATATTCTAATTTTTGCTACTTTTTATATCATTGAGAGAAAAAATTGAATATAATGATGTCTAATAGAATATTATAGGATATTGAATTTAATTGCAAGATAATTTCTAATGGATTTCTTGTGTTATTAGTAGTACTCATGCAAGGAGGAAAAGCTCAAACTAAGGAGATGAAACTTACAAATACAAAGGCTCCCTCCCTACATCAAAGATATTTTCTCCCTAGATGAAGATTGGAGATACCAATCTTGGGCATGTCTCTGCTCAAGAATTTCTATAAAGGGTCAATGTTGAAGGAGATAAAAATCTCATGGACCAATGCATGTCTAAGTTAGGAATGGTATAGGATATTGCATTCCCAACTACCCCAACTCCAATAATAACAAGGATGCATTGAATTAATTTCATCGTCATTTTCTAGTGTAATAAATATGCCTTCTAGATGCTCAAGAGTCGGATTTGCTCTTTTCTCTCATATAAAGGAATTACCCTTCTTAGGAGTGGGTTTTTCCTCATAGGTTTATTTTAAATTTGTAATTATTTATTCTTTATTAACCTATATTGGAAGTTGTAACTTTGGGCCCAAAGGATCAAAGTGATTTTAAGTCAACTTGTTGAAGCCTTTTTCATTTTTTACACCCAAGACTACCTATTTATAGCCTTCGTGTGGATTTTGCAAAGGGTTGGAACTTTTGGAGAGACAAGCGAACTATTGAATTTTTAGTGTAGGAATCCTACTAAAAGTTATAATCTACCAATTTTAGGTTAATAAAAGGATCATGCCTACTATTTTCAAAATATTCTCAACCTTGGTGGTGATGTGTCTTCATTTTATTTCTGTAAGAATGAATAAATTGGTGAAATATATTTGATACACTTATAATAGAGTTATGTGTAGAATTTGTGCATGGTATATGGTGGTTCTAATATATTCAACTTGAATATATTTACATCATGATTTTCCTCAAACTCTTCCACTTGTATTGCTGGTGATTGTGTGAATATCGGTCACTATAGTATATGTTGTTTGATTTCATTATACCTTTCAAAATTATGGGTAAATCTTAGCATATCATTGATCATTTTATTTTTTTATTTATCTCTCTAACCTCTAATATATTGTAGATCTAGTTAGTTAAGGATTTGGTTAGGGTTATATTATGATTACAATTCTCACAACTTGCTAGAGATTTGATGTTTGTTCTCATCATAGTTGGGGATCCCCTTAGCATATGTTGGTTCATTTGTGGGTTTGTGTTGTGGAGATTCATAGAATCCGGTAGCTTGGTCCCAAAATTCTGATAGTGCTCCTACATCTAGATCATCTAGTGTGGCACATAAGCCACATATCAACCATTCTACCACTTCGACATAGGTGCATCCACCTATTGATGATTATGTTGCTACATGTGCTCAAACATCTGTTGATACACTCAAGAAGGCTATGAGAGGTCTAGGTTTTATGGAGATGCTCACTTCAAGGTCAATGCCATCTCACTTGCATAGTCTGCTACACACATCATTAGTAGAGATAGTCAGGGGTAGGACTACAAAGGATTTTGCAGATTGTATGATTGCAGAAGGTGACATTCAAGATGCAGAGGTGATTCAAGTATATGTACATATAATTTTAAGTTTTTTAAGTTCTAAATAAATACATGAATTATGTAACTTCATTGGAACCACACAACACATTTTTTTTTTTTGATGAATTTTCCAGCTATCTATATTAAAAGAGATAAAGTTACAAAATTCACAAAAAAGGGTTGGGTGGTAGGAAAGCACACCCCGAAAGTCACATGGGCCCAGCCCAACAAAAATCAACTAAAGTCACATGGGCCTAGCCCAGAAATAAAATTATGCAGCTAGAGCAGTGCCAGTAGATCCTGGGGGATCCTGGTCATCCAGATTTTTTCCCCATACATCAGCGGGGTTAGGAGTGACGTCAGGAGGGGCACCCCAACCATCATCATTCTTATCTTCTTTATCTTTATCCTCGCGTCGAGGCGAGATTGCGAGAGCAAGCCGCGAAAAGCTTTTACCAGTGGAGGGCCAGCTAGTGCTAGAGTCAGGAGGAGCATCCAAAGGCCACCAAGAACCACCACCACTACTCCTCGGTGCACCACTAGAGTTCCAACCTTGACTAGGATGCGGCGGAGGAGAACGAGCCCGACTGGGAGGTCAATAATCGCTTCGAGGAGGAGGCTGGGAACGGGCTCGCGTGGAATCACTCCGCTTCCGGCCCCGAGAGGGCGACCGATGGTAGGAGGAAGAGGGCGAGTCAGGAATCCGAGCCACAGTACAAGGGGCATTGCCCCAGTGGTCTAGGAGAACCTGCAGGTGAGCCACTTCTAGTGCAACCTTGTTGGCTTGCACTTGAATCTGTAACATAACATTAGAGCATATAACAACTTTAGCATAAAGAGATACATTAATAGCTAAATACGAATGAGAAAAAATACAAGCATTTATGTCTTTTCAGATACTAAAAAGGATTTCCACTCTAAAAGTGTGCCAAATCTGGGTGAACTTAGCCGGGGTTCCAGGCGGGTCCCCCAGCAGAACCATATGCCACGAAAAGGGTTTAGGCCTAAAGGGCCGAAAGAAATCATGAATCCAAGTCCAGAACTGCTGGGCTCTGGGGAAAAACTAAAAAAGTGCTTGAAGCTTTCAGGCTGCCCACAAAACGAGCAGCGAGGGTTAGAGACCCCCAAATGAATCAGTCGAGAACCCACAAGCAAGCCTTGGAAAATAATACACCAAGCAAAGTGGGCCAGCTTCAGATTAACAATTGTAGACCAAATGGCATCAAACCTCCTGTGCCAAGTAAAGGTCGAGGAGTTAAGAAGCCACCTCTGGTTCAAAGAGCTGAGCATAGGGAAATGGGGTGAAAGCCACCTGTAACCGAGTCGCGGCTTGTAGCCCCTTAGAGGAGTATCTGGAAACCATTTCTAGTCTTTCCACCAAGGTTTGTGCCCACAAATACCAACTTTGTGAAGAATCTCTACCGGAATGGCATTCACCAGTCCGTCAAAAGTAGGATGGTCTTGGTTTTGAAGGTTGTAATGAGCTTTAAAAGCATCCCACTGCAAAATACTCATGGTAGGCCGATGGAAGAGCTGGTGCAAGGTCTGAATGCCTTTCTTATGAAATCAGAGAGCTTTGAGCCAAGGCGACTTGACCAGGGGTTGACCATTTTGGGCCAAAAGGGGAGACCACCAGAGATTATGCTGGTTGATGGAAAGCCCGTCACAAAACCCGGCCCCAGCCCAATAGAGCCAAGGCTTGACATTTTCCCAAGAACGCCAAATGCTTTTAGCCACAAAGGAGAATATAATTTGGACCGACTCCCTCATAACCAAAAGGGTTTGGAAGCTGATACCTTTCCAGGCGGGTCTGTGAATAGGAAACCCAGACTGAATACAATGTCTGAGGAGAATTTTCCAAGATTCATCCCCGGTAAGCACATGAATGATCCATTTGACACAGAGGGCAGTTCCTTGGCATTGATTGGAAAGCAAGCCAAGCCCTCCTGACTCCTTGGGAAGACAACAAAATTCCCAAGCGACCCGATGAAAGCCCTTATGGGTCTTAGAAGAGGCCCAAAGAAAATTATGGAGCAACTTCTCAAGCCTGCTGTAGGCTGCTTTAGAAGGAGCCCAACAAGAAGAATAGTAGACGTGGGTGGCAACCAAGATTTTAGAACACACCTGGAATTTTCCTGCCAATGATAGAGGCTTGGTAATCCAATAGGCCAGCTTCTGCTCAACTCTGGAGAGCACGACTTGCTAGAGCTCCCAGGGGGAAGCTTGGAAGGTGAAAGGAATGCCCAAGAAGCGAAAGATTTCCCCTTGACCAATCCATTTCCAGTTATAGGGTTGAAGCCACGCAAGAGTGGGAAGCACAGACTATTTGTAGCACAACATTTTGTGCCATTGAATTACAGATCCAGACGCAAGACAAAAAGTGTCAAGGCATTCAAGGGCAGCAGTGATCGATCCTTCGTCCTCTAAAAGAGTGAGAAAGGAGTCATCAACAAAATGCCCATTGACAAGCTGCTCTTGAGAGTCTGGGAGAGTGATTCCTTTAACACGCTGTTGGGAGATAGCCTTAGCCAGGAGATATCCAAAACCCTTAGTTGCCAGAACATACAAGGCAGGGGCAAGAGGGCATCCCTGGCGAATAGAACAAAAAAGGCCAAAAGCAAAGGACTAGAGGCCATTAATGGAGATGCAAGCCGAGGCATCAGAAAAAAACATGCGAACAGACTGAAGAAAATTGGCTCCAAAACCCAATGCCTGTAACATCGCAAGAATGAAAGGCCATTCAATACGGTCATAAGCTTTAGCAAAATCGATTTTAATAAACACGGCTTTCTGGTTCGAACGCCGGGCCCACTCCATGCCTTCCCAAAAAACAATAATGTTGTCAAGAATGAACCTAGATTTGATGAATCCAATCTGCTTGGGACACACAATCTAAGGTAAGAGGTGGCGGATTTTCAGAGCCAAGGCTTTGGCAATAATTTTATAAGAAACATTTAGAAGCGTGATGGGCCACCAATTACAAATATCCTCTGGATCTCCAGACTTAGGTATGAATTTAATATTGCCTTTATTTATTAAATTTCCTAAAGAATTGTTGTGAAAGGCTTCAAGATAAACATGATGAAGGTCACTCCCAATACAGTGCCAGAGCGCTTTATAGAATTCATAGGGGAAACCATCAATCTCAGGAGCCTTGTCATCGGCCATGGAGGAAACAGCTTCCTTGAGATCATCAATTGTTAATAATTGATCACAAAAATTAATCTGGACTGAAGAAATCCTATGTGGCACAACAGCAAGGCAGCTCTGAAGGGCTTGCTGGCGCGTAGGCATGGGGTCCTGAGCCGTGAAAACTTGCTCATAGTGATGCACAAAAGCCTGGGGAATGTCAGGTAGCTCAGATAGCACTTGATTACCATCTTTGATGGCTTTAATGCCTGGAGAAGAGTGCCTAGCACAAAAAGCCAAAAAAAACTCTTTGGAGGCACAGTCCCCAATTTTGAGCCAGTGGAGCCGAGCCTTGATTTGAGCACCCTTGGCAGAATAGCTATCTGCCACTTGCTTTTGGTGTCTTAAATCCGCCATCTAGACTTGATGTGATGGGGAGAAAGGACAAGCCGCTAAGGCCTCCGTAGCAACACGCAAGTCAATAGTGGTGGCCTCATAGGAGTGCCGGTGGAAGATAGCAAGTTGTCTCCCATAAATGCGCAAGAAGTGCGCAGTATGAATAATAGCATCATTCCACCAAACAATCCAGCCCGAATTGCTAGATGGACGACACTAAATTCCACACTCGAAGAATGTGGGCCATGGTGGGCTTGTGTCGGAGCAAAGACGTGTTCAAGAAGAATTGAGTCTTATATGTGCGAGGTTGCTAAGATGCCCACTCAATGCGAAATTGAATGGGGAAGTGATCCGAAAGGGTCACATCCATTAACGGCTTCACAAGCAACGCAGAGCTTTTGAAAGAAAAAAAAGATTGTGTCGAAATCATGGCACGATCAAGGTGCTTAAAGACTTTGTCAAAACTAGCCCTGTAATTACACCAAGTGTGCCAAAGAGAATGAGAATGACGGTAGCCCAGATTGGGATAAAAAAGCCCCAATTTATTACACATGTAAAACCACGCCTCCCTTTCGCTCACAGCCCAACGAAAAGGCACAATGCCATTTTTATCATATGCCATTTCAACCATGTTGAAATCCCCATAGAGCAACCAGGTGGCAACTGACAAAGAGTCGGCAAGCCAGCGCCAAAGCAAGCAGCGCTCCACAGCATCATTAGAGGCATAAATATTAATAATCCCGAAGAAATGGTTCTCAATATTGAGAAGAATCCAGACAGCCCGCTGGGAGGGATCCACCCCATGGTCAACCACATAAGGAAGCAACCATGGAGCTAAGAGAGTAGCAGCTCCACCATGACCAGCCTCATGCAGGGTACAAAACATAGTGCTGGCTGGCCAAATAGAGCGACAAGTCGAGGCAAGCAAAAAACCTGAAATTTTAACTTCCTAGAGACAAAGCACTTCAATCTCTAGATAGTTCTTCAAAGTATTCCTAATAGAATACTTCCTTGAGAGGTCTGTGAGACCTTGAACATTCCATGAGAGAAAATTCATGGAAAATCTTCCATACTCGCAGAATCTCGATCCTCTTCACCCAGGGAAGAGAAGCTATTCTTCAAAAATTCTTGCGGAACTGAACCCAGTTGAATAGAGGGGGAAAATCTTCGCTTTTCTGGCACATATTCACCTTCTTCCGGTGGAGGAGACTAGCTGCGAGAGCACCGTTGGGTTTCCACAGTGGCGGACAAAGCCGGTTGAGCACATAAAACTGTAGCAGCCTGGGGCGCGGCCTGCGGCCTGCGCTGTAAAACAACATTTTTACAAATTATATAACTAAAAATATATATATATATTTTAATTGTGAATGGTGAACCTATACCTGCACAAACACAAGAGAACAAACATATAATTAGTTCATTATGCAAGTTAGATCAACATTCCCCATGAAATTAGCTTGAAACATGAAAATAGGAAATGAAATGAAGAACACAATAATAAAAGCTATCAAATCCTATTCTAATGAGCAAACTCTCAATCCCATGGGGGAATTGGTGCCATTTTGATGTGGAAAATGGCCCTTTCCCAATTCCTTGATGTAATTGTGATGATCTTTGATGATGGTTGTGCTTCCTTGAAGAAATTTGCCAATAACCTAGCTAAATTGATTGCAAAATATGAAAAATACTATGAACTCAAATGCTAAATGCCTATAGTGATTGTGCTATTTTGTTGATGGATCTAATACAATAGAGAATGCCTCTATTTATAGATTTGAGGAATGGAAGAATAAGAAAAATGGATGAATGTGGGACAAAATATCAACCAATGAGAGAAGGCCACTTGTCCACATGTGATTGGAGGAGGAATGAGCATATTTTGATGAATGTGCACATAAATATGGTTAGGTGGAATTTAAAATTTGTGAAATGACAAGTTGGAGGGAGAGAAGAATGGAGTAAATGCCACTTGGCTCAAGGAAAAGGACATGTAAGAGGCCTTTAATGCCTTGTTGGATGTACTCATCCCTTTTGGAGGGATTTTTGAATTTGAGGAATATTCCCTCATTGATGCCATGCTGAGGGAAAATAGAGGAATTAATAAATCAATTAAATTGATTTATTGTGCAAGTTGCAAAATCTAGAGGAATTGATGGATTGGGATTAGGATTAATCATGATTTGATTAATTTCAATGAAGATTAGCTGACTTGACAATTTGACAATTTGACTTAGATTTTTGGATTTAATTTAAATCAAAGTTGAGAGGAATATGAATTAAATAAAGTTTGATTTATTTAATTAAAGAGGGTGGTGTTAGATTAAATCAAATAAAGATTAAATTATTTAATTTAAAGAGATGACTTTACAGATTAATTAAATAGCGTGAATTATTTAATTAAAAGAGGGACTATAGGATTAATTAAACAAAATGATTTATTTAATTAATAGAAGTGGATGACTTAATCAGATAAATTTGATTTATTTAATCAATAGCAAAAATATGATGAATTTAATCAAATAAAGATTATTCAATTAAATTAATTAGTAAAGGGGATTATTTAGGAAGAGACGATGTTAGTAAGATCAGGATCAGGTGTCTAGGATCAATCTATATATTTTATGTGTTTGCATTTTCCCCCTCTTTGAAGCAATGTAGCTATTGCGTTGGTTCAAAGAATAAAAGGCCAAGATTAAATTCAATTTTTTTTTTCAGATGCCCCACTTCTGCCCCAGCGAGAAGGATTATGTTGGTATACTGCCCCCTCGAGAGATCAGATGAAAATTTGGATTTTTGGGGGAGATCTCGAAAAAGAGGACAATGTGCTCGATGGGTTTAGGATGCCAAAAACGTGCCAAAATGCGAAAAAATGACGTAAAACAACCCTCGGTTGGGTGAAAATGAGATAAGGGGTCCAAATCCCTAGTTGAATGGGTAAATAAGGTCAAAAAACACTAAATTTCAAGCTTAAATAGGCCCCAAGGGGTCACTTTCAATTTATTTGCACACTTAGCTTTTAGAGATTTTGCACTTTTAAGCATTGAGCACTGTTCGAGATGGCACAGTGAGTGCTTCCACTACACATTTCGGATTGAGTGCGAGTGCACCAGCGGCCGGCTAGTGCAGGACTAGTGGTATGTGATCCTCACCCAACATTGTTTTGATTTTTGCACACATTTAATAGGATCCAAAGGTCAAACAAGGTCAAGCAACACTTTATAGCGTCGCTAAAAGTGCACAATCGGTGCCACACGAGCTCAAAGTGCGTTGCATGTGGAAATGATGCCACCACGATCCAGTTTAGAAATTAGGGTTTCAGTCCAAAGTCTGTCACATATGCAAATTATGCCATGTGGTGCAATTTGGAAATTATGGTTTTGGGGGTCAAAATGACGCGTGGTCAAATTGTGATGCAACGACATAGTTTGGAGTTTGGGGTGTCCACGGTACAGTTTGGAACTTCCAAACAATTTCACCATTACAAACAACGTCGCATTTGTTGTTTCAATTGTGAAAACTCAAAACAAGACCCCTTTTTTTATGAAACTTGATGCCATGATTTTACTTGTGCAGGAGGACCTAGGGATTCTTCATTCATAGGAGCATAGGGCACTGATACTTAGCAGACTTGTCAATTTACATGACCTGCTCTAGGAGATCCTTGGGGCGATAGGGCTCTGGTATATCGCCTATGCACATCCTATCCGGACACACTTGGGCATGATGAAAACCCTGGTGGAGCGATGGTATAGTGAGACGTCCTCATTTCACTTTCCCACTAGCGAGGCTATAGTCACATTGGAGGATGTCTGGCACATTCTTCGATTGCCCATCCATGGAGAGTGAGTGATATATGATGTGGATGTTGGGAGGGCCACTTGCTATGATGTGATGGACCTCGAGGAGATTGTCTTTGCCGAGGGGCAGATTGAGCTAGAGTGATACAAAAGCACAATGCCCACCTTCAGATTGCTTGTCATTGCCATCATTTTAGGACTTGTGGCACCAGATCGACGTGACTGATACTTTAGTCTAGGATGGGGTCTTACTTGGGAGTGGATGCTCCACCAGAGAGAGTGCTTTGCATGGGGGCTAGTGATGTTGGCCTCACTCTACCATGACCTTCACGAGTTTGTATACTTGGATAGTAGAGCTATTGGGGTTGGGGTTACACTTTTGCATATCTGGGCCTAGGAGCATATTGCAGTGCTTTTCCCATAGGTTACACTAGTCACCATGGAGCCAGATGATCTTGTAGTCTAGAGATACAGAGGGGCCTTGACCTTCACACACATAGGGGCAACCAACATCCCTAACTAGAGGAGGGTTATAGATGAGATGCCAATGTTTACTTGGAGGCCTTGGCTGGGCATGCCTGCATGGTACGATGACACACAACAAATATTATTTGCTTGGTAGGATAGAATTATGTAGGACTGAGAGCACACGATGATAGAAAGATACCTGCTAGAAAGAGTGGCCAGACAATTTGGGGAGAGACAAGATAGGCTCGATGACCAGTTGGTGGCCATATTTGCTTGTACTATGAGGGAGACTGCATGGGGCAAGCCGATCCTGACCGATGAGGTAGTGACATCCTTTAGACAGTTGGTAGCCAAGCCATGGCCTTATGATCAGGGACATGTGGCCATAGGGGTCACACAAGACTACAAAGATTGGTTCAGGCTTCCAGTCATATTGACAATACCCGGGGCAGTGTTACCACGATGGAGAGCTAGAGGCCGATCAACAGGGTAGGGGCGAGGAGGCAGAGAAGATGGAGATGGAGATGGGGATGGGGATGAAGGGAGAGGCCTAAGAGGAGGAGGACCACCTCCACATAAACCAGAGTAGCAGAGGGACTGTAAAATTCCTTTGGTAGACCAGCATAGATATGGGGATAGGCAATAGGGAGAGGCCCCCAAAGACCACTAGCATTAGCCCCCGCCACCACAACCACCTCAACCAGATCAAAGAGATGTACTGATACAGTAGCTGTAGGCACAAGTGCAAGTACTCACAGTTGAGAGGGACTAGGCCAGACAATAGGGTCCAGGCCCTTACTATAGAGAGAGATCAAGCACGATCAGAGCAAGACTAGGAGATAGGCCAGAGATGACAACTTGAGAGTATGGCCTCCACTTCTTAGGGTAGGACAATTTTGATGTAGGTATACCGTGAGGCCGCTAGAGAGGCAAAGTACTACATGTTGCATTATCAGTAGGGTGTACTAGCAAGGGCTTAGGTGCCAGAGTTCTCACAACAGACAGGAATGAGGTAGCCTAAGGATCATGCTGAGAGACAGGAGGGTGAGGTGTTCAACCAATAGGGCTAGCTACCATTTTGTGTTTATAGGCACCATTCTTTTTGATCCATAGGCTCCATTTTTGATAGCCCCAATTGTATTGTATACTCTGATTGATACAAATATATTTGATCCTAATCTTGTACCATGACAGTTGTATTTTTGATGATATATATGAGATGGTTCGATTTGTTTATGAGATGTGTCCTATTTTACTTATGTATGATGGATGGATTTATTTAATTTTCTACATGCGATGTGATGTACCCTATGATATGTGGATGTTTATGGGTGCAAATGGTTATGGATGGATTTCTTTTTGTATATTTTCTTATGCATTTTGATGAGAATGTGATGATGTATGGATGTGAAATGCAAATTATCTCTATATTATGCCCTAATGGATTATGAGATGTATGCGATGATATGCAAATGCAATATTTTTTGTTTCTTTTCCTTATGCATTTATGATGGATGATATATGGATGTTATGATGATGTTCATGTGATGGATACCAATGTAATCATGATATGTAAATGATGCAAAATGATTATGATGATGTTATGATATGAGATGACCTATGATATGTAATGGTTTTATGATATGCAATGTTTCATGATTATGCATTGTGATTTATGAATGTAATGGAACAAATTTAATGATATGAATGCAATTATTTCTTAAGATACCCAAAATAACAAATCTCTATTATTCTTTATAACTTAAGCTGATAATGTAATATGATGATATATAAAATGCAATGATGCAATATGATTAATGTTTCCTACATGATATGATATGAGATGCATTATGCTGATGATTTGTGGATGCAAGGTGGATGCATTAGTGATGCTTTTGGTTAAATTTCATGGTACGATGTTAGTATGGAGGGAAGATAGAAGAAATGAAAAGAGGATCCAACAAACCTACATTATGAATGATGATGACGATGATAATGATAATCAGGAATTGGGATTATAAAAGGGCCATTTACCTTATGTTTGATAATACACATAGGTACAATGCATCAAGGTATAAAGAAACAGGATGGCGTGGTACCAGTGTGATGGAATTTAACTCAACAATTAGATAGGAGTACTCACATTCACACTTGGCATACAAAACCTCATTCAGAATGTAGTTCAGATATTCTAAACATCTTGGACCAAAATATAGAAAAGAAAGCCTTCCTATGTGGTCACTAAGACACCTAAAACACCTTCCCCACAAACCAAACAAAGTACGCATGACCAAAGTTATTTTACAAAAATATCCAACAATCTTAGCAGATAAAAATATAATGATCGCTTCCCCATTCCTCTCTAAATCCTTTTGTTTGGACATCATCAAGAGGTCATCGATATGAGCGCAACAAGATACATCAAAAGACAAAGATAAAGTAACCAAACAATCTAATGCTCTTCATACCACTAGCCAAGACTAAACTACAGTGATGCCTGATGTTGATGTCCATTGGAGGAAGGATGCATCCTAGGACATGTTGTTTATTAGATGATTTGGGATTGAATAGATGATAAGCTATTGATACTCGGAGTTGATTAACTTGCTGACTTACTGACCTAGACTTGAGATTTTGATGATTGGGCTTTCACTTTGAAACCTGCTAAACTTGCTTCTAATTGGCTTACCAAAGGGAGAAAGCGACGATTGATTTATTATGAGTGATGATTATTGTGGGTGAAAGCGAGATGAGATGGATTTCTTGAATTTTTTTCAAATATTTAGATGTTTTTGAAATGTTTTGAGGCTATTTTGATTTTTGGATTTTCCAATTTTTTTTGGTTTTTTTAGATTTATGATCAAGAGACTAACTTAAGGACCTATCCTAGGGGTCTCAAGAGTTGATCAATAGATTATCCTTTCCTACGTTATACACGTAGAGACCACGTAGTTCGACTGACACAAACTTGATTTATTGATGAGATATGAACAAGATGGATCACTAGCTTATTGTGACAGACTCCTAAGGGACTGACCTAGGGTGTCTCGGGGGATGATCGAAGATCAAAGATCAACCTTTCCTATGTTCAAGCTGAAAGACGACGTAGTTGAATAAGATGACTCCATTTTATTTTTATTTTTTAAATTTTTGACATGTTTTGGATTTTTGGTTTTTCTAATGTTTTTGGATTTTTTTGAAGGATTTTATGATGTTTTTGAATTTTTTGAAGGATTTTAAGGAAGATCTCAAGGAATTACATAAATCTAAATTGATTTAGGTAAAAGAGCATGCTCCTAGTATGATACGATAAACTACTTCGATATAGGCAGGACAAACTGACCTTGGGAATATGCCAAGTAGTACTAGGGAGATCGTGATATGAACACAAGATCAAGCTATGATAGGAACACAACTGGATGAATGGAAGGAGATATGGGATGTGATGGATAATGGCAAGCATGCAGAACAAGCCATGAAGATCCTGGTGGATGGAGAGTACTTTATTTACAATTGGCGCTTGTTTGCCAGGTTTTCACCAAGGTACTTAACCAAAGCGCCACCGAAGTGGTTTTCACTAGAGGACGATTTTTTTCTTTACTGTTTTTCAATCCTTTTTTTGATTTTTTTTTATTTTTTGATTTTTTGATTTTTTTGTATTTTTGGTTTTACCCTTAAAAGATTAGGCATTCAAATTTTTAAGATGATATTTGTTCATGGGCTCCTGTAGAGGTTCCCCTTCAGGCGTTGATAGCTAATATGCCCCTGACTTGTAACTCACTGTGATGATGAATGGTCCCAACCAATTGGGTTCAAATTTACCCTTGCTATCTGGGTTTGGCAAGTTCTTCTGATTTTCCTTCAGTACTAGCTCGCTGACTTGGAAGGTCTGACTCCTAATTTTATTGTTGTAGCTCTACTTGAGATGGTTCTAATATACTTGCAAATGGTTTAAGGCATCCATATGCCACTCATCTAATAGCTCCAACTCATTCAATTGTGAGACCCAATATTCTTCATCTATTATGAGATTCTGCAGTGATATTCTCAGGGATGGGAGCTCGATCTCAATGGGGAGTATGGATTAAGATTTGTAGACCAGGGAGAAGAGGGTGGCACCTGTTGGTGTGCAGATGCTTGTGCAATAGGCCCATAAAGCGGGAATGAGCTATAAATGTTAGTCATGACCAACATAATTGACTATTTTCTTGAGGATTTTCAGGATGGTCTTATTGGTAGCTTCCACTTGGCCATTGCCTTGGGGATAATATGGAGTGGAGAAATGATGTTGGATTTTGAACTTTAGGCATAGGTTGCGAACATCCTAATTTTTGAAAGGTGTCTCGTTATCTGAGATAATGGCTTGAAGGACACCGTAGTGGAAAATTAGGTAATTCGAGATGAACTTGGATATATGCTTCCCTATAATGTAGGTCATGGGAATGGCTTCCACCCACTTCATGAAATACTTTGTGGTGATGATGATAAACTTATGCCCATTGGATGAGGTGGGGGTGATTTTTCCAATGAGATCGAGCCCCCACTGTGAAAAGGGCCAAGGTGTGATAATTGGGTTAAGCCCCTGAGTTGGTGCATGGATGAGGTTCCCATGCTACTGACACTACAAACACCTTTTGACATATTCATGTGCTTCTCTTTCCATTTTAGGCCAATAGTACCTTGTCCTCAACAGTTTCTTGGCCAAGGTCATACCGCTCGAGTGTGAACCACAAATGCCATTATGTACCTCGATTAAAGCGATCAAGGCTTCCTCAGTGTTTAGGCAATGTAAAAGGGTCCCTTCAATGCTCCTACGATACAAGGTTTCTCCTAGGATGATAAAACGAGATGAATTTTTAACAAAGGCTCTTTTGAGGTTCAGGGTTATGTTGGTGGGGAGGACTCCTATTCTTAAGTAGGTATATATCATGGTACCAAGGATCACTTGGACCAATGATTTTGCACACAAATTCAGACTCTGATACCTCAAATGTTGGTATGAGAAGCTTCTCTATGAGGAATTCTTGTTTTGGGACGTTGTGTGAGATCTCTAGGAGTGATCTGATCATAGCCATTGCATCTGCTACTCTGTTATTTGCTCTTGGTAGCTGTTCAAATGTGATATCAATGAAGGACTCCTTAAGGATTTCCACCAACTTCTTGTATGGAGTCAACTTGTCATCCTTTGTTAGATATTCATTATTTACTTGGTTGATTATGAGCTACGAGTCTTCGTAGACCTTAAGTGCCATGATCTGCCACTGCACTGTAATTCTAAGCCCTATGACAAGAGCCTCATACTCCGCGATTTTGTTTGTGCACAAAAATGATAGCTTGTATGATTTAGGTATGCAGTCCCCTTACAGAGTGATAAAGAAGATTCGCACTCCTAACCCGTGTTGTGTGTAGGATCCATCAAAGTACATTTTCCAGTGATCTGCTACACTAAGGGTTGAAGATTGATTCATCGAGAAATTCTGAAACAAGTGGATTCTCTACATATATTGGTGCTTCTGCCAGTTGATTTGTGATTGCTTGTCATTTGATAGCCTTGCATTCTACATATTCAATGTCATGCTCTATCAAAATAATAACCCACTTTGCCATTCGTCCTATGAGAGTTTCTTTAGTAAGAAAATACTTGAGTGGATCTATTTTTGCAATGAGCTTGATCTGATGTGCCAACATATAATGTCTAAATTTTTGTGTTGCAAACATGACTTCTAGACATGCCTTCTCAATGTGTGTGTAGTTCAACTCGTGCCCCACCATGATCTTGCTGATGTAGTAAATAGTTCTCTCCTTCCTATTTTCATCATGTTGTGCTAAGAGACCGCCAAGGGCCATTGTTGTTGCTGATATATATAAGATCAAGGGATTGCCCAAAATTGGTGGCATAAGGACTGGCGGTGTGAGTAAGTACTCCTTGATCTTGTTGAATGCTTGGTCACATTTCTCGTCCCATTTGTATGCTACCCCCTTGTGGAGTAGATGAGAATATGGGATTGCCTTGTTTGCTAATTGTGCTATGAAGAACAGATAGACTGGAGCCCTCCTTCTAGCACCAAAATGTGAATGGTGAACCTATTCCTGCACAAACATAAGAGAACAAACATATAATTAGTTTATTATGCAAGTTAGATCAACATTCCCCATGAAATTAGCTTGAAACATGAAAATAGGAAATGAAATGAAAAACACAACAATAAAAGCTACCAAATCCTATTCTAATGAGCAAAATCTCAATCCCATGGGGGAATTGGTGCCATTTTGATGTGGAAAATGACCCTTTCCTAATTCCTTGATGTCATTGTGATGATCTTTGATGATGGTTGTGCTTCCTTTAAGAAATTTGCCAATAACCTAGCTAAATTGATTGCAAAATATGAAAAATACTATGAACTCAAATGCTAAATGCCTATAGTGATTGTGCTATTTTGTTGATGGATCTAATACAATAGAGAATGCCTCTATTTATAGATTTGAGGAATGGAAGAATAAGAAAAATGGATGAATATGGGACAAAAGATCAACTAATGAGAGAAGGCCACTTGTCCACATGTGATTGGAGGAGGAATGAGCACATTTTGATGAATGTGCACATAAATATGGTTGGGTGGAATTTGAAATTTGTGAAATGACAAGTTGGAGGGAGAGAAGAATGGAATAAATTCCACTTGGATCAAGGCAAAGGACATGTAAGAGGCCTTTAATGCCTTATTGGATGTACTCATCCCTTTTGGAGGGATTTTTGAATTTGAGGAATATTCCCTCATTGATGCCATGTTGAGGGAAAATCGAGGAATTAATAAATCAATTAAATTGATTTATTGTGCAAATTGCAAAATCTAGAGGATTTGATGGATTAGGATTAGGATTAATCATGATTTGATTAATTTAGATGAAGATTAGCTGATTTGAAAATTTAAATTAGATTTTTGGATTTAATTTAAATCAAAGTTGAGAGGAATATGAATTAAATAGGGTGGTGTTAGATTAAATTAAATAAAGATTATTTTTTTTAATTCAAAGAGATGACTTTAGAGATTAATTAAATAACGTGAATTATTTAATTAAAAGAGGGACTATAGGATTAATTAAACAAAAATGATTTATTTAATTAATAGAAGGGGATGAATTAATCAGATAAATTTGATTATTTAATCAAGAGCAAAAATACGATGAATTTAATCAAATAAAGATTATTCAATTAAATAAATTAGTAAAGGGGGTGATTTAGGAAGAAACGATGTTAGTAAGATCAGGATCAGGTGTGTAGGATCAATCTGTATATTTTTCATGTCTACATTTCTGTATTCATGCATATGTGTCTAGGTGGAGGTAGCACATGTTACTCCTAGTTTGAGGGTAGAACATGTATGCACACATTATTTGCATGACCATATCAGTGGATGAGTGAAATTTAATTTTCATCTAAGTTAACACACATATTTGTTCATGTTTACTTGTTCATTTGTGTGTATATATATTTAATATTATTTTATAATAATTACACTTTTTATATGTATATATGTAGGGCTCAATGCATTTACTAGAGCAAGAATCATGCTCAGATGGTCACTCAACTAGGAGCCAACATGATGACTTGGAGACTAGTTGAGGCACTAGTTTATACATGTGAATTATTTTATATATGTATTCTCTAGAGCATGGACATGTTATGCTTGAGATCTAGATCATATATGTGCATGTGGAAATTTTATGTTTATGAATTTATATTTCATATCTACTCTAGACATGTTTATATCAATTCTAGACATTTGAATTTATGTTTATGTTTTAGATCTATTGATGTATGTGCACATGTGTACATTTATGTTTGAGATATATATATCATAAATGATATTTTTGTTTATGACTTCTTATATTTCAGAGATGTATACATGTATGTTTGTATATATATATATATATGTAAATTTCAAATATCATGTATCCCTCAGGGACATAATTTATGTTTATGAACTTATATTTTGAAACAAGCAATAACTAAATATATATATATGTACATGATGGCATGTAGTATGAAATTTGGTTATATATGTATATGATTTGGTTTACATGCACATGTGTATATTTTCATTCAATTTATAAGACCCTTGTGGTCAATAAAATCAATTTCAAATATGTTACTATTTATGTGGAGTAATTTAGAACCAATTTAGATTTAGATCTAAGAATTTTTTCATGATAATATGTCTATAAAAAGACCTGATATACATAAAAAATGTACCAAAGCGATATATCTTATTTTTAGTTCTTTGTGAATGTGATTATTTACTATCTTGATCCTATCACCACTCATCTCCATAAATTGATATTGATTTATATTTATATTTTTTCACCTTGAGTTAGATCCATAGGTGTAAAATTGATATAAATCATTTATGTAGTTGTAAATATAAAACTCAAAATTTTAATTTAAAATTTTATATGTTTAAACATTGATGATCATTTCATTAGTCATTATGAGTTCTCCTATCCATATTATGTTGGTTTTTATTGTATGTTGTTATATTTTAGGATATTCATTACATTCCATTTAAAATGATTCTTAGATGCCACATGCCCTAATCTATTGGCATATTATAATTTAGTAGAATCATTAACCATTCTATAAATTGATGTAGGAGCATCTAGGGTGTAAGAGAAATCTTGCATCCCCCCCAAAATAATAATAATTCAATTTTAGTTAGGTTTAGTGAATAATTTTTAAGGGCTAAAAATGGTAGGATTACTTACTATTTTTAGTAAGATTAGAAAGGCTAAAAATAATAGGTTTCTATTTTTAGTAAGTTAGTATTTGTGCACGTATGGGGCATGAAATCTTACAAAGAGCTCCAAAATGGTGATTTGAAGACAACAGTGAAGAAATCACTTTGAAATACCATTTGTCATTTGTGAGATATTAATTTTTGTCTTAAATATCCATTTTAAAATATTCAAAGTCAAATTTTAGGTACATAGAGGTTTCAGATGGGCCTGAAAAGTGGTTGAAAAGTAAGGTATATTGGAAATATATTGTTACAACCCTTGTGCTTAATGAGATATTTCCAATGGCATAGACAATTTGTCAATCCGATGCCCGAGTCAAAAGTTATGGCTCTCAAAAAGTTGGACTAAACTTTAGGAATTTTCTAAATTCAAGAAAAAAGGGTAATTGAATATGTTGGGTGCCAAAAATAGAAGTGTCAGTTCGTTAGAAAGTGAAAAAGTCTCATAAAGTGGTTACAAAGGAAAATGGATTCTTTCTAGATGAGAAAATAGACATAATTATCGCTTTCAACACAAAAAAAGGTTGGGGTTTTAGTGGCCATTATTTCCATTTGCAGACTTGCATGTCTGACTTTTGCATGTATTTGCAACCCAAATTTTTGTAATAGTAGTATGAAACCAGATAGTTGTAATTGATTTAATTTCATGTATGTAGATGATTTCTAAGTATATAATAAATTTGCATGTTTGTTGTTCTTGACTATTATTTTCTATGTAAGGTGTGTTCAAGGGAGAGTATCCATTCATCAAGTGGTATTAAAGCCAGGTTCCTGAGTGCGTAAACAAATCATTGAATGTGAGGCATTTTGCACTAGGACTTGTGGTTGTGGGTTTGTGAACTAAGTGATCAGAGTGCCTCTACAAAGAAATCATGGTGGTGGAAGAAATATTGGAGTACAAGACGAGGGTTTTAGAGCCCTAAAGAGAAAGTTGAAGAACTTCAAGAGGAGTTGTGTAGAGGAATTGATCATGGAAGATGAGATTAAAGTGAAGATGAAGCTGAAGAAGAAGAACAATATGAAGAAGCACAAGATGAACCAAAAGATCCTGAGAGGGTTAGATTTTCAAAGACCAAATTAAAAGTTTATGCTAACATTTTGTGGAAAGTACAATTAGAAATAAATAGAAGAGGTAAAGAGAAAATCACAAGATGGGATTGAATGGTGGAGAAGTTAAAGAGATAGTTTATTCATGTTGATTATGAGTTAGATATACTAAAAAAGATGCAAGGTTTGAAGCAAGCTGGTAAACATCTCAAGGAGTACATAAAAGAGTTCTACAAGGTCATAATAAGAATAGGCCATTTAGAGGTCAACAAGGAAAATGTAGCCTGTTATATAAATAGGTTGAAACCAAGTATTCAAGAAGAGTTGAGTTTGGTTAGAATGACCATAATAGAAGATGCCTACCAATTTTCTCTGAAGGTAGAAGAGAAGCTAAATAGAATATTTGAAATCCAACAAAGAGGGCGAGATTGTGGTGGAAGGACTAGTGGAAGATCTTATGGAGGAAAAAATGAAAATCAAAAGAAGAAAGGAGAAGTTGGTTCCAATAAAAACTAAAGAGGAAGTAATTATTATCACCCTCGTGACCAAAAAAATGGTGAACTAAAAGGAAGAGGAAGATTTGGACAAGGCCTTGAGAGAAGAGGCTTTAGAGGAACTTGTTTCCAATGTGGAGAAGAAGGACATCAGGCCTACGAGTGTCCACAACATCAAGGAAGGAAAAATAGGAGTGAAGGTAATGCATGAGTTGTACATGTATATGAGGAAGCTAAATTTGAGCACTTTGAAGATGTAGAAAGAGGAGAGACTCTCGTCATTAGGAGAGCATTGTTGAATGAAGAAAAGGAACCAGTTCAAAGGAAGAGTTTATTTTGCACAAGGTGGAAAGCCAAAGGTAAATGTTGTGATGGAATTATTGATAGTGGTAGCATAGATAATGGTTAACAAGTTAGGTTGGAAAGGAAGAGGCACTTGTATCCATATCAGATTACATGGTTGTAGAAAGACCATAGAGCTTTGGTCAATGAACAATATTTAGTAAAGTTTAATATTGGTAATTACCATGATGAGGTAGTATGTGAAATCATGCCTATGGATGCATGCCATTTATTAATGGGGAGGCAATGGTAGTTTGATTGATGTGTTGTCCATGATGACCATGCTAACACATATTCCCTGACAAAGGATGGAGTTCGTCATAAGTTGAATCCCTTGAAAAAGGCAAGAGAAAAGGTATGTAGTAATGCAAGAGTTTGTTTGGTAGATGGTAGGAAATTTTTAGATGGTATGAAGCACAAGCATGTGTGTTTTGAATTGATTCCTAGAGTCAACAAAGAAGAAAAATATGCACATTAGAAGTTTCAGATCTATTGGGAGAATTCCAAGACATTGTGTTAGATAATGTACTTGAAGGTTTGCCACCAATGAGGAAGATTAGTCACTAGATGGATTTGATACCAGGAGCTCCATTTTTCCAAATAAGGCAACCCATAGAATGACTCCTACAGAGAATGAGGAATTGAATAGACAGGTCCACGATTTGTTAATAAAAGGATTGATCTGTGAGAGCCTGCATCCATGCAAAGTACCTATGGTACTAGCACCAAAGAAGGATGAAGAGTGGAGAATGTGTATAGAATCTTGCACCATTAACAAGGTTACAATCAAGTACACATTTCCCTTACCAAGGATGGATGACATTATGGATTACTTGAGTGGATCCAAGTACTTCACAAATATTGACTTGAAGAGTGGATATCATCATATCCAAATTAGAGAGGGAGATGAATGGAAGACAACCTTCAAAATTTAGGAGGTATTGTATGAGTGGTTAGTCATGCCATTTAGGCTAACCAATGCACTAAGCACATTCATGTGGCTCATGAATGAGGTATTAAAATAATTTTTGGGTAAATTTTTCATTGTTCACATGGATGTCATTTTAATTTTTAGTAAGACACTGGAGGAGCACTTGTTGCATATTCGTAGAGTTTTTGAGAAGCTGAGGGAATATAAATTGTTGATTAACCTCAAGAAATATAGTTTTATAAAGAATGAGTTGACATATTTGTGATTTTTAGTCTCAAGTGAATGTCTTCAAATGGAACCAAAGAAAGTAAAGGCTATTGTTGAGTGGCCTACACCAAGGAGTGTTATAGAGGTAAGATCATTTAATGGTCTGGAAAGTTTTTTATAGAAAATTTATTAAGAGTTTTACTAGTATATGTGCACCCCTAAAAAAGACAATGGGAGGGGATATAAAGGAGTTTAAATGGAATGTAGGAGTAGCTAAGAGTTTTGATTTGTTAAAGATGAAAGTTACAGAGAAACTTGTTTTAGCACTTCCAGATTTCAATAAGGTGTTTCAGGTAGATTATAATGCTAGTGGTAGTGCTATAGGAGCTATTTTGAGTTAAGAAGGTAAGCATGTTGCCTATTTTAGTGAGGAATTGAATGATGCCAAGATAAAATATTTTATCTATGATTAGGAATTTTATGTAATAGTTCAAGCTTTGAAGAAATGGAGGCACTATTTATTTCCAAAATAGTTTGTTTTATATGCTGATCATCAGACCTTACAATACCTTAGTAGTAAAGGGAAATTGAACCAACGAAACTTAAAATGGGTTGAGTTTTTGCAAAGTTATACATTTATTTTGAAACATAGAAGTGGGGAGTCAAACTGAGTTGTAGATGCCTTGAGTAGAAGGAAAAATTTATTAATAGAGATGAGGATAGAAGTTGTTGGGTTCAATGAACTCATGATTTTATATCTTGAAGATCTAGACTTTTTAGAGCCTTGGAAGGCTTGTTTGGAACCTATTTAATTAGACTAGGACAAGATGGTTGGATTTCATTATCCAGGATGGTATGTTATTTAGAGGAAGCTTGTTAAGCATTCCACAAAGTTATATGAGAGAACTTGATTAAGGAGAAGCATAGTGGAGGATTAGCATTGCACTTTGGTCGAGATAAGACCATTTCTCTTGTAAATGAGAATTATTATTGGCCATAATTGTACCAAGATGTGAAGAAGTTTGTGCACAGTTGTAGAGTATGCTAGATGGCTAAAGGGGTAAGTCAAAATATAGGGTTGTATAATCCATTACCTATACCAAAGAAGCCATGAGAGGACATTAGTATGGACTTTGTTCTTGGTTTACCGAGAACATAGAGAGGACATGACTCAATATTTTTGGTGGTGGATAGATTTTCTAAGATGGAACATTTCATTTTGTGTTATAAGACTAGTGATGTTGTTCACATCATAGAGTTATTTTTCAAAGAAGTGATTAGACTACATGGTCTACCAAAGAGTATAGTCTCATATCAAGATACCAAATTTGTTGGGTATTTCTAGAGAACACCATGGAAGAGACTGAAGAATAATTTGAATTTTAGTTCTGCACACCATCCACAAACTGATGGGAAGACAAAGGTGGTAAATAGGAGTTTGGGAAACCTACCAAGATGCTTAGTAGGGGGTAAGCCTAAGGGATGGGATTTGGTTTTTCCATAAGAAAAGTTTTTATATAACAATTATGTCAATAGGAGTAGTGGTAAATCTTCATTCTAGATTGTATATGGGAATATTCCAAGAAATTCTTCCAAGTTAATAAATATTGATAAAGGAGATAAAATAAGTGTCGAGGATGAAGATTTTATAGAACATCTGAAGAGATTGCATGAAGAGGTAAGAAATCATATCCTTAAAATGAATTCTCAGTATAAGGCTAAGGTAGATCATAAGCGGAGATATAAGGAATTTCAGGTTGGAGATGAAGTCATGGTTCACCTAAGGAAAGAAAGGTTCCCAATGGGAATGTATCATAAATTGAAAGTGAATAAATTTAGACCATGCAAGATCCTAAATAAGCATGATTGAGGAAATGCTTATGAGGTAGGGTTTCCGAGTGGGATAAACATCTCTCTTGTGTTCGACATTGTTGATTTAACATAATATCATGAAGGAGAAATGGATGATGGACCATTAAAATAATAGTAGAATATTTTGGACCTACTTTAGAGAAGAAAGAGATAGAAGAGATCTTGGATAGCCGTGTGGGTAGAAGTATAAGAAACAAGAAATATGAAGAACATTTGGTTATGTGGAAATGAAGGCCTGTTGAAGATTCATCCTAGCTATCCAAGGTAGAGGTTGACCATTTTGGTTTTCCTCATAATACTTGAGATGTGATAAGGTCACTTCTCAAGTTACGCTAGGTGCCTGATGCAGGAGTATCCATTGTGTAAGAGCAATTTTGCATCCCCCCCCCAAAAAAAAAATATTTATTTTAATTTTAGTTAGGTTTAGTGAATAATTTTTAAGGGCTAAAAATGACAGGATTACTTGCTATTTTTAGTAATATTGGAAAGGCTAAAATAATAGGTTTCTATTTTTAGTAAGTTAGCATATGTCCACGTATGGGAATGAAATCTTACAAAGAGCTCCAAAATGGTGAACATAAGATAATGGTGAAGAAAATGGTGAAGAAAACACTTCAATACTATTTGTCATTTGTGAGATATTAATTTTTGTCTTAAATATCCCTTTTAAAATATTCAAAGTCAATTTTGAGGTACCTAGAGGTTCTAGATGGGCCTAAAAAGTGGCTGTAAAACAAGGTATATTGGAAATAAACCATTTTGGACCTTGCGATTGATGATATATTTCCAACGGTGTAGATGGTTTTTCAATCCAATGCCTGAGTCAAAAGTTATAGCTCCCAAAAAGTTGGACTAAAATTTAGGAATTTTCTAAATTAAGGAAAAAGGGTAACTAAATCTGTTGGGTGCCAAAAATAGAAGTGATAGTTCATTAGAAAGTGAAAAATTCTTATAAAGTAGTTATAAAGGAAAAGAGATTCATTGTAGATGAGAAGATAGATGAAATTATGGCTTTTTAGCACAAAACAAAGGTTGGGGTTTCAATGGCCATAATTGCCATTTACAGACTTGCATGCCTAATTTTCTGCATGTATTTGTAAACTAGATTTCTATAATAGCAGTCTTGTAACTAGATAGTTGTAATGCATTTGATTGCATGGATGTAGATGTTTTCTAAGTATATACTAAAGTTGCATATTTTTTGTTCTTGAGTGTTATTTTTTGTTTAAGGTGTGTTCAAGGGAGAGTCTCCCTTCATCATAAATGCATTATAAGAGAATACACCATCACAAGCATATTTTATCCTTTCCTACACCATCATTGATCTTGGTTCATTATCATTATCATTGATTTATTTGGGGGCATAACTAAGTAGAATATGATCCTCTTTTAGCAATTTCCCAAATGATGTATATATAAACCACCTTGGACTTTAGACATAGGTACAATGAGATGAGGAAAATATACTATATCCATCCATACCTATTATTTCACTTTTACAAATTGAGGTTCAATTGTGTGTTTTGAATTAGTTTTAAATACTTGTAGATTTAAATTAAAATATAAAAAAATGAAGTATAAATTTTGGGGTGTTCATCTAGGTACGACCCTAATATTAACACATTGGAGAATCGATTCTTAGCATCTTCAACAACATATTCCTCTAGTTCTAAAAGATGACTAAGTATATTATTTTATTTATTTAAATTCCACATTTAATTTCATTGTCATTCCCAACTCATATATCTTGGCTTATTATTTATTGATTTCTTTAATTATTTAGTTAGCCTATATTTTTATGTCAGTGTGATTTATTTCATTACAATCACATTTAATGAATATTAAAAACTAAAAAATATGTTTTCTTTACTCATAAAGGAGCATATCTAATTTATCTTATAATTCTGTAGCATATAAAAAAACCTTACACCACTTGACATATATGATTATGTTCTTAAGGGGACCCGTCTAGAATTAACTAATAAATATGAATGATCTCAAAATACTTAGGTTGTTTCGATATTAATTTTAAGGCAAGAGAGGTAAATTAATGGAGTAAATGATGGTAATTTTTAATGTTTTGGCCTCTTGCTAATATTTAATGCATGTGTGCCCCACAAGATTATAAGTTCTGTGTTGTGAATTTTGGTTCACAAGAGAGGTAGGAATATGAGAGACATAACAACATAAACTAAGCTCATTAAATTTAAATATAAATAATTTACAAGATGCATCCAATCATGTCATAAAGCTCTACCACTTGATTCTAATATAAAACTGAACTAGAATCAATAACATAACATCATCTTTAATATAATTTAAATAAAAATAGAATACGATAAATTTCACATGTAAAGCTTAACATTCGTTTAAAACCATCATAATTATCATCCATGTAAAGAGGCGTCCATAAAACCATCATAATATTCACACATGTATTTTAACTTTATGAACACTAATGCTCATATTATCATCATGTAATGAAAAAGACACGTAATAATTTATCACAACCATTTGCTTGTGGAGAAACATAGGTAAATATTTAGATCATCTATACATTTCAATGAAACAAGAAAAATTACATATCACACCCAAATGTTATAGATCTCTAAGTTGAACCCTTATTGTTCTTAATTGCTTAAATTTAAATTTAATTTGAAAATAATTTTGATTATGACCAAGATAATAGAATTGTTAGTGAACTGAGCAAAATATTCATTCTAGGACAACTCACTCATTCATGTTCCACATCCATTGGTTTAACTCTCTCTTCAGTAACTTGTATTATTCTTTTATGATCATCTTTATCTAGTCTCCACTTATGACATCCACACACACATGGAAATTGATGAAGAGATAGGCTAGTATCAATTACTAGGTGGATATACTGATACACCATGTTTTCAAGATGGTTGTAACAGTAGATTAAAAGATGATCTTTCGAATATGATGAGATGGATAATCTGCAACTAGAATAAACGATGTTAATCTTAATCTAAATAATAATCTAAAATCAAACAACAAAGAATGAGGAAATAAACATAACAAACTAACAAATTAATGGAAAGCTCTCACCAAATATGCATTCACTCCTTCGAATTATCTTGATTGTTTTTCTCCATTTTTCCTTTTCAGTATTCTTGCCCTCAGATTTCTGTGTTTGAATGCAAGCATAACTTCGTCGAGTGTCTAAGTAAAATATCGAAGATAAGTTTCTTCTCAAAAGTGTATGATTTCGGGAGGAGGAATAATGATTATGACAAGCCATTTTATAGATTTTGGGTTTTCGAACGATCGGCTCAGATTGAAAGAGAGATCAATGGATGAGATTGATGAATGCCATGCGATGTGAGTTCTGTCTCAGATAGAACATGAGTTAGAATATGAGTTAGAACACAAGTTCAGGAAAGACTTCATATAGAGACTAAGTTAGAATGTGAGTTAGAACACGAGTTCAGGATCTTAATCTTCAAAAATAGAAGAAATTGACTTTGTATGCAAAAGACAAAGTTAGAACTCGAAGAATAATGCATTCAAATGCAAACAGGAGTTAGAACTAGTTAATCGACTAGTTGTGACGAAGAGTCTTCTCGCAGAGATAAACAAGTGTTGAATCTAGAGATAACTGGAGAACTAAAAATAGATCTCGAGTCAGAAGGTGAGTGAATGACTTAGATAACTGATTGACTGAAAAATGTGACATGAATAATTAAATATGAATTAAATGTTAATTTAATTGAACATTCAAAAATAAGAGACTTTAACTAAATAAATAAAGTAATTTATTTAATTTGACTGTTTGAAAAGGATAATATAAATAATTAAATAATATATATTTAGTTATAGATAAAGGGGGTTAAATTGAATAATTAAATAAAGATATTTAATTATAGTTGGAAAAGTATGATAAAGGGGTAATTAAATAATAAATTATTTAATTGATAGATAAAGAAGGAAGAATTAATTAGTTCGCAACGTAATTAAATAAATATGATTTATTTAATTAATCAAGTTGAATAAAGGTTATTTATTAATTAATTAATTAATTAAAAAGGGGTATTTAATTAATAGAAGAAATATATGTTAGAAAGGTTAATTAAATAATAAACATTATTTAATCACGATAATGAACTATAGAAAATTATGTCGAATGTGTACTCGCAGGCCTAGACAAATTTTCGGTATCTACAGTTTTCCCCTCTTTGGTACAATGTTGTTATGGTGTTGTTTCAAAGAAAATATGCCCCGATTGTGCCCCAGCATGAAATAGGTTAAGGTATGCCCCCTCGAGAAAATTGAATTTTTTTTGAAAGTTTCAAAAAAATTAGGAAATATTCCCAATAAGTCAATTTGATAGTAAAAAATGCTATGGAGTTGACGAAATTGAATTTGGAGTTGATATAGATGAGTATGGGTCATTTGAAGTTGAAAGGTTAAGCTACCAATAGACTAGGTCTGAAGAAATGCCACCCAAACCCTACCTATAAATAGGAATTAGGTTGAATTCTAATTCATTTGCACCTGGAGGAGTTAGAAAAAGAGGAGATTTGCTCTGACTAGTTGATGAAAATGGCACCCATTCCCTATGCTGCACATCGAGGATATCGGATCCAGACATTCAGGAGGCCAGCCGACACAGGACCATCGGTATGTACTCAAAAAAAAATTCTTGAAATTTATTTTTTGCATGTAGATTTAGGCGTTGAAAAGTCAATTAGCAAATGCGGTGCGTCGTGAATGACACATATGCCATCGTATTCGCCGCATTTGACTGCAAAACGACGCATGTGCGAAAACATGCATAGGCTAGGCTAGAAATTTTAGGGAATGATCAAATATGAAATATAATGCACCACATCTATAATTATGAAATGCATCTGCATTAGGAATAGTCGCATGTAGGGTAGTGAACCGCATATGTATTAGTGAAACACATATGTAGTAAATAGGGAAGCTGTAGAAAAATGCACCACATATGGGTTAGTGCACCGCATGTGCAGTAGGTTGAAAGGGGGTGTGGGAAATATGCGATGCATATGTAATATGCACCACAAGTGAGGCTTTATGCAACGCATTTGCAAAAATGCACCGCATCTGTTAAAGTGAGCTGCATTTGACTAGTAAAATTTTTGAAAATTTTTTCTAAGAAAAACTTGAAAATTCTTGACATCATGGTTTAAATGCAAGTTGTACTAGATCCTATATATACGCAGGAGTCACATCCAGACACATTCGATCTGAGAGATCATTTGATGAGTGTAGAGATTCGGCTTCTATGGAGACTTGGTCTACGTCACTGTCTGTCGATGCCCACTATTAGGGCTAACATGAGGATGCTGACGACATTATGCGAGCGATGGAACTCTGAGACATTGTCCTTTCATTTTCTGACTAGGGAGGCCACTGCCACATTAGAGAATGTGTATAGGATATTGAGACTTCCGATTAGGGGAGAGCGGGTTATGTATGATACCCAACGCAGATTGACCGAGTTGGCGAGGTTCTATCAGGTAGATGATATCAGTAGGCTCGACATCGAGCACTATGAGATCAGATGACTAGTGTTAGTAGATAGATACAATAGGATTGATTGTATATTATGCACATTGATTGGGGGGATAGTTCTTCCAGATAGGCAAGGTCATGGATTTCTAGTTGGATGGGGTGCGATGTTGGTTGGTATGCTGGAGAGTGAGACTAGGTATGCTTGGGGTCCATGTCTACTTGGGATGTTATATTTTCACCTACACGACATTGCTTATAGAGACACACAGTCACTTACTTGTGGGACCACTCTACTGATGGTATGGGCTTGGGAGAGGATAGCCATTTTTCGTCCTCCAGTTACTATAGAGCGACAAGAGAGATTCTCGTATGTGTTCCAATATATAGGACACATTACTCAGACACATGTGGGAGACACAGGGTTTTGGAGACATGCATTGGACATTCTGGATTAGTTTACATGGAGACCGTACATGGATTGTGAGGAGTGGTCAGATGAGGAGGTACATTTGGTATTTTGCAGACAAACATAGTATCTTATTAGGAGGACTGTTTCTAGTGTACATATCATTGAGCGACACTTGCCAAACAGAGTTTTGAGACAGTTCGACAAGGTTTAGGATGAGCCTCGGAGTAGAGCAGAGTTTGCTCATTTGTCTAGAGAGGTTCCTTATTGGGGCCCTATGATTCTAGTAGCTACTACTGAGGTAGAGATATAGGCATTACATCCAATTCAGTGGGGTTGGAGAGATGAAGCAGCAGACCCAGGGACGACAGTTGTGTATGATGCATGGTGGGTACAGCGTTGGCCTGTTTCTTATACAGATTTGGATTAGTCGATACCTATTGAGAGACGAGGCACATGACCTAGAGGGTGACAGAGAGGTGGAGGTGCTAGAGTTGGTAGAGTTGGAGGGAGAGATGGTGATGGTAGAGGTGGTAGGTGAGGATGGAGAGGACGAAGAGGGGGCTAGGTAGGTGCACTTTCACCTATCCGTGAGGTAGTAGCAGAGGATGTACCGATGTTGGACATCGGAGGTGGAGTGGATGTACAGGCTGGAGATGAGCATGCTGCAGAGGAGGCAGTTGTAGAGGAGTGTGCAGAGGTAGATATTGGAGTGGAGGATGTTGCAGAGGATGTAGATATAGATATGGCTATAGACCATCTGGGTATTTTAGCAGGATATGGGGAGGATGATGTGGAGGAGGAGGCACCGATGGAGGAGTAGGAGAGAGAGCTCAGGGATCAGATTGTGGAGGGGAGACGGGAGGATGATGCTCCTAGGGATGGTGATAGGGAGGCTTTGGAGGAGAGACTCAAACTCATGGCAACAGAGTTTGATGCTATGAGGTTAGAGAGAGACAATGCTCATACAAAGAGGGATAGTGCACTTATGGAGAGAGATCAGGCCATAGCTCGGAGATAGGAGATAGAGCAATAGTTCACAGAGGTTAGATGCCTTTGCAGTGGGTCCTCATCTGATGGTATGGTATGAGAGTTAGTCAGATCGGTTGAGAGAGCCACCTATTACAAGGACTTATATGAGGTAGTGGTGCCAGCAAAGAGACGGGCTCCTAGCTTTTCAGAGGTGCACAGTCAGAGGTCACAGAGCAGGAGTCAGAGGACACAGAGTACTGAGGGTGTGGTAGGACCATCAAGGGCAGGTCCATATGAGAGGCCTTCCACCTCATAGAGAGCACCTTCGAGGCTTTTCCCACCACCTTCACCATGTGACAGTAGTGGCAGTGGGACACGACAATAGTTCTTTATACATGTAGACATTTGTATTTTTGATCAAAGAGCCTGCAAGCTCATGTTTTATTTATGGATACATTCAGAAATTGTACTGTGACACACTATTTTTGAGCGATATATATATATATATATATATATGATTTTGGTGGCTTCTATATGATATGCAGTTCTATTTTATGGATGATGCATTATTTCTACATGATTATGTTTCCTAGATGATGTATATACATGTGTTATGAATGAATGTTTCTATATGTTATGAGTTATGCATTTTATAATGATGTTATGGATGTCTTAATTTACTTATGATAATGAATGCAATGTTCTATATGATGCTTATTTATATGTGATGGTGATATGTACATGCAATGTTTACATTATGTATGTTATGATGATGAAATGCCTATTATGTCATGATTTTAAATGTATTTAATGAAGATGTTAACGTTACTATCTATATGTGTGAAATGCTTATTGAATTTCATAGGACTTTATCATTATGTCAAAGAAGAGAAATGTTAGGATGAATGAATTCAGAATGTTAGTAAGAAATAATTAAGGTTGATTGATTGAGAAAAACTGTAATCTTTGATATATTGCCAAAATATGCTATGCTTGCTTGTTATCATCATTGGGCGGGACATGACACAAATGGATAGTACACACTATGATATGAGATAGATCATAGTGTACAAATTCATCCATCTATGAAAAATAGAGTCAAAGACAAGGAGTGTCTTAACTCATACTAAGGACAGAATTTCCACAGTCGTTTTGTTGAGACAAACCATAGACAACAGACAAATAAAAGACGGGTCATGAGACGTCATTGCTCCTCTAAATCCTTGATAGGACATCCTTGAGGAAACTAGTAAGATGACTCAAAAACCAATGTTTAAAAAGATAGTTGACAAACAACAGCCACAAAAAAAGAGTCTTGAGACATCCTTGCTTCTCTAAATCCTTCAAGGGACATCCTTGAGAAAGCTAGTAACCGGACTAATTCACAAATCGATAAAAAGATAAGACAAAATAAGATATAAAGTCATAAAGCCAAATAAAAGTATTCGCCAAAACTTGATCTTGTGGGATTGTTTGATGTTTGATGTTTGACATAGCATAATGTGAGAGATGACACATATCGCATAAGATGTTGAGTCTGGTTTTGACCTAGTGACTTTTGTATAAGGCATGACAAAGCTTGGTTTTAGAAAGACACGTGCCATATAAGATGTTGGAGCTTGATGACGTTGAAGTGACAAGCTACATGAGACTATGAAAATTTGATGACGTCTATTGACAAGAAAGACATATCTTGCTTAAGACATAGGTTGATCACTTTGACAATGTGTTTGATATTTACTTGATGACAGTTTGAGATGTTTTGCCTTGTTGTTGCATGATTTGTTTTGATTCCTTGACTAATAAAAAGTATGTGTATAGACATTGATGACATGAAATGATACCCTAAACTATGATATGCAACTTGTGTGATAGTGATTGTGAATGAACCCTATTGGACTGACCTAGTGTGGTCTCGGGAGCTCATCAATTGATTAGCCTTGCCTACATTGTACACTCAAATACCTCATAGTTCGACACAACCAATGACTTTGAATGTACAAAGATTCATGATTTAAAATGTGTGTGATATATGACAAACCTAGACTGACAAACCTAATGCCTCGGGGGCACATCGATTGATGGCCTTGCCTATGTCCCAGTCACAGAGGCAATGTAGTTCGACTATGACTGACTGAACATGACTGACTTGACTTTGTTTTTGGTATTTTCTGACATGTTTTGATTTAAAGATATCAAATTTCCACAATCCATAATGTTCTTTGCAATGATTTCTGGTTTTGATTGTGTGAGAATTTCATTGCCAGAAATCATTGCAAAGAATATTTTGATTTTTTTGGATTTTTGAAGTTTTCTAATGTTTTGGGATTTCTCAGGACATTTTTGATGGTGTGATGTTATGTACAAGGTGTCAAGGCATAGAACAAGGATTTTCCCCCAGTTGGGAATAAGAATTGCAAGATGGAGTGGGAAATTTGATGGAATGGACTCCAGATGTCAATCGTTCCAAGCAATGGATAAGACAACCATTTATTATGAGAGATGGCAAAAGAGTCTGAATAGAATGATGGTAGAGAAAAGAGTGAGCTTGACTACACATGGCGCTTGTTTACCAGGTTTTCACCATGGTACTTATCCATAGTGCCACCGAAGCGGTTTTCACTATTGGATGGATTTATTTCTCTTTACTTTTTTTTTTGGTACTACAAAGACACTTGTTTGCTAGGTTTTCATCAAGGTAACCATTTTTTTTTTTCCAGATTAAGACACAGATTCTCAGAAACTAGGCATAAAACCTCTTTAGATGTAGACTGTTGATAGGTGACCAAAGCAACTCTCCTTCAGGAGTAGAGAGTTGGTACGCTCCTGATCCAAAGGCTTCTATGACAATATAGGGCCCCAACCAGTTAGGTTCAAACTTACTTGGTTTCTCTTGTTCAGCTTGATTCTTAGGATTCTCCATTAAAACCAGGTCACCAATGTCAAAATGTCTATTGAGGACTTTCCTATTATAGCTATGATGAAGATGATTTTGATATGCTTGTAAATGATCTAATGCTTTCTATCTTCATTCATCCAATAATTCTAGCTCTTGTAACCTAGATACATGGTATTCTTCATCATCAATGTGACCCTTCAAGGATACCCTCAGGGAAGTTATTTCAACCTCAATAGGTAAGATAGCTTCGGACCTGAATACGAGGGAATATGGAGTGGCGCCAGTGGGAGTACGAAGGCTTGTGTGGTAGGCCCATAAGGCAGGATTAAGCTATAGGTGCCAGTCACGACCAGCGTCATTGACAGTCTTCTTCAGGATTCTAACAATGGTTTTATTAGATGCCTTAGCTTGGCCATTACCTTGTGGGTAATATGGGGTGGAGAAATGGTGTTTGATATGGAATTCTTCACATAAATGGCGTACTTCTTGGTTCTTGAATGGGTGGCCATTGTCCATGATTATGGATTAGGGTACACCATACTAACAAATAATTTAGTTTAGGATAAACTTAGATATTTGCGTGCTAGTGATGTAAGTCATGGGAATAACTTCAATCCATTTGGTGAAGTATTCGGTGGCAGTTATGATGAATTTATGGCCGTTGGATGATGGAGGGTGTATCTTACCTATGAGGTCAAGTCCCCATTGGGCAAAGGGCCATGGTGATGTAATTGGACGAAGCTCCTGTGCTTGCGCTCTTATCAAATCTCCATATATTTGACACTGTCTACGTTTCTTTACAAAGATGTATGAGTCTTTCTCCATTGTAGGCCAATAATAACCTAGTCTCATAATCTTATGGGCTAAAGTAGGACCACTCGAATGAGATCTGCATATACGCTCGTGTACCACTCGTAAAGTTGTTTGTGCTTCTTCAACATCGAGAAATCTCATTAGGGCATTATCTAAGGTACGTCTATATAGGGTTTCTCTGATGATGGTGTACTTAGCTGACTTTCGGATGAAGGTTCGACATTGGTTATTAGACAAGTCTTGAGGTAAGGTTTGATCAGTGAGATAGTCAAATATGTCTTTATACCAAGGAGACGTAGGACCAATAATGGTACACACCATCACAGTATCGGGGACATCATAGGCAGGGACCAACAATTGTTCAACCAGAAACTCAAACTTAGGCCCGTTACTTGGAATATCCAACAAGGAACCCACGGTTGCCATAGCATCTGCAGCCCTATTTTGGATACGTGTTTTTTGTTGAAAAGTAATGTCATTGAAATACTGCTTGAAACTATCAGCCATACACTTGTAAGGGGAAAGCTTCTCATCTTAGTATCATAATCATCATTTACTTGCCGGATTACAAGTTGAGAGTCGCCAAAAACATGTAGGCTCTTAATCTTCCACTGAGCTACCATTTTTAACCCTGTCACTAAAGCTTCATACTCTGCTATATTGTTGGTACAAGGGAAAGAAATCTTGAATGATTTGGGAATGGTATCACCTTGAGGTGTAACAAATAGGATACCAACTCCTGAACCCCGATTTTTATGTGACCCATCAAAGTATAGTTTCCAATCGGTTTTGATATCAATGTTGAAGAGACATTCATCAGGAAAATCTGCCACTAATGGATGGTCTACCTTCATAGGTGCATTGGCTAACTGATTTGCAATCACCTATCCTTTCATAGCCTTCCTCTCAACATACTGAATGTCATACTCGCTAAGTATCATAACCCATTTAGCCAATCGGCCTGTTAATGCTACCTTACTTAGGAGGTATTTGAGTTGATCAATCTTTGCAATTAACATTGTTTGTCGATTGAGCATATAGTGCTAAAGTTTTTGGGTAGAAAAGACTACCACAAGATAGGCACGTTCTATGTTGTTGTAATTCAATTCATAACCCACTAAGGTACGATTGATGTAATAGACTACTCTCTCATGACCTTGATCATCGTGTTGTGTGAGAAGAGCCCCTAATGCCGACTGAGTTGTTGAAATGTATAGTATCAATGGTTTTCCCTCTATAGGTGGAATTGAGACTGGTGGAGGGAGAAAATAGTCCTTGATTTGTTGGAAGGCCTCTTGACATTTAGGTTTCCACACAAATGGTACTCCTTTCTTGAGTAGATGTTGAAATGGGTGTATTTTATTTGCCAGTTGTACTATGAAATGCCTGATGGACTGTAATCTTCCTTGTAGGGTTCTGAGTTGACCAATACTTATTGGAGGAGGCATTTCTATGTTAGATCTTACCTTCTCTGCATTTACTTAAATGCCTCTTCAGGAGATGATATACCCTAACAGTTTTCCTGATTTCACTCCAAAGACACACTTCTTCGGATTTAGTCTGACGTTGTAATTCTCTAGCCTCTGGAATACCTTGTCTAAAACCTTCAAATGATCTTCCCTCATTTCTGATTTAGCTATAATTTCATCTACATAATCTTCCATGAGAGTGTGTACAAAGTCATGGAAAATTGTAGTCATTTCCCGTTGATAGGTAGCTCCTGCATTCTTAAGGCCAAATGACATAACATTCCAACAGTATGTGCCCCATGGACACCTGAAAGCTATCTTGTGTTGGTCTTCAGTTGCTATTTTAATTTGGTTATATCCAAAGAAACCATCCATGAGGGATATCATCTCGTATCCTACTGTAAGATCTACTATCATGTCGATATTTGGTAAAGGGAAGTCATCCTCAGGACATGCCTTATTGATGTCTCTAAAGTCTATGCAAATGTGAATGCCCCCAATTGGTTTAGTCACTGGTACAAGATTTGATATCCAGTCTGCATAGTCTATCGTCCTTATGAATCCTACATCCAAGAGTTTCTTAAGTTCTGCCTTGACCAATAGAGCAATTTGCAGATGCATTTTCCTTAACTTCTGTTTGACTAGCTTAATACCTGGCTGTAGTGGTAAATGGTGCAATATTAGGTCTGGATCCAACCTAGAATTGTCACCATATGACCATGCAAAGTTTATCTGTCTCTTTGTGAAGAAGTCCTTAAACTCAGGTTTTTCTGTCTCTATTAAAGAAGCTGCAAAATATACCTTCCGAGGATTCTCTTCTGTACCTATGTTGACTTCAACAGATTCTTCTACTAGCATCGGTGACTTTTCCTATTCAACGGGGAGAATATTTAAACCTCTATCCTTGGGTGCCTCTGAGAGGTTTTCTCCCTCAAATACATCCTTTATTTTCTCTTTCTTCGTCCAAAGGCGCCTTTCGGTTTTCACCTAGGGACTCATCATTTTTAATTTCATTTTCATTTTTCTTTTTATTCTCATTTTTGCGACTAGAGGTGTAAATAGACTCCCCAGAATATGCTTTGTCATCCAAGTCTATGGTAAAACCAACTTTATGATCCCCTCGTGGTATGCCTTCTCTAAGTCCCATGAACTCAACAATTGCTTCGTCGTTCTCGAATGTATCTATGATAGGTGTACCATGTTGATCCTAGTCGATAAGTTCGGGATATACAAGGGGCATGTCATCATCAGAGTTTTTAAAGGTAGCTACTGACAAGGTGAGTATAGAATGGTTGACATGGTCACAAAAGTTTTGGACTAACTCCTTCTTATTCTTCTTCCTAGGGGTAGGTATACTCTGATGTGGGACTATTGTAATGGTTGAATCATCAGAAGATGGTTTGTCAGGTGCCCAAGATGCATGATCAAGGGTTTCCCAATAATAGTTCTTTTTCCATTCTTCTTTGGACAAGTGTTTCCTAGGACGGGGACTAGATGGTTTTGGTACATCTTTTACCTTTAGGTCCAATTCTCCAAATAAAGCATCTATGTTCATGGTCTTGGTAGATGAAAGGGAATCCCATTGACAATCGCTTGAGTAAGGGGATTCATCGTAAATTGGAGGTTTGTCATAAACTGGGGGAAGTGGCTCCTAAGATATCTCGATGTCTGCCCTAGCCCTAGAAAACCCAATTCTAAGCGGTTGACACCCTAACCCTAGGTATTTCGATCGTGGTGAGATAGTGATCGGTTCCATCCTTCCATTTTGATATATTCCTAACCCACTGTGCCCGTCATAGCCTTCATTTTGCATTATCTTAAAGCATTTTCCATACTAGTCCTTAGCTATTTGAATAGACAGGGAGGGGTATTCATTGTCTTCTTGATACAACCAGGAATCACCTTGATCCACAATTTCTTCACTTAACTCTTCCCATTTGGTCAATGTCATTGTAGGGGGAACATGAAATGTGACCACTGACTGTCTTCTAACTGCCATGGGTAAGCCATATGCCTTAGGTGGAATCAGTTGACTGACATAGTATGATTCCTTTATATGATATTCGCCACAGCCCTTGTCTTGGATCTCGAGCTTAGGAGTGGATGATGGTGGTTTGAATGAAATGGACTTAGTAAGATGTGATGGGGCAACGTATAGGGATAAAGTGGATGATGAAGCTTCTTGGTTAACTGGTACTTGTCTTTGTGGTATTTCCCTTAGGCTTGTACAATATTGAAAAGGATCTAGATCACCATCAATAGTGATCTTTGTGCCATTATATGAGAACTTAAGACATTGGTGATATGTTGAAGGTACAACTTTCATTGTGTGTATCCAAGGTCTACCTAACAACAAGTTGTACATAAGGGTGAGATCCAAGACTTGGAAGCTGGTGTTCATGATTGCTGGGCCAATTCTTATAGGGAGTGTGACAACTCCTTGGGATGATCTTTCCTCATATTCGTAAGCCTTGATGACTATACTCTTAGAGGTATCTACGTAGTCTTTCAAGAATCCTAATGCCTTAACCAATTTTAGGGTACACAAGTTCAAACCTACTCCTCTGTCTACCAAGACTTGTCAAACTTTGGTTTGATGGACTAAGACTTCAAGATGTAAGGGGTCATTATGATCAGACTTTTCAATCGAGTAATCTTGTTGGGAAAATGTGGCATGATGCGATTTGGTCAAATATCCCACCATTTCTTCAAAACGATTGGCATCTAAGTTTGTAGGAACAGTTGTGTTATGTAGAGCGTTGTCAAGAATGGCTCAATGCTTAGGTGATAAAGTCAACAATTCCAAGATAGATATTTGTGCAGGAGTTTTACTCAATTGATCAAGAAGGTTGTACTTAAACTTGGAAGCTTGCGTAGGTGGATTGGAAGAAGGACCAGGAATAGTAATCTTAGTTCTGCATGTGTTCACATTACATTCCAGATGCTTCTTAATGATGATGGTATTGACATTCTCATTTGTGGCTCAGAGGTGATTTATGATCGTTCCTTTACCATAGTCATACTTGGTATTGTTATAATTGGCTGATGGATTATTCTTAGGTCTTGAACTGGAGGCTTTTCCTTTTGTGTGGTCATGTAACGGGTCTGTGAAGACCTTATGATCACTGTTCTTGGTGTTTTTCTACCCACCGACCTCTATGGTTCTGTTTTCAACAAAGTTTTGTATAATATTCTTCAGTTGGCGACATTGTTGTAGGTTGTTTCCTTTCCTTCGATGATATTCACAAAAAGAGTTATCATCCCACCATGAAGGTTTGAAATATCTAGGATCATACTCTCTTGGTTCCAAAGGTTTGATGAGATTATTTCTAATCAACTCTTTGAAAATTGTCTCGATTGGTTGTCCTAAAGGTGTAAATTCATGTGTAGGAAATCTTTGTTGTTGTGAATTTTGGATGTAGTTGGCTATTTGATCTGGACTATTCATCATGTCTTGATTGGAATTGTAACCTCTAAGTGTGATAACTGGTCCCGTATGTATGTTTTTAGCATCAACAATGCCATCATTTGTAACATTTTTGTTTCTAGACCAAAATTTATTTCTATCATTTGGTGCGTTCTGATGTTGGACAACCGGATTTCTGCCTGGTACCTTAATTTCTCCTTTGTCTATAAGGCCTTTCTCAAGGATGATGCCCTTTTGTACCAAGTCTGGGAATGAAGTACAATAGTGTACCCTTAAATCACTTCGCAGCTTTGGGTTGATGTTTTCTAAGAATATCGTGACCTTTTGCTTTTCTGGTGTAATTAGGGAAAATGAGATATAAAACTAGAATAACAAGATATCAAAACCCTAACTAGCACAATAGAGTACAAACAAGCATGAAATTCAAAATAACAAGCAAATGCAAACCAATCTCCAAGCTTGAATTGATTTATCTCCATTGCTCTTCTCCACCTGCATGAAAATGCATGGTTTTGAACGTTTGAATGTTGATATGTTGATTGCTCATTTTTGTAGCATAACGATAAGATGAATATGATAGAAGAAAAATAGATAGATAGATAAGAAGAAATTTTGGCAGAGTAAGGATGCTGAAAGAGGATCCCCCAAATGGCATGTGAAAGGCCTGATTTATAGGAGAAGGTTGATTTGATTCGATGGCCAAGATTAAAAGTCAAATTTGTGATATGTGTGGCTAGGATTAAAACTTTATTTTAGTGTCTATGACACACATTAAGTGGGTTATGACATGAGGCTAAAATTAAGATGTGAGGAAATAAGTGAGATTATTTTATTTATTTTGGAAGAAAAGATGCTTATGATGCACAATGAATGGGGCTAGAAATAGGATGTGAGTGAGAATCTCATAATTTAAATAATAAAATTATTTAAATTATTTGTGCATGTGAAGAGTTGTAGTCATGTGACACATGTTGCAATGTGACAATAAGTGAGGGATTAATTCAAATATTTAATTTGAATTATTTTGAGACATGTGAAGGGGGGAATTAATTAAATAAATGTGATTTATTTAATTAATTGGGAAGGCACGATTAAGTGGAATAAATGGAATAAGTGGGATAATGTAATGACCTAGGGTAAAATATTACAAGATGTTTTACAAGGTCATGTATCGACTAGGTAACGTTATGACATGGACAATTTTGGGTGTCTACATTTTTCCCCTCTTTGAGATGATGTTCGCGATGGTGAAATTTATGTCGAGTAGCATCATTTCAAAGAAGTTAAGGTATAGATAGATGAAAAAAAGATGATGCCCCAACCACTTAAAGAAGTGAGAAGTATGATGAATGAGGGAAAGGTAATGATGCAAAGGATATGAAGAAATGGGATGATAATATAGGATATGATGATGATGATGATATAGGAAAGGTGATGATGATGCAAAAGATATGAAGAAATGGGATGATGATATAGGATATGATAATGATGATGATGCCCTCTCGAGGGGATAGGAGGGTTGCATAAACATGGATATTCTCTCGAAATAAATGAAATGATAAAGGAGGGATAAGATGAATGATACAAGATAAGAAGTAGATGAAAAAGAAAAATGACACGTTATGCTGCAATAAAGTGAGCAATCATATGTTTGATATAGCACTAGACGTTATGCACCAAGGTATAAGGACCAAGGTGACGATGTGTCTCGTGCCCCAGCATAATACAACCTTGTCTAGATACAAGATATGAATATTAGCTAGGAGTGATTCAGATTTGATGCAAATGCAAATTGAAATGATAAAACACAAGCAAGCAAGCATGCACAAATGATACAAAAACAAACAAGGTATTGCCCCTGTCAAGCTGTAAACCGATGATTAATTGATTGACTGATGATGATGATAGTGTTGTCATTGTGGGGAACGATATATCCCTAGATCAACACAAGGATAATTGATTGATTGATTGATGATGATGATAGTGTTGTCATTGTGGGGAACGATATATCCCTAGATCAACACAAGGATGATTGACTGATTGATTGGGTTTACAACAAGATTAGGATCAAGACCAAAGGATGTGATTGGATAATTTGGCAAGATTGATTAGCTTCATTGGTATGGATTAAGGATTGACTTGCATTTGGATTATTGCTTGGAAGGATTGAAGATGCTTGATTTGAAGATTTGGATGATGATTGTTGAATTAAATTGAGGAATAATTTACTTGGAATGATTTTGATTGATTGGATTGATGAAGAAATGATTTGATTTGATGATAATGATTAGATTGATTAGAAGAATGGGTTTGATTAGAAGAAGTGATGTGATTGATTAGAAGAATGGATTTGATTAGAAGAAGTGATGTGATTAGATAATTTGATGAAAAAATTGATTTGAAGAAGTTGAATTGATGCGTTGAAGTGATTTGGTTTGATTTTATTGCTTGGATTCTTGAAATGTTTTGATTTTTTGGATTTTTGAAATGTTTTGATTTTTTTTTTAGATTTTTTCGAAATGTTTTGATTTTTTTGGATTTTTGGAATATTTGATTTTTTTTGGATTTTTGGCCTATGTGATTTTTTTGGATTTTTGAAATGTTTTGAGATGTCAATGGATGAAAATTTGGGTAGCCTTTGTGCTAGATACCAATGACAAGGGAAAACCAAGTCTAGGTGCAAGGAGATAGATGTGATTGATGGATGAAAGGGTGGGTGATAGGATAAGGGACAAAAGGCTCATGATATATGGATGGATAAAAAAGGATAGGTCATAGTGAATGAAATGGATGTATGCATCATAAGAGGGAAAGGATGTGATCTCCAAAGACTATGTCGCATAGGAATAACATGCCCCATTCTAGGTACAATACTTAGGATTCTTCATGACAAAGCTTATGACACTAGGATAATGATAGGCTTGTTTGGAAGGATGAGGTATATCAAAAGATATCCAAAGCATGTTTCAACATTTTGCCCCATATTTTTATCAAGATCAAAAAGAGGAAGAGAGGATGAATGGACTCAATATGATAAGTATATGGGTATGATGGATAAAGATGGTAGGTAGGATGGAGATGATATGATAGGAAATGACATGATAGGATAGATAGTGCAGATGAGACAAAGTGCCCCCAAGTGTAAGTGACATAGAAGATCAACCTACACATGACGCCTGTTTGCCAGGTTTTCATCATGGTACTTATCCAGGGAGCCTTGTTTACCAGGTTTTCACCGTTGGATGAAGGGATTTCTCTTTACTCTTTTTTTTTCTCTTTTTTTTTTCTTTTTTTTTTGATTTTTTTTTTTAAAGATAAAAGAAGGGGAATATGGATAGGAGGGACTCAAGTGTCTAGTTCCATGAAAGGTGATAGTCTCACTAGAGATGGATGTCATCACATGGACCATGTCAAATGTCATTATGCTCATAGATGTTGGTAAGGGATGACATGAAAGAGAGATGGAGTGTAGATGATGGATTATTGATGTGGATTATGGAGGGATTGGTGGATTATTATGTGGATTATGTAGGGGAGATGAATGAGAGGCTTAGCCAAAAGCATGGACCATAGGAAGGTGATGGGGGAGATGTGTAGGCTAATAAGTGAAGGGTGAGGAGATGGAGGTATGTGGAATTGTTGTGAAATTGAAGGGAACCATGACCAATGGTTGCACACTATGATAAACGTTGAAGTTTTTGATGTGGAGGGGGTGTAGGAAGCAATGGAGATGTTTTCTTAGGAGATGGGTGATGAAGTGCTTTAGGTACCCACATAGACTTAGTATTTTTATGACTTTTATTTTGCTTGTGGGATGAAATATGAGATTCTTGAATAGAGTGGGAATATGAGGTGGAAGTGGATCGTTGGGATTTTTGAGATGTAGATGCCTCGTTTGACTTGTTTTCCTTTTTCTTAGGGACCCAAACCATTTTAGTTTTGGAATTTTCTTTTGGAGGTATGGGCTTATATTGATTTTTGGATGGATTTTTCTTTGATTCTTTTATTTTGTGTCCTAGGGCATGAGGACCCTTCAATTTTTTTTCTTTATAGCTAGAGGCATCAATTTTTTTGCTTTTGAATCCCATGGGTATGGTGGAATGAGTGGAAGCTTCATGTTTAGACAATGTGTGCATTGATTGGCCATGATTAAGATTTTTAGAGGATTTATGGATAGGTGGATAAGGGGATTGGATAATGGGGATATTAGGTGTTGGGAGTAGTGGAGGTAGATTAGATGGAGGGTTATTAGGAGTTGGAAGCAATGGTGGCAAAGTTGATGGTGGAAGATGTACGGTCACATGCTTTTGACATTTGTAAGCTAATGGAGGAGGGATGACAACATATGTTTTAGGCATATGATAGGATTTATGGTGGAAAGAGGACTTATGATGGATGGAGGAAGTACCAACATCTTTAGATTGGTGTCCTTGGGGTGTATATCCAAGGCCATAAGAGCGTAGAGGGACCTTGACATGGATGGGCTCCAAAACACCTTGTTCATGAAGGCCTAAAACTTTACCTTGATAGTTCATGTTCTGAAGCATGCGATGGAAAATGGGACTAGGTGTGTTTTGGACACTAGACTTGAGTTCATTGTTAGATGAAGAAGGTGAAGTGGATAAAGGTTGTTGTTGTTCTAAGGAGGAAAATTCATGAATAAATATGGATAGACCAATAGGACATGTTGGTGGATTTGAAATGGGGTTTATAGTGGATGTGGAAGGATCATTAGGATCTTGATTATGTTCATTTAGATCCACACTATTGGTTTGATCTTCTACATTTACTTGGGAGGCATGTGTCTCATCATGAGAAGTGGATAATGCAAGATCATGGATAGGACTAGGTAGGGGGTCTATAGGAGCAATGGAGGTTTCTTGCTCATGGATAGGTGAAGTGATAGGATCTTGACCATGGGATGCATAGAGTTGGCTAAGAGGATCATCATGGCCTTCTTGATCATAGGTAAGATCTAGATCATAGAGGGAAGCTTTGTCATGAATATGGCCAAGTATGTTATGAGTGGGATCATTAGAAGGGCCTAGATCTTGATTAGAATGAGAGGTTAATGTTTCTTCATGCCTAGGATAATGCTCTTGACATAGCTCTTGGATTTGAGTGGAAATGGAAGTGGAAGGCTCTAGAAGAGGCTTGGTGTGATTTTTATGATCAATAGGTTGTGGACCACATGATGGAGTTGGAAGAATATGCATGACATTCAAAGGTTCATTGGTAAGCTCATTAATGGGTGCTTGACATGGGGATGGTCTTTTCCGTGCTAGCAGTCTTTGGAGAAAATCGCTAAAGGATTCTTTGGTTGATGGATTAGTGCTTGAGAAGTTGGATGGTGGTGTTGGTGTAGGACTAGTATGCTTTGAAATAGGCATTTTATTAAATGGTGATGGAGGACTAGTAGATGGAATGGTGTATGATTCCAAACTTATGGTGGTATTTCCCTTGTCAAAAGTATCATTAAGGTGACCTAAGATTTCTACAAAGTTTTCATCATCACTAAGATCTACAAAATTCTCATCATCACTAGGAGCAAAGTTTGACCCACCTTGGAGGATATATGGTTTTGGATTATCTTCATGATTAGGTGAAGGGGCTCCTTGAAGTATGACCTTGGGCTTGTGACTAAGATCATTAAGGATTAGGACCATTTTAGCAAGTGCTTGACTAGGATTAGGGTGAAATTGATTTGAATGTGATTATAAAAAGGATGATTAAGATGATCAGAATGATATGTTTATGTGTTGGTGTTCATAGCTTGATATTGAAATTTTCAAACAAATGATTACACATGTACACACATGAATCACACACGCAAGACACATAATCAAGTTTGAATTTGAAATTATGAACGTGATGATTAAGCACGCACTTGAAGAAGACACATCAACAAGTCCTAGAACTAGTCAAGTGGGTATGGCCAATTAGGTCTTAAGCTAGGATGCACGAGGTTGACTAGGGATAATTTGAAAGATAAATCCTGTCACACAGTTGGGAGAAAGGGGTAACCCACCCTTCACCTTCACTTCCCAAAGGTATAAAGTTCTTTGGGGCTTAGCCAAGAGTGACAAGATTTTAACTCCCAAAGAAGTGCGTCTTTCAATTCACACTTTGATTGAGGTCGTCCCTAGGGGTGATGAAATCGCCCAGCAGGCCTCCTATGAAGGGTTTGACAAAAACGAACCAAGTGAGGTGTTTTTATCACACACACATTTGATTCACACTAGCAATTGTTAATTTTCCTTTAGAAAATTGAAATGTGTGTAAAACAATTCAAGCACTTGTTTTTTTTTAAGCCCAAAGCCAAAATGTGTGATGATAGACAATGATTCTTTTTAAGCCCAATTTCAAAGTGTGAATGCAAATAGAATGTTTGTTTTAAAGCCCCAAATTGAAGTGTTTTGCAAACAAGATTGATTGATCAAATGAGAGATAAAGATAATAGAATGAGTGCACCCAAAAATTTTCGCTTTCCAATTTTATGTGTATGATTGATATTGCTACTACTACAGCTCCTTATGATCATTTGCAAAATAAAAAAATGATATTATAATGCAGCCAAAACAAAAAGTTCATCAGGAAATTTCAATTTCAAATACACGTTTTTAACATAACCGAATTAGATTCGATTATTTGAAGATATTATTTATCTGAAAAATAAAAACTCAAAGAAGGAACCCCTACTAATTTTACGAGAAATTTTCAGAAATGTAAAGAAGTTAGAAAAATTCCCTATTTTGCACTCAGAAACGCGGATTTGTGAAAAATATACAGAAAAAAAAGATCGGATTATTTCGCATTGCATTTGAGCTATAAATTAAATCTGTAAAATAGAGACCCCTATTAAAATTACAAGAGATTTCTGGAAATGTAAACATTTTGGAAAAATTCGCTGATTTGCATTCAGAAAGTAAACTTTATGAAAAAAAATAAAATAGTGATAACGCCTACAAAACATGTGATAAACTCTCAAATTTTTTATTGTTGTCCATTGAGATGATTTGTAAGCTTCTGTGAAAATTTTGTAGAGAAATATGCAGCCATTTGAAAGATATGATGGAATTTGTAAAACATGGGGTTTCATCCAAAAACTGGCAGATCTGTAACAAAAAAAATAATGAACCTGCAAAAAAACAAGCTAAATCAAAGGATTCATGTCGGGTTCACCAATGTAATTAGGGAAAATGAGATATAAAACTATAATAAGAAGATATCAAAACCCTAACTAGCATAATAGAGTACAAAAAAGCATGAAAATCAAAATAACAAGCAAATGCAAACCAATCTCCAAGCTTGAATTGATTTATCTCCATTTCTCTTCTCCACCTGCATGAAAATGCATGGTTTTGAACGTCTGAATGTTGATATGTTGATTACTCATTTTTGCAGCATAACGATAAGATGAATATGATAGAAGAAAAATAGATAGATAGATAGATAAGAAGAAATTTTGACAGAGTAAGGATGCTGAAAGAGGATCCCCCAAATGGCATGTGAAAGGCTTGATTTATAGGAGAAGGCTGATTTGATTCGATGGCCAAGATTAAAAGTCAAATTTGTGATATGTGTGGCTAGGATTAAAACTTTATTTTAGTGTCTATGACACACATTAAGTGGGTTATGACATGAGGCTAAAATTAAGATGTGAGGAAATAAGTGAGATTCTTTTATTTATTTTGGAAGAAAAGATGCTTATGACGCACAATGAATGGGGCTAGAAATAGGATATGAGTGAGAATCTCATAATTTAAATAATAAAATTATTTAAATTATTTGTGCATGTGAAGAGTTGTAGTCATATGACACATGTTGCAATGTGACAATAAGTGAGGGATTAATTCAAATATTTAATTTGAATTATTTTGAGACATGTGAAGGGGGGAATTAATTAAATAAATGTGATTTATTTAATTAATTGGGAAAGCATGATTAAGTGGAAAAAATGGAATAAGTGGGATAATGTAATGACCTAGGGTAAAATATTACAAGATGTTTTACAAGGTCATGTATTGACTAGGTAACGTTATGACATGGACAATTTTGGGTGTCTAGATTTGGTATTTCAATTGGACATCTGCTAGCTAGACTTCTCCATCTCTGGAAGAAGGTGGTGAAAGTTTCACGTTTTCTTGTGTCGTGTGGCACAAGGTTGCTATTGTTACCTTATTGTCTATGTTAAAGGAAAAATGTTCAACAAACTTCTCAGCTAATTCACCCTAGGATCGTATGCCATATGGTAATTTAGAAAACCATTCCGGTTCTATCTTGACAAGGGTTCATGGAAATAGTCTCATCAAGTATGTGGGGTCATACGATATGTCCATGCATGCCATTGAGAATTCTCTAATGTGTTCCAAAGGATTCTTTCTCCCATTATACTTAGGCAAAATCGGTATAATGTATCCATGGGGGAAAGGTGTCATATAAAGTGCTTTGTCAAATGGACATGGACATAGGTCTTGCACTGAGGTAGTTCATTTTCCTGACATAGACATGTTGTCCATCTGTTGTTGAAGAGTTTTCATTTGGTTTTGAAGGACATCTACTTGTGTCAAGGACATGGTGTTTGTGTTGTTTAGATCAATGTAGGTGTTCTGATATGCCATGTTCTATGACGAGTTGTGATTTGGCAAGGGAATATATCCTATTAGAATGTTCTGATTTGGTATAGGAATGCTTCCTGTCTGAATGGTTTGATTTGGTATAGGAATGCTTCCTGTCTGAATGGTCTAATTTGGTATAGGAATGCTTCCTGTCTAAATGGTTTGATTTGGTATAGGTATATTTCCGCCAACTTTGGATCTCTTACCAGTCGTGTTGGTGCCAAAGGGGTTGGAGGAAGTTTCCCCCGCAATAAATTGTAAACCCTACATTATGTTGAAAGGGATTGTGCTTACAATTGATGATGTTTGAGTAGATGTGCTAGTTGGTATCGTTGCTGTAATTTGGGGAATAGAAACACTTGATGTGACAGTTTGCGTCGGTTGAATCAGTGGTGTTTACAAAGTATGAATATCAAATCTTGGTGGTAGTTTGGCACCTTCTGCTAGCAACTTTGCTAGATATTGTTGGGGATCATTTGCCAAACATTCATCCATAAAGGATGCAAATTCAGGATCTTGTACTACTGTGTCTATGTCTTCTATGTAAATTTATCCATGTGTGTCTCTAGTGACGTGTTTTTCAAGCAAAGGTTTGTGTAGTCTTTTACTTCCTGATGGTTGATTTCTGAATGGATTGATGAATTCTTTGGGGTTTGTCATTGCTTTATGTTTCTTTTTGGACCTTGTTTCGACCATGAAAAAGTTGCTTAAAATGGGGTAATGCAGACTATGTCTAAAAACTAATATGACCTATGTCTATGTTTTTGGATTTTTTTTTTTGACAATTAATGACGTTGCTAAAATGGTTTCTAAAAAGACGTATACTAAGATGACGTATGATAGGATGAAAAATATGCAAAATTTTGAGTAGACTATGATGATAAATGAGTCTAAGATGGGTATAACCTACCACCTATGGGATAAATGCATGCAATGATTTATTTTTGACCAAGGAACCTGATTGTATTACAAGGACAGTTGACAAGGTGAATTTTCCAAACTAGACTTTTGAGCTGAAAAGATCCACTAAATGGGACTAAAGTGACTAGGTTCAATGATTGTGACAAATTGAAACATGAATGTTTTGAATGATGAGGAAAGTTATCTATTCTCTGATATGCAATTTTCTAGGAAGTATCTATATGCATGCAACTTAGGATGATTATGACTAAGACGTTTACTGTGACTAAGATGTATATGACACCTAATGATGTAATTTTTTTGAGTAAAATTTATCAGTTTCTATCCAAGGTTGATCTTAAGAACCAGAAGCAAATAGTGACAATGATGTTTCAGACTCAGTTTGCGGTTTTTGATGTTTTTTGTTGACAGGAAAATGCGGTTCACCTAACGGTTGCGGTTATAATGTTGATAGATGCGGTTTTCTATTGTGGATGCGATGTTTATGACAGTTGCAGTTTTTCCTATGACAAATGCAGTTTACAAATACACATGCAGTTCTAATTTTGGACTCTGTAAACCTAGATTTTTTGACAGACACTTGTGACTTGAAAATTGACAGATGCGGTTTGCATGCACACATGGGACTCAAAATATGACAGTTGCAGCTCGTAATATCCAGACTGTGAATGATGAATGTTTTGAGAGACACATATGACATTTCCCCTAACAAATGCAACTCTCTATGATAGATGTGGCATTTAAACTGACAATTGCGACTCAATTTTCTGACAGTTGAAAAATTTCCCTGAAAGTTGTTTTGATGACTTAGTTTGTTGATCAAGATTTTGACGAATACAACAGAAAACAAACACAACAATCAATGTATTTTTAGTTTGTGATGAAATACTTGTTAAGACTCGAAAAACATTTACAACCTAGGCTTTTTGGACAATACTTGTTGAGTTCTTACTTGGATTTCTCTAGCTACACATATTTATGGCGAATGACTAGTAGTTTGACCCCTATTGTACCCATGAAACTCCCATGGCATACATTTCATTTCCACACATAAATCGTAAGAATGTAAGACGACTTCACAGGGCCGGCCTTGCTACACCAACAAGTAGGTAGGATTTTGTTAACTCTACAATAAGGTGTTTAATAAGGGCATTTTGTTCATGGGGCACTATCCAATGTCAGAAAGACTCCATTTTTGTCCATCTTGTCAGAATAGTGAGCGTGATTTTTGGGCTTTCCCCAAAAATCCGTTTTTATATACCGGGTGGAAGTCGCTTGGCTTTAGCGTGTTACCGGTCTGAGTCGTCTTGGGGTGAGTACTTTTTCCCACCAAGATAGGCCCAAGTTCTAGAGTCAGTAACAGTTTCTCTTACACCCAGGATCACATGACTGTGGAAGGGGAGAGGATACTTCAATATACTGAATCGTAAGGGTGACAAATATGTGCAATGCACCAGACAAAGAAGACAATGATTCTATTTAATCCAAACGACAATTATCTATCTACCAAACATAAAGTTCTTTTTAATCCACATGACAATTATCTATCTACCAAACAAAAGCTTGCTAAATAAATAAACACAAAGGAATTAGGTCCTGCATGGAAATTTATCAGTAGTTCATTGTTCTTGTCTTTGGCTTTCATCCTGCAGAAAATATTGTCTTTGGTTTTTAATTGTCTTCTATCCTTCGTCCTGCAAACACTACGTTATTCCACCTTAACACAACTATAAACAAACATTAGTGAAAATCAAAACAACCTAAAAATAGAAAACAAAAAATATGGATGTACGAAAATCAATAAAAAGGTGGAAAAAAATTCCCAGCCAAATGCTGCTTTTGGAGCCATAGATGCGGTTCGATGTTGACAGGCGGATGTGGTTCGGACTGAAAGATGCGTCTTTGTTTTTAGCAGATGCGTCTCATGGATACAGATGCGTCATTTTTATGAACAGATGTGGTGTGCCATTTAAAACCCAAAAAAAAAAAAAGAGAAAAATGGGAAAACGGAAAGATGAAAAGATGTGCGAATTTTGAAACCTGTTCACGTCGAGTTCACCAAATGTAACAATAGATTAAAAGATGATCTTTCAAATATGATGAGATGGATAATCTGCAACTAGAATAAACGATGTTAATCCTAATCTAAATAATAATCTAAAATCAAACAAAAAAGAACAAGGAAATAAACATAACAAACTAACAAATTAATGGAAAGCTCTCACCGAATATGTGTTCACTCCTTTGAATTATCTTGATTTTTCTTCTCCATTTTTCCTTTTCAGTATTCTTGCCCTCAAATTTTTGTGTTTGAATGCAAGCATAACTTTGTCGAGTGTCTAAGAAAAATATCGAAGATAAGTTTCTTCTCAAAAGTGTATGATTTCGGGAGGAGGAATAATGATTATGACAAGCCATTTTATAGATTTTGGGTTTTTGAACGATTGGCTCAGATTGAAAGAGAGATCGACAAACGAGATTGATGAATGCCATGCGATGTGAGTTTTGTCTCAGATAGAACATGAGTTAGAACATGAGTTAGAACACGAGTTCAAGAAAGACTGGAAATAGAGACTAAGTTAGAACGTGAGTTAGAACATGAGTTTAGGATCTTAATCTTCAAAAATAGAAGAAATTGACTTTGTATGCAAAAGACATAGTTAGAACTTGAAGAATAATGCATTCGAATGCAAACAGGAGTTAGAACTAGTTAATCGACTAGTTGTGACGGAGAGTCTTCTCGCAAAGATAAACAAGTGTTGAATCTAGAGATAACTGGAGAACTAAAAATAGACCTCGAGTCAGAAGGTGAGTGAATGACTTAGATAACTGATTGATCGAAGAATGTGACATGAATAATTAAATATGAATTAAATGTTAATTTAATTGAACATTAAAAAATAAGAGACTTTAATTAAATAAATAAAGTAATTTATTTAATTTGACTGTTTGAAAAGGATAATATAAATAATTAAATAATAAATATTTAATTATAGATAAAGGGGGTTAAATTGAATAATTAAATAAAGATATTTAATTATAGTTGGAAAAGTACGATAAAGGGGTAATTAAATAATAAATTATTTAATTGATAGATAAAGAAGGAAGAATTAATTAGTTCGCAACATAATTAAATAAATATGATTTATTTAATTAATCAAGTTGAATAAAGGTTATTTATTAATTAATGAATTAATTAAAAAAGGGTATTTAATTAATAGAGGAAATATATGTTAGAAAGGTTAATTAAATAATAAACATTATTTAATCACGACGACAGACTATAGAAAATTATGTCGAATGTGTACTTGCAGGCCTAGACCAATTTTCGGTATCTGCAATGGTAATCAATAAAATGAATCCCATTTTGAATAATTTTGACTTGTTTGAGATATGTCCCTTGCACTACAACTAAACCTGTAGGGAACAACATTCCATCACTTGTTTATGGTTTTGTTAACTTCATCCTCTCCTCTGCACAACGTAATAAATAATAACTAACACCTTATATATTTGCAGCCTCTACTATGACTGCAAAAACATCTCCTGTACACATATATACAATGTTCAATTTTTAAAAATTAGAACCAATATTTAATTTTAGAAAAAAATTAGTAAAAAAGTTACAATTAAATTTTATCTAAATCAACAAATAATATAATTTATAAATCAATCTAAAGTTACAAACTTTACATGAACATATATATGCACACTTACCTTTTTTAATCAATCCTAAAATGTGGTCATAATCAATTGAAATCAAAGGAATGTATTCAAATCTTTCGTCTTCATCTTCATTGTATGTGTCAGTAATAACTAGTGGTACAAAATCTTATTCACTAACATATCCATGTTATTGGTTGTTATAATTATCATAATATCCCAAAATCTAGTCATAACAAAAATAAGAGTAATCCATAGTGCACAATGTCCATGTGTGCCTATCTGCACTCATCAGACAATTCAAAGATCTTTTTTTCTCTACCCTCTTGCATCCATGAATTATTATTCTATCCACACCTATAAATTATATATAATTCAAAATAAGATAAATATAGAGTTATTACACTTAAAATTTTAAAAACAAGCAAAAAAAATCAAAATAATAAATGGCGTACCTGATCTATCTCTCAAAACACTCTATTTGGACATGGGTTCCTCCCTGAAGATGTGTCAACATCACATGAAAATTGTTTCTTACACCATTCAACATCATGTGCATCATTTATAGGATCTCCCTCATTATTCATTTGATGTTTTCTTAGATCACGTTTGATGCAAGCTCCCGTGCTGTCATGTTCACCCTTTCCATGCCCACTCTCAAAGAAAATCCAAACATGTGGTATATTATCATGTTGATGATATCTACATAGTGCATAAAATGGCCTTGATGATTTGAATTATAATGCACACCCTTCAAGACATACAATTTGTTTTTCAATCTTCACACCTCTTCTTGCCAAAAATCTTCAAAAAACTTCTTAAAGCAATGTTGGACAAAAAGTGTGTCATGCTCTTTATCATCACTAATATAAAAGTGATTATTTCTTAATGACTCATTTTTAATAAGTATTATCAACACCATCCAAATCCAATTGTTCATGTTGATAACACACATGCACCATAATAGTGACCTTCTTTGAATAGTAATATTGTGTTTGAATCTCCTTTTGATGGGTAAAAGAGTATTTTTATGCAAAGACAACTCTTGATAAAATTGTTCCAAGTGGGAAAGTATCTCTTAACAACTAATTTTTTTTCTTACCACTTAGCATAAAATGCATGATGTATGTACAGTTGTATCAATTTATTAAAAAATTCTATAAATGTTTCAATAGGTACCTCCTCTTCTACATAATCTAACCTTGTGGATTCTTTCCTAATTTTTGTTTCAAACTTTATGTACTTGTAACTCTTGCAATTTACCATCTTCGTACCTTGAAAGTATCTTCGTTTCTTAAAGGAATTTTAGCCATATTTCTACATATTTCATAAAGTCCTTTTATGCATTTAATTGGACCATCTACATCATCATCAAATTTATCACATAAGATGGATGCTGTTAATTGACTTACTCATTTAGGAGGCACATTTTGAGAACCATTAGTTTTTTCTCTAATTTTTTGAAACACGTGATAGTAAAGATCAAATTCAATATGATAATGACAACAAAAAAAATCAAAAATCTTGTTTTCCTTCACATAATGTGGCCTTAACATTTGAAACATTATTTGTCCAATCTTTGTATGAGGATTTTCATCACAAAAAATTACATATGTCTCATATTGTGTTATGTCTAACCAATTTTTTGTATGCAATTCAAAATTGTCTGCCCCGATCCTATGTTTTAGAACATCTCTTTTATTTGATGAGGGATGAGTATGATAAATCCAAAAAAGTGAGATCAAGTTCCTAACACCATCTTCAATATTTTCAGAATGAGGATCCCTACACATCAATGCCTAATTTCCTTCTACAATAGTATCATCCAAAACCTTTCTCCTTTTCACATATCTTGTTATTGTCTTTCTACTTAAGCTAATTTCACTTGAAAGTGAAGAGATTTGATGATTTCTTGTCATTTATGGAATTACAATAGATGCCAAAATCAATCATCTTGAAATGATCTTATCCACTAATCAATATTGTTTCCCAATGGAACCCAACCTTTTTTAACATTTTCAACAATCTTTTTTCTAGGAATCTTTTCCTCTTTTTTGTGAAATTTTTACCCATCAATTGTAATGGCTCTTTTAGGTCATCATGAAGAAGTAATGTTGATAACAGTTGAGCTTGAACAAGTGTATCATGATTTTTGAAATAAGCCTCAATTATTTCCTTTGAAGTTCTTGTCAATGCGCTCTTAGTAGTTTGACTATGTTGTTCAATACAAAATTTCAATTTCTATATCCATTTCAAGTAAATGATCTATTATTTTGTAAGATTTTTTTCTCTTCACCTCTTTAATTAGGTTCATAGTATGAATATCGGTAGAAGGAAGCAATCTTGATCCCCATCCAACATCAAAGCGTGTATGGGCCTCCTCTCTAAAATTAATTGTTTATTCTTGGGTATCCTCCCTGACATCAACTATGTGTGTTTTAGCCTCCTCTGCTCTAGTAACTAAATTAGGCCGGACCTCTACTCCAGTTTTTGTATGTTGAGCCCCTACACATATCATATAAAAGAGAAGATTTTAGAATATATAAAAAATAGATTATTATACTATGGATAAAGCATCAAGGTGATTATGAATTTAGAATTAGAATGTGTTAGGGATGTAGTATTCATCCACACAATTTTCTCCAACTTTGAATTACAATTAAAATACCGATCAAGCATGCATGTCAAATTATTTACAAGGAGAGAAAATGAACATGTGAATGGAAATAACATCTAGAATGATATTTCCATATGAATGGTCATGTGCACAAGTTCCATTTAAAGTTAGTTTCATGTCCTATTTATGTTACAATCAAAAAATTCTAGAGGAGTACCGTCTAATCAATCATTAACAACTAATTTCTAATTTGTCAAATTATAATATATGTAGAAGTAAACTTATAGGTACATATTCAACTACTAGACCATTTGACCTAAAAAGAGATTCAATGTAATAAAGATAAGTGAACACCTACAATATTATAGATCGATATATTATTAGTAAAGGAGGAGATAATATTACATGTTGCATGAATAACGTTAACTATGTCCTATGAATAAATAATCAATATAACAATGGTGAATGTGGTGCAAAATTCCTAGAGGGCTACAATAATCATATGCACATATAAAACATTAGTTTAATATATTAGATACATATGTCCAATTAAAACATTAGTTCGATATATTATATACATATGTCCAATTAAAACATTAGTTTGATATATTATATACATATGTGCAATGAGATATCACCAATATTGCACCAATCCAGTTCACTTGGATAATAAAAAATCCATCATAGCCCAATTGATATTTAAGGACATGTAGAAATAGATAAATATAATATAAAATATTTAAGCATGTGTAAGTAAAAGAACATGTAGATTTAGAACTTAATAATATTTAAGGCTTAAGGTTTAGGGTTTAGGAGTCAAGGATATATAATTAACTCTCACAAGTCCTTAATTTACTACAATTTATTTTGAGCATTACAACTTTAATACTTAATTCTTATTTATTTATGTTATATATAATACATTCTAAATTCCTAATTTATGTGTGTAGATTTAACTCACATTATAATATTTAAGGAACTTAGGGGTTAGGGTTTATTGTTTGAGACTTAGGTTTTAGGACTAGGGATGCTTCAAGGATAGTCAAATTACACGTCTCCATTGGGGGGGGGGTGTCCTAGATAGGACCTAGATTTTATCATAGATGCAATTGGAAAGAAAGGTACAAAATATAGTAGAAAAGGAATTTGATTAGTTAATTTAGTGGAAGATAATTTAGCCAAAACATCTAATCATAAATTTAGCTCAATAATATTTAGGGTTTCTACAGTAAATATGGTTTAGGGTTTATTTAAGTAGACTTATGAAACATAATTATTTTAGTAGAGGACTTAGGAATGGTAATGGAACCCACAACATTTAAATAAATGAATACATTTAATACATACTTGAATTGAAAAAAATTACTTCAATTGAAAATAATTTAATCTTATTGATCCTAATCTTATCTAGAAGATGATTTAATTGACAAAAAAACATAATCTATATAAAATCTATATACCTTCTCTTTGAGCATAATACCTTTGCATCCTTTATTCACACAATTTTTGTTCCCTTTCTGTTGAATGATATCGTGCAACCTTATTTTGACTTGTCCTTTTATTCCCATCTTCTTCTTTGTAAAATATGATCTTGGTAATTTCTTTGCCAATTCCATGTTCCAAATTTGTAAAGCACTTGCAAAAAATATGACCCTTTGAATAGACCTAGTGAATTCTCCTCTAATTTTTGATATTAAAATCATAAAATATGACCTTGAATATATACATGTAATTCCAATTGACATGTTTCTTGTGAAACACCGATCACTAAAATTTTATAAATATTATTTAATTCAATGACCTTCATTTGAAGGTCCTCAAATATTTATTTTTTCTTGATTGATACCCCCTTCATTTGAATGTACCTTCGAACAAAGGTAACATCTTCGATTGAAAGTACCTTCGAACAAAGGTAACATCTTCAATTGAAAGTACCTTCAAACAAAGGTAACATCTTTGATCGAAAGTACCTTCAAATGAAGGGCCTTAGCAAGAGTCTTTTAGTGCTTGCTTCAAAATTTCCTTAAAAAATCCAGTTTTAAACCTTAGGTTGGACATTCAAATGTAATTAACTTAACAAGATAAGTTGAAAGATCGTAGTCCTCGAAACAAGCTTTCCAACAAGTATAATTTTGATATATTCATTTTATTTGTATTAATTTTTCAATTTTTATTGAATATAGGTTTTTCACCAAACATCAAGTTCTTCATTCTACATAGGTGGAAAAATAGGAAAACATTGACTTTTTTTCCATAAAATGCCTTTGCACTAGGTATTGAGGTCCTTGTTTCACAAAAAAAAAAGAATTTTGATATATACACAACAAGTTATGCTTGACGACATACACCTATGTCCAAATTATAGTTACAGTGACTTAAAAATAAATATATATATATATATGTAATTATAAAAAATATCCATGCACTATATATTGATGTTAAAAATCTATATTTTAAAAATTAGAATTTTATCCTTTCTAGAAAAAAATTATGTTGGATGAAATAAACGTTACTTTTGAAAATGTTGTTTACTATTAAAAACTAGTTATTAAAAAGACATTGAAAGATTCACGATTTATTTCAAAACAAATAGAAAAAAATATTTAAAATCTATACATAAATCACCAAAAATCACTAGTTCACATCATTTTCAAATTCTTAATGGTCTAGCTACTATAGGTCTCATAAAATGAAGATTTAGTTAAAAATATAGATATCAATGTCCATCTTGACCAAAAAGTAGGGCTCGTTATTGTGGGATTATTCGACTTCAAGATTTTTATCATCTAGATCATGTGGTAGATCACAATAGATCCTTAAAATTTTGCATTTCAACACTTGGTTATTTAGAAAATATTGTACATTTTGGAAGGATCTTTAAAAGTGAGTAATGTATCCCCTATTTTACAAGTCTCATCTTTGGATTTTCTCAATTGTTCAAAGTTTTCTTTTAAGTTTAGGATTCCATCCTATAATTTAGCATTCTCCTTCATTAATTATATTATCTTAAACCCTTCCTTTTTAGGATTGAAATTTGATATTTTCTAGGGTAGGTCTAGTTTCCATTTCAAATACATAATTTCTTGGTCTTTGTCTGTCATCAATATCTTTAGCTTTTTATTTTCTTTCATGTGCTATATTTATTTTTCCTTCATTGGCCTTTTTAATTCATCTATTTGTTGTTTCTAATCAACAATTATTTTCTCCATCATGGATATATATTATGTATATTAGGTTTCCCTTGAAATTTTCTCTTCTTCTACTACAATCATCATTGGATCTTTCCCTTTTGTTGGGTTTCTTTGTAGAGAGGGTATCTCTTCTTATTCTATTACTATCTTCTAAAAAAAGAGTTTTCATGTAGTGTAACCTCATTAGTAGGAGGGGTTGGCTCATTCAAAAATCCTATAGTAGGAATTTTTGTAAGGGTTTTGGTTTCTAGTGTCTTTGGTTCATTTTTTGTCCAGCTCTTGATTTCTGGCACTTACATCTGCAATAGAAAGAGGAAGAGAAAAATTGCCAGGTTTTCTCTTTTTACCAATTTTAGGAACTTTTCTTGTTTGTATCCTCTTTTGAAGATGCTACTTCAACTTTCTTTTGCAATTTAGGGTTTTCTTGAGTTGATTGACCTGAAGCTTAGTTTTTGGTATTTGATGGCTTAGGGGTTTCATGGCTAGAATGTTGAATTTCAAAAAATTACTTGTTAATTTTTTGAGAATTTTCCTATGGAGCTAGCTCAAAGGATTCCCCAATTTCTAGTCTTTGAGCCCTATTTTCTAGATTTTTCACAAATTTAATCCATTTCTTTTTTGTCTTGTTGTTTTTCAAAAGTTGATGCTTACAAAGCAATGTTATTAAACTATGGTGCTTATGGGGACTTCACCTTTCTTATATCTATCTATCACATTCCTTAAAGAGACACAAATTTAAAGGTAAATTGGCTTTGAATGTAAATTTTTCAATTCCATGGCAGAGGTGGGTTAGTATTTTATATTTTGGTCCAATAACCACCCTAAATTGTCCTTCATTGGTGATGTGTTTAATCACCCATGCAATGACCAATTTCTAGGGTTCTAGAATGGTCTCTTTGTTTATTCCCTTGTTACACCCTCTTTTTTAGTCACTAATTGTGGCATATTTTTATTTTCTTTAGCAAAATTGGATAATATTTCTTGATATGACATCTATTTATCTCCATAAAGGTCAAATCCTTCTATATTGATGCCAAAAATCTTAGAAATGAGTTCAAAACTTGCCTTAATTTTTTTTCCTATTATAGTTGTGGCTTCTTTGGTAAATTTTTGAACAAATTTATCAATGAGATCAAAATGACGGTCTTCAAATATCTATAAGAATTTTAGCCAACCAACTACTTTGTAAATGTCTACCAATTGTTGGTCCTACAATTTTTTTCTTAGAAATTCCGATTCAACTTTTATTTTGACACCTATAGCTATTCTTGTAATGGAGAATTTTGGTAAAGCTAAATGTAATATAAGTTTTGCATAATTTTGAGGATTGTAGAGATTCTTCAAGAAAATGTTTTAAATTGGGAATGAGTTTGGTACTCAATATGATAAGGAATACTTGGTTTAATTAATGAAATAATGGAAATAGACATGATATTTTACTATCCACCCTCATTACATGAGACAAAGAAAAGGTGATGTAATTCATCTCAAATGGTTATTTGGGCAGTGATGGTTACTAGATGTGTTTTTATTAGATGGATTTATGGATTGGGATGGAGTGGATTTCAATGAATTAGTAGATGAAGGCTTGTGAGAGGTGGAGCCTATACTAATTTCTTGGTTTTCCCTTGACATAGATCCATGTAGCTTTGTTAATATGATCTTATATGAGGTTCTTGAGTCTAAAGAAAGTAGAAGTTTTATGCCCTTTCGATCTATGATATTCATAAAAATCATTGTTGCTCCACTAGAATGGTTTGAAAGGTCCTGGGTCATATGCATTACTTCTAAAAGTTGGATAAAATTTTTTGGATTAGATTTTTCAACATTGACTCTATTGATTCCCCTAGGGGAGTGTATTCACATCTTGGGGCTATGCTAGTTCTTAGATGACCATGTTGTGTGTTTTTTGAATGGTGTTTGTTGATTGTTCATAACCTTGTGGTTGGTTGTTGTTGTTGCTGGGTTTTTGGTAGAAATGAGAGATGGATGGAAAACTAGGGATTATGGGTGATTGGTAAGGAGGGTTGATAGATGGCTGAATAATTGTGACTTGTTGTAAAAGAGGGTTAGGTGATGTGTGTATAATTCTATCAAAGGAGTAAGGACATATGTCCTCCATTGTATATTCCTTTTTGAGTCTAGAAACTTACATATTGGTAATTTGTTGTTACAAGGTTTTCACTTGTTGAGATAGTATTTCCATTGTTTATGATTATATTGGAATGGTATTTTTTTGAGCATTGAAATTTAAGTTTTGTGTGGGACCCATGTTTGGGATTATATTTTGATAATTCAATGCTTGATGATTAAACATGCTTGAATATTGATGTTGTGCCATGGGTTGTGTGAACGTTGGGTTTGATGTGAAGGATGGTTGAGTTGGTTGATAATGGTTGTATTCTAAACCTTAGTGCAAGGTAAAGACAATAAATCAAATACTTTTTTGGTTTTTTCATTTTTTCTTTGGATTTTCAGTTGTTTTAAAAAAATGGATTTTTAATTTTTTCAAGTTTTTTTGGATTTTTGGCTTTTAAGTTTTTTTTGGATTTTTTATTTTTTATTTTTGAAAGGATTATGCAAATGATTATGATTTTATGCTATGTTTTTGGTTTTTTATTTTATTTTAGGAAATGATGACAAGTGATGTATGATATTTTGATTTTTTTGATTTTAAAGGATAATATTTATAAATGATAGATGATGAATGATTTTGGATTTATTTAATTTTTGAACTTGTAAGATAGTGATAGACCAAAGTAATGGAAATGTGTGCCTATATCTCTAAAGGATAAAAGTTATGATGATGGTAGATAGGAGTTAAACCTAAACTAGACTTATAAGTTTAAGGTCAACTATTGATGGGTTTATGAAAGGATAAGAGATCAAAACATCTAAAGGATAACTATGGTCAAATTAAAAATATAGCTAGGATAGGATTGTGGGATATGATTTATGAATGATGAGAATAGACCAAAGTGACCACAAGAAAAGTCTAAAACCTCAAAGGATGATGGGGAGATAAGGGCCACACCTAAACTAGACTAATGAGTTTAGGGAAACTATAGATAGGGTGATGAAAGGATATGAGATTCAAGACACTCAAGGGATAACTAGGGTCTAATCAAGATTGATTGATTTTCTAGCTTGAAATGCAAGGCTGGATTTATGAAATTGGATGAAAAACCTTAATCTAGGGACGCAATCAAGATTTGAAATGCAAAGGTGGATGATTATGACATTGGATGGAAAACCTTAATCTAGGGATGCAACTAAGATTTGAAAATGACAATGTGCAAAGTTAAATGCTAAACTAGGGGATTTTAATAGGTCTTAGGTCTTCTAGGTCAATTAAGTCCAAAATATGGGCTCCAAAAGGATAGACCCTAACTTGTCTCCATGTTATAAGATATGGTTTGCTTCCTAAGAATGAAGTGTTTAGAGTGGTTATTTGTGTGAGGTTTTTTTTTGAATTTTATGATAATATACTTTCAAAAAAAACTTGGAAGACAAAGTGGTTGTTGACTCTTAACTGAAAAGGGTAAGGCTTAAAGCCAAAAAGGCTAATGGCTTCATGGGTTTAACACAAATAAAGACAGATGGAAGATAAGAAAAAATTAATTATTCAAGTAGGATTGTTAACTTAGTGTAGGCCCACCACAAACAAAGGTGATAATACACCAAGATCAGTATGAAACACTTCTCTTTTGAGAGCGGATAGCTAGAGGTTTAGTGACACAAGCCTAATATGGAAACATGATCACCTTTCCTCTCTCCTTTGTAGTCGGTTGAGAGTGTACTCAGTTGATCATGAGTCATAAGTAAATACAAATTCAATTAATGTTAATATTTTCTATGTACTTGTAAGGTTAGCTAGTTGTCTTAGGAATTAAGTTCCTAACAAAATAAGTAGTTATAATGAAGGGATGCGACGGTTGGTATCTCAACCACTACCAATGTACTATATGTACTTGAGTCATGTAGTCAGGAAACACTGTGGGGTGGTTAGGCTGATTATATTCATATGATCCTCGAGACTATTCTACTATGTACTTGCATACACTCTATCAATAAAGATAGTATGATTATTTTATGCACTATGTTCTAGTGCGTATGTTATGTTTTGTAAGCTATTCTCATTTACTCTCCATGTACATTGGAATTCATTCTATGAGTAAACATTTGGCGTCATTGCCTAAGTGAATTCAACGATCACCCAAATGACAAAATGGCGTCGTGATGGGGAAGTTGACTGAAGAGACAATACAAGAAAATGAGGATCATGAAGATGCTCTAGCAAAAGAACTTTGCAATTTGTGGGAAATATCATTAAGGGACCATGTACATAGGGAGGCTCTTAGGTGAGAGATCCCTTAGTCGGTCATCTAGGATCAACTACACGTCAACCAAGAGGTCAACCATCTCCTCACTAGACTGCCAAGGTCGATAGCGCACCACTACATTATCTTATAGGATCTTAGGGCTGAGAGGGATAAAAAATAAAGGAGGCAACAAATACTACAATGGTATGAGGAGAGAACCAATTAAGAAGAGGAGGAACGAGATACAAGCTAAAGGTGTATGTCTAGAAACTAAGGCCCATACAATCAGAAATTAATGCCCGTACGTCTCAAAAAATACAAAAACCAAGTATCGAAAGGACAAGAGAACTGATAGAGGAAATTAAAACAAATTACCGAAGGAGTAGATGAAGACTGGAATGAAATAAACCAAAATATTGTCTACCCTGGCAAAGAAACTGATGAGGGAAACTTCAGAACACCGTCAATAATAAATAGAGAAAAATATAAAATAAATGAAAATGAAAATGAAGTGACAGAAGAACTTGAAAACAACATAGGTCATATGAGAGAGCTATCCAAATTAAATGATGAAGGGTTGGGAGTTGGAAGATATGAGCCTAAGAACCTAGGGTAGAGGGAGTACTAGAACGAACCCGAGGAGAATCGAGGTGTAGAGGATGTCGAGAGAGGATGCAGGGAAGACTCAAACATAGCTGAGAGTGAAAGTGACACACCGAGACATTGTGAGAGAACTAGTATAGTTAGGTCCAACACACAAAGAGGCATCAGGGAAGGATGGTGACTCCACCAATCAAGAGGAAAAAGCTGCCAAAATTTATGTGGAACGGGTCAAAAGATCTAGTATTACACTATAAGACGTTAGAGATGATTTGGATAGCCAATGGGAAAGATGATGTGGACTACTGGCTGAAAGCATTGCCAATGATGCTAAGAGACAATGACATCAAATGCTATCAAAAGTTGGACCAAGTACACTTGTGGCATCATGGAGATTACTCAAGAAGGCATTAAAAGATGAATTAAAACTCTTGAGGGATGATAGTGAAATTGTAGCGGAGATCTACAGTACAAAGCAAGGGAAGCACAAGAATGTGCGAACCTACAATTGGAGACTCAAAGAATTATTGGGAAAATTGGAGACTCAGTCGGCCCACATACTGAAGAAGTAATGGTTCATCGAAGGGTTGCTCTCATCATTGAGAAAGAAAATTAAATTCATGCCTCCATCATTGTACACTGAAGCGTACAATCGAGCGATGGATATAGAGAGTGAAAATAAAAAATCCTCCCAAGGGAAAATGAAGACAAACGATGAGGAGAGTATAAACAACAACAATGACAGTGACTCCAAGATCATGCAAGCACTTAGGAAGGACATGATGAGAATGATGAAAGAATTGAAGGCCAACAAGGAGAGTATGAGGGAAGCTAGAGAACTGTGGTGTGCGTATTGCAAGGGGGAAGGTCACACAAAGGTAAACTGCTGAAGAAGTTGTTATGTGATATCTACCAAGTGATGGGACATTCCATCAAGGAATGCTCATACAATCTAAAAGAAAGGGGTACACAAGTACTCTTCACTCAAGGAGAACCATCAACACCACCGAATCCCCAGTACAATAGAAATGCATCCCTTGGAGGTTATCGAAGCAACAAAATTATGAGAAGCAAGATATAGTACGATGGTAAAGGAAGGCCCATGATATACTACTAGAAGTGCAATGAATGGGGCTACTTTTCTAGGGAATGATAGAATGACCAAGGTTCAGGGGGGAGAATATTCAAGTGGTGTGGACTTGGTGATCATGAAGAAAATGAATTCCTCAAGTAGAAAGGTATCCAAATATTAGATGTGGAGGAGCCAGAGGTACTAGTGATTACTAGAGCACAAAAAAAGAAGGCCACCTACCCAGACCCACATATGGAGAAATAAATAATGAAGGATGAAAAATCAGAAATGGAACTAGCGATGGTGAAGGAGCACAAAACACCTATGGAGAATCCAAACATGTTTTGGTGGTTGGAGGCGAAAAATAACATCGTACAATAGGTACTACAGACCATCATACCCATAAATGTGACTAAACTTCTCTAGACTATGTTGTTTTTGGAATTGGTGATCATGAACATGGTTGATAATGACCAAGGTCAGTGAAAGGAAGGTCGAAGGAAAGAATTGATAGAAGAACCACCACCGTACGATGAATAAACCATCAACCCAATGTTGTCGATGGAAAGCATCGAGAAGATACCAACAGTCATACAAATGATCGAAGAGAAAATATTAACAAACACTATCATTGATGGATGATCAAGAGTCAATGTAATGCCTAAAGACACATGGAAGAGTCTCAGGAAGCCTACACTCTAGTCACCGACATTCCAAGTAGTGGGTGCTGGCCAACACGACATCAAACCATTAGGAACATTGATGGTGCAGAAGGTGACGATCGAGACATAGTCATTCTTACTAAACTTCGTACTCATACCACTGTAGAAGAAGGTGTACAATGCACTTTTGGGATGAGGATGGTTGATTTCCACCAAGGTGAATCATAATTAGAAGAGGAACACACTCTCAATTGAGAGAAATAGGAGAAAGTACATCATAGACTTGAAGAACCAGGCGGTGAGCGAAGAATTGTCCTCCTCTTGATCAGAATCAGACAGAGGGGAGTCAGATGTTGACGATAGGAGGAAATCTATGGAACTGAACACCGATGGCATACTTGAACTCAATATTTGCTCAGAGGACAAGACAAGCTCACTGAATGGCCTATTCCATTAGTAGATGGAAGAATATGAGGTTTTCCACCAAGAGTGTAACATGTTGCAAATCAGAGAAACCAAAAAAGAGAGAAGGGAATGTCCAACCAGACATTTTTCGATCGAGTATGAAGAGTACAAAGAAAGAGAAGAGAAGGGCACATCTAGCCAAACATTTCTGGCCGAGTATGGAGAGTACAAAGAAAGAGTATCATAATTGAGGGATATGCTAGCCCACAAGTTCGAATAGGTACAAGATGAAAAATTGTGTCAGAGCCAAAAAATGAAAAAATAGCTAAAGAGAAAATAATGGAGTTAAAAAATGAAAAAAAGAAAAAAAAAAGAAAAAAAAAGAAAAGATACGAGGAGAGAGAAAAAAGAGACAAGGGAAAGGAGACAAGGAGGAGAGAAAAAAGAGACAAGGGGGAGAGAGGAAAAGGAGACAAGGAGGAGAGAGAAAAAGGAGACGAAGAAGAGAGAAAAGAAGAGGTGAAGAGGAGAGAGAAAAAAGACAAGGAGGAGAGAGAAAAAGGAGACAAAGGGGAGAGATAAAAAAGAGACAAAGGGAGAGAAAAAGAAGATGAAGAAAGAGAAAGAAAAGAAGAGAGAAAAAAGAGACAAGAAGAGAGGAAAAAATAAAAAATAAAAAACACTGAAATTGAGAAATATTAATTAGGTAATACAAAAAGCGACAAAGGAAAAAGACTCTTAGCGAAGGAAGGAAGCTGTACATGAAAAAAGAAACTCATACAAGAATACCATATGATAGGGAAATATATTAAGGTGAAGCTACAAGGTTTTGAAATCATGAAAGTTTCAAAGGAGAGAAGGCCCATATGAGGTGAAGGAAAAATCATACAATGCTAAGGGAGTCAGTCAACCACTAGAAACTCGTATGGTGGGAACACCTCTAAAAATACTGTATGTTTTATTGATGAAGGATCCATATGAAGGGAAGAGAAGTTTCTCATACGAGATAAGGGGAGGATGTACGGATTAAGAAGCTCAAATAAGATCACCGTATGAAGTAAAGTTCACATCGTATGTGTAATTAAAGCATATGCCATACAATTTCATAAAGAATGTGTCGAAAAAATTAATAAAGTTTGTGTAGTATGAGATTATAATAGCAAAGAGTCTATACAAGATCACAAAAAAATAAAATTGTAACGTTCCTGAAGATTAAAAAAATCGTATGGGTGGTTAATTAGCAAGCCATATGAAACATTAAATCAAAGGCCGCACGAATCACAAGGGGGAAAGCCATACATAACATCAAGTTGAAGGTTGTAAAAAATCAACAAGAGAGAAAGAAGGGCCATATGCTCTCCAAAGGTAGAGAAAGAAAGGGTTGTACATGAACTCAAAGCCATACAAGGCATGAAGAAAGCAAATAGTGCAGATAAGAGGAATATGAAGAACAGTGTAAAATCTGCATTTTTTTGGCTTTGTTAGTATTATATTTTGGCACTCAAAAATCATGAAAATGAGGTGCACCATGAGGTGTGATACCCTTGAACCCTGTGAGGGGTGTTTCCCCTCGATCCCGTTGGGGGCATTGCCCCAAGACCCCGCAAGGGGCACTACCCCTTGAACCTGTTGGGGGTGTTTCCCCCAAACCCCCACGAGGGGCTTTGCCCCTCGACCCCACTAGGGGTGATGCCCCCAAACCCCCACCCTGGGTGCTACCCCTTGACCTTGTTGGGGGCGTTGGCCCTAGATCCCCATCACATTCAATTGAATTACCAAATCCTAGTGTAACCAGCCATCACATTATAGCTAGAGCCATCGACCTCATGACCAAAGTCATCAGTATCACAATCAATTCACCTAGCCCCGTAGTCACACACAACACCATCCTCATTGGACATGGGACATGATTCCTTAGTGGTACATGAAGTTGAGAGGATATTGGTGTTTACAAATCCAATCGAGACTATTAGGTGCGAGTTGGCAGAGAAGGATCGAGTATTGGTTGAGAGGAATAGAGTGTTGGCTCAGTCAACTAAGGTGATTATTGCCGAGCAGATGAGAGTTTCTGCTCTCAAGGGGAAATTGGTAGAGAAGGATAAAATGTTGGTTGAGAAGGATGTAGTCCTGAGCAAGAAGTATAGGCCATTGGCAGAGAGGGACACACAATTAGAGGATGCACAACATATTGTAGTGGAGAGGGAGAGTCAGCTAAACAAAAAAGAAAAAGACTTGGCTAGCTCGTTTTTGGTTTTCAGTCATCTGGAAGATGACTACTTTGTGGGGGGATGATGTAGCTGACTGAGAATGTAATCGGTTGTTCATGGGTCATAAATAAATAAAACTTTAGTTAGTTAATGTTAATATTTTCTATGTATTTGTCAGGTTAGTTGTCTTGGGAATTAAGTTCTTGACAAAATAAGTAGTTATAATGAAGGGACCCGATGGTCGGTATCTCAACCACCACCAATGTACTATATGTACTTGACTCATGTAGTCAAGAAACATTGTGGGGTGGTTAGGCTAATTATACTCATATGATCTTGGAGACTATTTTTCTATGTACTTGTTCTACATTGTTATAGTACAAATGATTATACTTGCATACACTCTATGAATAAAGACAATATGATTATTCTGTACACTGTGTTCTAGTGTAGAGAAGAGGGATTACTACTCATGATTTCTCTTCATTTAGAGAGCCTCATAGGGCAAACTGCCCTAAACTACCTCAAAGGATGGCGGTGAGAAGTTTAGAATAAGAAAGAGCAAGTCATAGAGATTCTCTGGACAAACTGACAAGCTCTCGGCCAGAGGACATCAATGAAAAATACAATGACAGCGTGGCTCATTGGCATCTCGTACGAGCCAGAAATCAGGTTTATCTCAGAGAATAGCTAAGTGGCTACTAGCAATCCGATTACTGAGAACTTTGAGAGTGCAATAAAGAAACAGAATGTGATAAAGGAAATAGACTAAAATAGAAAAGATAAAGACAAGGAGAGAAAGGAAACACTCACAATCGTGCGAGTGATGAAGCCTCCAGCTCGTGAATGTCTCCAATACCTACACACAAGAGAGAGAGAAAGTGTTGGGGTTGTATAGGGATTTTCCTCAATCAAACCCCCATTTTGGTGTTCCCACCTCCACAGACAACCAAGATAGATAGAGAGAAAAGTATGAAATGAAGTAAAGAGTACTAAAGCACTACAAAATAGTGTTATGCTACTCAACCAAATAATAGAGGAGAGGAGTGAAAGCTTACCACCTCCACCCAAAGCGCTCAAGGCTAGTGGGGGAGAAAATGAGAGGTAATCAAGCCTCTATTGCCATGGTGTTTCATTCCACACTTGCTCTACTGAAGTGATGGAGTGTTGATGTTGCTTCTGTGGAGTGTAAAGTGTTTGAAGAGATGGTGAAGAAGCTGCTTGGAGCTTGTGAAAATATTGTAGAGGAGTTGATGAAGAGCTAAGAGAGGGCTCGGGGAGAGCTGGAGAATGAAGGGATCCAAAATGAATGAAGAGGTGTATTTGAAGGAAAGATGAAGGAAAAATGGTCATAGTTGGGTCGGTCGGCTGAAGATGGTGTTACAAGTTGACTCCCAATGGGAATTGTAACACCTCTATAGGCTCCAGCCGTAGGAATCTGTCAAGGATGTAAGCACGCCATGTGGGTGTCCTTGATAGAAATGCCTCTATCGAAACTCAAAACAGGTGCCAAGTGGATGGAGAACAACGAGCTTGTGTGGAATTAAGCCTCCACTTTTGGTTTTCTAAGGTGAGGGAAGGTAAAAGGGGAATGTTCCCAAGGGGTGCAAATTCACTCCTATACATTTTTCCCCCACTTTAGTGAGCATGAAAACTGGTGAGTGCTTCGATAAAGTAGAGTAGTAAGGTTAGAGATGTATACCTGAACTGCCGAGGAAGTAGAGCACGATCTGGCAAACCCAAGAGTGTAGGACAAGTGAAGGAAGGAAAAGCATATACTTAGGATGAAGAAGATGTAGATCTTCAATCCGGTATATGCGATTGAGAAGAGAAAGATAGAAATGAATGAAAGAGTGATAAAAACAATCCCCGCTTGAGGAGGAAGACCTGTATCACCAAGTAAAAGTGATAAAGGCAATCCCCGCTCAAGGAGGAAGACCCATATCACCAAGGAAAAGTGATAAAGGCAATCCGTGCTCAATGAGGAAGACTTGTATCACTAAGTAAAGTGATAAAAGTAATCCCCGCTCGAGGAGGAAAACCCGTATCACTGAGTAAGAGTGATAAAAGTAATCCCTGCTCGAGGAGGAGAACACACATCACTGAGTAAAAGTGATAAAATTAGTCCCCGCTCGAGGAGGAAAACCCGTATCACAAAATGTAGGAGCTCTATAGGTTCTCAGTCCTGCAAAGAAAATAAGTAGACAATCATGCAGACCATCATCAAGTTGGAAGAATTTGAAAAGGGTCACTTGGGAACCATTCAAAAGTAAGAGGGGTCCACTAAAGGGACACACTATTTGAAAAGTGAAGTCTAGTCGGGTTTCCCTCAAGCTAGACGTAAAGATGTGAAGCGGGTCTAGTCGGGTTGTCCCTGAGCTATATGCAAAGTTAGGAAACAGGTCTAGTCGGGCTGCCCCCAAGTTAGACATAAAGATGTGAAGCAAGGTCTAGTTGGGCTGCCCCCAAGCTAGATGCACAAACATGAAGTAGGTCTAGTCAGGCTGCCCCCAAGGTAGATGCCATAAAATTCATTTGAGATAAAAACTTTCAAAGGGGTCCCTTGGGAACCCTTCAAAAGGAAGAGGGTCCACTCAAGGGACACTTCATTCAAAATTCATAGAGAAGAAAAGGTAGGTGCATATACAAATAAATGAGTGATGGCACCTGAGTCACGAAGTTGTATTTTATCCTTCAAGGCTTTACATTCACTAGTGGAATGGCCAAGCACTCGATGGTATGCACAGAAAGAATGTTTTTCTTTATCGTGTTTATGGAATTTATTATATGTAGGAGGAGGAAGAGTAATCAAGAGGGCTTTAAGAAGCCGCAACAAAATACTCTCTCACTCAGATAAGGAATGAGGAGCAAGAAGTAACCCTTTCTCTTGTGGAGAAAAGTCTGACTACTCACGAGAAGAAGAAGACACGAAGATAGAAGACAAAGGAGGATGGACCAATCCATGAGAACAAGGTTGAGTAGACATCATGCCAACATTCAACCATGGTTTCTTCTCAGATTGTTTGTTTGAGAAACCAAGCCCCAAATTACGCTTATGAGGTACAAATTCTATAGGGACTTGTATACCTTGTTCATTATTCCCACAACTTTATGCTCATAGCCATACTTAGAGACGAGATTAAAGTTGGGGCCAGAGCGTGTTTGAAAATCACAAGAAGAAGGGGGATCCTCATAGAGAGCATTATTCTAGCAAGGGGGAACATACTCTTCTACAGGATCATCATCATCCTTCTTGATAGGACTGTTAATATTATCCTCCTTAAGAGAAGCGTAATCATCTTCCTCAGAAGAAGGATCAATGCTAAGGACATTACAATTCACATTCACATTATCCCATGACACAAAAGAGTAACCATCTTCGATAGCGGATGCGAATGATGTTGTCAAAATGTCTAAGCGAACTGGGTCAACTTTATGTTATTGAATGAAGGAATCTGTAAAGTCTGAGGGACCCCAATCATCACCAAGACATGCATTCCTTTGAGAAGAGGTAGAAGGAGTAGACTTTGGATGTCTCACTTCAGAAGATTCTTCTTCAGGGACATCTATCTCCAGAGTATCCTTTATAGTAGGTACTGCTAGAGTAAACATTGACACACTAGAAGACACTGAAGGAATAAGAGTAGGCACAACCAAAGCCTGACCAACAACTACCATCTCACACAAGTGCATAGCATCAGGGTCAGCCTTGACTGTGACTACTCGATTATTACAAATGAACTTAATAAATTTATGCAAGGTAGATGAGACTGCACCCATACCATGGATCCACGGTCTACCAAGAAGAAGGTTATAAGGTAAATTCTCTGACATAACATACACAAGGGTAGGTATGGTAACAGGTCCCAACCTCAAAGGAAAGACTATCGTGCCTAAAGGTTTTCGACCGACATTATCAAACCCACGAATGTCAATAGAAGAAGTGTTAATAGAAGATGGATCAATATTAATCTTAGGTAATAGATCAATGCTATATACATTGAGTGCCGAACCAACATCAATGAGAGTACATCTAATACCAAGATTATTAATGTTAACTATAATCATTAGAGGATCTTCTTTCTTCTATACTTCCAAAGGTGGGATCTCTTGTGGATAGAACGTAATACTCAGTGAATCTGCATGAATATAAGCTATCAACACATCAGCATCTTCCAATCTAGTGGAAGAGGGAAGATGATCTTTTGCAAGGCTTCCTGAAGCATACCTTGATAAACCAGAGCAGACTAAAGCAAGTCCCACAGTGAGATCTTAACCAAAGTAACTTGAGGTTGCTTGACAAGATTGTAATCATTGGGTGCTTTAGTCATAAGTTTAGGAGCTTGAGGAAGGCTTAGTTTTATATTCATTCTAGTACCATAGATACGGGCTATCGCTCTATAAGAGGGAGTCATAGAAAGATCAAGGGAATCACTATCAAATGGAACACCATCGATAGAAAAAACCCTTTTAGAAGGACTAGCTGGGGTCATGTAAATGACCGGTCTCTTAGGCCTTTGAGGGGCAACAAAGACATAAATTAAATTTACAGACTCATCACGACTATTAGAATAACTATTTGAAGATATATTCTCAACATCGATCCAAACATGATCAAATGTGGAATGAGGTTCATCATGCACTAATGCATCATCTCTAGAGGAAAGTGCATTAGAATAGATAAGAAATTCATCATTCACAAATGCAATGTCCCTAGAAGAGAGTGCATTAGAATGAGTAGGATATTTGTCATTCACAAATGCATCATCTCTAGAAGAGAGTGCATTGGAATGAATAGAAGGTAGAGTATCATTTAGAAAGGTATCAACGATTTCATCTTCTTGCAACAAGATATCCTTTGAAGGAAGAGGACTCTCATGAGAAGGGTCAAAGATACAAAGTGACATGGGAAAAGCCAAGTCACTATCACATGCATGAAATGGAATATCATTATTTTGAATAAAATTAGATATAGAACTAATAAAAGAAGATATTAAATTCATTATGATTTTTCGATATTTTCTATGTTTTAGTAATTTGCATTTTTAGAGGTCTTCGGAGTGAAATTTGGGTTCTGAACTTGCACCGGTCCCTAAAATTTGATTGCCAAAGGCACTTGCATTTTTGGGACTAAACTAGTTCTCTATAAGACCTTTCCAACGGTGCAAACAGTTTTGAATTCCGAGCACCGAGTCAAAAGTTATGACCCCACCAAGTAGGGGTAAATAAATTCCTAGTTTTTCGAAGAACACTGTTCTTCACGTCGGGTTCACCAAAATGTAGAGAAGGGGGATTCACTACTCACGAGTTCTCTTCATTTAGAGAGCCTCATAGAGTGAACTTCCCTAAACTACCTCAAAGGATAGCGGTGAGAGTTCTAGAATCAAAAAGAGAAGGTCACAGAGATTCTTTGGACAAACTAAAAAGCTCTCGGCCAAAGGACGTCAACGCAAAATAGAGACGACAACACGACACACTGGCATCCTCGAGGCATGCTGGCATCTCGTACGGACCATAAATCAAGTTTATCATAGAGAACAACTAAGTGACTACTAGCAATCCGATTACTGAGAACTTTGAAAGTGCAATAAAGAAACAAAATGTGATAAAGGAAATAGACTGAAATAGAAAAGATAAAGGCAAGGAGAGAAAGGAAATGCTCACAATCATGTGAGTGATGAAGCCTCCAGCTCGTGAATGTATCCAATACCTACACATAAGAGAGAGAGAAAGTGATGGGGCTGTATAGGGATTTTCCTCAGTCAAACCCCCTATTTTGGTGTTCCCACCTCCACGAACAACCAAGATAGATAGAGAGAAAAGTATGAAATGAAGTAAAGAGTACTAAAGCACTACAAAATAGTGTTATGCTACTAAACCAAATAATAGAGGAGAGGAGTGAAAGCTTACCACCTCCGCCCAAAGCGCTCAAGGCTAGTGGGGGAGAAAATGAGAGGAACTCAAGCCTTTGTTGCCATGGTGTTTCATTCCACACTTGCTCTAATGAAGTGATGGAGTGTTGATGTTGCTGCTATGGAGTGTAAAATGTTTGAAAGGATGGTGAAGAAGTTGCTTGGAGCTTGTGAAGAGATTGTAGAGGAGCTGATGAAGAGCTAAGAGAGGGCTTAGTGAGAGCTAGAGAATGAAGGGATCCAAAATGAATGATGAAGAGGTGTATTTGAAGGAAAGAGGAAGGAAAATGGCCATAGTCGGGTCGGTTAGCCGAAGAGGGTGTTACAAGTCAACTCCCAATGGGAATTGTAACACCTCTATAGGCTCCAACCACAGGAATCCATCAAGGACGTAAGTACGCCATGTAGATGTCTACACACCACGTGAGGGTCCCTGATAGAAACACCTCTATCGACGCTCAAAACAAGTGCCAAGTGGATGGAGAACAATATGCTTGTGTGGAATTAAGCCTTCGCTTTTGGTTTTCTAAGGTGAGGGAAGGTAAAAGGGGAATTTTTCCAAGGGGTGCAAATTCACTCCTATACATCTAGTATGTATGTTATGTTCTGTAAGTTATTCTCATTTAATCTCTGTGGACATTGGAATTCATTCTGTGAGTAAACATCCTTGTGAGGCTAAGAATTCCAAACCCAACAATTTCTCTCTCTAATCAAGGGCATACATAGTGAGTAGCTTCGGGCAGGATATTGTACCATGCACTACACTAAGCAAGGACTATTGGCTCCTAGGATTCTAAAAAATAAGGTTTCTAGTAGGGGACTACCAAGGATCGTATGTAGTAGCTTAAGAACTAGGAGGCCCACTCCCACTCTCATCACCAAAGAAAGTCTCAATGGACCAAGGGTATTGCAGCTCAACTTTGAATTAAGCTAGCCACTCCTTGGGGTACAACATTCACTCTCCCCCCTTTATATACCCCATTGGGAAATGTGGTTGATGTTGAACCATAGGGTGATGAAATCCATAGGCATGCCTCCTACTAAAAAGAAAAAGAATCTATTGTGTATTTATCTTACACCCAAGATCACACAAGTGCGTGAGGGGAGAGAATACACACATAGTAGCTTGGGTAAACATAGAATGTGCAAGTGCAAAAGACATGGAAAATAAAGTTCTTTTTAACCAACTAAAACAAAATTTTATCTAATCTATAAATCGACAACAAGATTTCAAATCCATTTCTTTGATGAGCGAACCTACATCAAACTAGTTAGTAGTTCAAATGATGTCTTTATCAATCAAGATGCAACAAACAAGATTAGTAGTTCAAAGCAATATCTTCACCCAATGGTCACCACACAGCTAAAAAAAAAAAATAGTAACCAGAAAACCCCTAATCTAACAAATCAAAAGACATACAATTGACATAATCTAGGAATTTTATACCTTATGTACCTGAAAATTAGTTGCATCATTATTCGTCATAAATGTGTCACTCTAGCTTTTACAGATGCATTGAGCTTTGTTTCAATAGATGTGTCACTCTACTTCAATAGATGCATAGCTTTGCTTCAATAAATGCGTCATAAGACAAATACGTCACGACACAAATGCATCACAAAATATGGAAAATGTGGCACGAGAACCTATAAGGTAAAAAGAGAAAACTAAAAACCAAAAAACAAACTAACAACAAAATATCAATGTTAGATAATTTAACAATAAAAACCAATTAACCTACAAGACCCAAAACATAGAAATTGTTAGACAAAACAAGTAACATATGTGACACAAATAGATATTGTCACTTTGCTCCAACAAATGCATTTTAAAATAGAGAAACTGTGTCACTTTGTACTATCAAATGCGTTGCTCAATCTTGCAAAATAAAAACATGCAAAATCTGCAAGGAAAATTATTAGTTTGTCATGGATCACTTTGGTTTACCAAAATGAAGATCAAGAAATTAGGTTGGAAGCTTAAACCCTAAACAACAACCACAAAACTATTAGACTTAAGCACAAAATCATAATCTAACAATAAAGAACAAATAAGACACAAGAAAATGAATGGAAACAAGTAACACAAATATAAATTCTTATGTCAACATTGTATCATCTCCATTTCTCTTCTCCTTTTTACTTTTTGAAGCTTTGGAATGTGGCTCTTATATTTTGTGTGCACAAATTCAGTTAGCTCGTGACAATAATGATGGTGAAAATTTTAAAAATATTATGGTTAAGTTGCAAAGAAACAAAGATTGAATTTATAGTTGATTTAGACACAATCAACAATCGAGATTGAATAGGCAATCAACATACAAGATCAAATGAGAGGATTTGTATAAGAAAGTTGCTAATTTTTGAAAACGGAAAAATGGAAAAGAAATGTAAGAGATAAGTGCAAAAGGAAATAGAAAAAATGTAAGAGATAAGTGGAGAAAATCATGGAAATGGAAGAGTTAAGTGGACAAAATTATGGGAAATGGAAGAGTTAAGTGAGAAGAAAAATAAAAATTAGTATGAGTTAAGTGAAGAGAAAATAGAGCAAGCAAAAATTTATATATATATATTATTTATTTTCACCCACTCATGAATAATTAATTAAATTAGATAATTTAATTAATTATAGAAGAACTTAGGGTTAGGATGATAAAATACATAAGAATATTTATTTAATCATAGACAAGATTACGTTGAGGACTAAATAATTAAAATAATTATTTAATCGAAGAAACAATTATTTAATTATATAGATGTGAAGAACATGAATAGGGTTAGACGATAGTTAGTAATAAAATGGCATTGTGGGCTCAGGACAATTTTGAGTGTGTACAAGGGAATTATTAAATATCATTATTTTATGTCTCAATTCATAATAGCAAGACATATGTCATACTATTATCATATCCTATGTCTCACTAAATTATGTCCCTAACCCTATACTATGTATTGGATTATTAGTAACTAACTTGTGGCTACCTTAATTCTTAAATAAGTTATATAATTATTATTATAATCATATATAGGTAGCTAGGTCATACTAGTCGTTATAGTTAAGTGTCTAAATTAGCTTAGGTGGTAGCTATGTGCAATGATTTTTGTACTCTAAGTGCATGGAAATAACAATAAAACCAAGCAAAACAAGAAATTCATACAACACTCAAGATTAGGGCCAAGAACTTGTACCTTCATCAAAATGGATGAAACACTAGTATGTCGACGAGCTCGATGAAGAGATTTCCCTGGTGATGTCGAATTTGATGTGTGCTCAAGAGAATTTTGGTATCATAATAGTATAATTTTTGCTCAAGGATATGTGATTGCCTTGTGTTTTTTCAAAAAATGGGTAAGTGTAGTCATTTGAGAGGGGTGGATAAAATGGAGGGCTAGGGTGCAAAGTTGGAGATCAAGGGTTGAGATGTGGTGGGACATCTCAATCCATGTGGTGGTGACAAGTGTCACCATGAGAGAGAATGTGGGGAGAGTTGACCTCTCAAGGCCTAGGATGGTGACAAGTGTCACCATGTGAGGCCTTATAGAGAGGGGAGGTTGGTACTTTGCAAATACCCTAGGAGGTGGACAAGATATCCCTCATAAAGGATTTTATTGTCCAATCTCCCTTAATGATTGGAAGGGGAGAATAAAAAGGAAATAAAAATTCCTTTGGAGTACCATGGGGGAATAAAGAGGAATTTTAAATTCCTCAAAGGTAGCTTTGGAGAAGTAACCCTTCTCCAAATGAGGGAAGAATTTAAGGTTGATGTGATAAGAGGTTGAGCCATAACTGTTAAGAGGATTATCTCTCTCCTAATCAAGAGATTAAGGTTGTGCAAGTGATTAAGGGGGGTAATTAGGTGGGGAGATTAGGCTATTGAAGGTGATTAGAGTGCAACTTGAAAAAGTTGGAGGATGTGGCACCTCTTAACCATGGATTAGGTGTGTGCACATCCTTAATGAAGGGATTAAGAAATAGAATAGGGATAATGGAGGAATTATGGAGGATGAGACAAAGAGAGAGAAAAGGGGAGAATTAAATATTTAATTTAATTCATGTGGGATGATAAATGATTAATTTAAATAAATAGGTATATTTATTTAATTTAAAGAAGGGATAAAGGGTAAAATATTTAATTGATTAATTAAATACCGTAGGAATATGGAAGAATTTAGGGGAGTGAATGATGTTAATTACATAATAGCAAGATTATTTAATTAATGTAGATAAGGAAGGTTTTTAGATGAAATAGGGATAAATTTGACCAAATGTCAGTGGTCAAATTTAGGTGTCTACAATAGCCAAGACATAATTAGGTACATATAGGAGCTATTAGTATTGAAATTATATTACATATTTATTATAAAAATTTATAAAAAAATATTTAGTAAGATAATAGTTAAAATTAATTTAAATAAGTTAGAATGTTAGTATTTAAATATTATTGTTACTATGTAGCTAGCTATCTTCTTGTTGAGGTCTAGTTCAAGAAGTTATTTTTAAGAAAGGATTTATAAGACAATGTAATACAATGTAAGAAATATATTAAAATCTTAAATCAATTATTTTGTGTTATTATTTTGATGTAAGAAATTGTATAATCTACATTTTATTTTTCTCACCATTTCAACATGATATTAAAGAATCATTGAAAATGGATTATGAATTGTGCTTGTTGGTTGAAGAGGGGAAACATCATGTTGTTTTAGTTATACCTAAGCACCATATCTAGAGCCGCACCATGCAAGCTTGAAAAATAGTGGATATTGGTTCATATGATTTTGTCTTTCCTCCATTATACATTTTTTGTTTTATTTTTGCATAAGGTATGACACATAGTAGGGAAATTTTAGCATGTTGAAGACAACCCAATGTTATAATGTTCAATGATGGTGTTGTTCTAGTGGTAATGCTTTTACTTCCAACTAGTATTCAATGACTATTTTTTTAATGTTATCTTTCCTTGCAAATCTAAGTGACTTTTGAAGATTCATGGTGGCCATTGTCTAAGATGTTGGTGTAATGTGTGTTGAATTGATTGTGGGAATAAATTATTTATTTTGACTCTTTGAATAAAAGTCTCATAATTTTTGAGAAAAATATCTACAAAATGGTAGTGACTACCTAAGATAACATACACACATCCATTCAAAACCAAAATTTGGTTTTATACCAAGCCACATTCAAGCCTTTATATTGATAGGTGATTTGACTACATAAAATATGGCATAGCATACATCCTATGACCAAAGAATCTACCCTAGGCATGAAGATTGCAAAGCATTATTTACATGAACCAAGGTTGAAAAGTGATAGTAAACACAAAAATTTGAAAGGTGCTACAAAGCTTGCTAGAAGGTGTGAGAAAGTGTTGAAAGGGCTAGAAATGGTGTTCGAATTGGTATTCAAATAGAGCCTCTTTTCCTAGTCTAAGGTATATATTTATTAAAAAATTATAATATTTCCAAATGTAAAGGTTTTTTATTTATTTTAAGGTTGGTTTGATTGGTAAATAATTTATTACATAAATAGTTAAAGGAGATCACATATTATACATTATTTTTTAAAGGATAAATAAGGGATTTGGTAGGAAAATTTGGTTGCTTTATAAGATGCCTATGGTTTGAAACTTGTAGACATATTTTTATGCATCCTAGAATCTGCATGGGAGGTATAAGTATTATAAAGATACACAAAATAATTTATTGGCTCAATTTTATCAAAAGGTGTATAAGGAGTTACATGTATTTATTCATCTTTACAATATATTGTTAAAGGTTCATTTTTAATTGAAACTGACATCTAATGTCTACCTATGGTTTCTATTTTTCTTTGAGTGTGATTCTCAAAGAAACAAGGCTTATAAATTTTGACTACCTTGTGGAACATGGTGTGTCCGATTATGTTTTATTTGATTCTCATTGTCACACACAACATGAAAAATAAAATATTAAAAATAGTTATGAAGAATACATTTAAGACAATGGAGAAATAAAATAGAGAAGAATTTATCAAGAGCTTAAGGACTAAGCATAACCTTCATATTGAAGGTTGGAGGATTTTAATCATGTCGAGCTAGCTTATCATTTAGAGATGCTACTTTAGATGAGAAGCACCATTTTCAATTTGTGTCCCCTCATAAAGAAAATGGGAGTTTACAATTCTTGGCAATACTTGTGGATAGTTTAATCTCTAAAATAGGGTGGGATTAGTGTATCTATATTGGTTTAGTTCCTAAATTATATACCAAAGGAGGGATTTGATTCTCATAACACTAGATAAGGGATATTGACACTTTTAAAAAAGAGTTGTTCTCTCATATGCAAGCATTGGAGGAGGGATTTGGACACACTTACACAAGTGACAAACTCTTGAAGAAGATTTGTTCTTTCTTTGTGCATGGAGGATGGATAATGTTCTCTCGTGTGGTGCAAAATATTTGTAGGTTTGATAGTCAAGACATCCATTGATGGGTTCAATTTTGTGTATCTTGGGTAAGCAAGGATATTTGATGAAGGTGCTTCATCAAGTTTCCAAATGGACCGTTATGTTTAGTTCATGCAATTTTTTATCCTTTGTTCACATTGATGTAATAAGGGGGGAATGTTGGGACTATATTAAATATTTGGTGTATAAAATAATAAATAAATACCAGGTTAGATAATAGTTAATAAATAAACAAGTTAGAATGTTAGTATTTAAATATTATTATTTGTATGTAGTTAGTTGTCTTCTTGTTGAGGTAGTTCAAGAAGTTATTTGTGGGAAAGACTTTATAATCCAATGCAATATAATGTAAGAAATGTATTGAAATCTTGAATCAATTATTTTGTGTTCTTTTTGTGTAAAAAATGGTATAATATGCATATTTAATTTTCTCACCATTTCAATAAGTAGATTTAATAAAATTCCCATGCAACATTACAATGACTTCAAATATTTTAGATGAGTTTTTAAAGTGTGGTCTCAATTTTTTATATTTTTCTATTTATTTATAATTTTTTATTGTTTTCTAAATGTGACATGATCTATTTTTTGACATAAATTTTTATTAATAAATATAAATGAAGAAAAGAAAAATGTGCAGTTATATTTAACACTCTTTAATCAAGCATCTATCGATGTGGACAGCGAAGGAAAAGGCTTCTACGATAGTGACAAAAACCTTATCAAAGGTGAAGGCTTTTGTGAAGGCAACAAATATCCCAGTGGAATTTTCTTCTTGTATGGGAGACGACGATGGATATTCTGAAAAGATGAAGGTAACAATGGAGTTTCTCTTGGTGCTTTATTTTTCATTCTGATGATGGATCATGGAATGTGATCCGAAACGTTGATGCAAAAAAAATTACACACAATCAAATCCAAAAATCTTTTGCAATTAACTATATGAATTGTGGAAACTTGTTATCTTTGAATGAAGTTTCTATCAATGAATTCTCTGTGGAGGACATGGGACAACAAATGGTTCGAGGAGCAGGATGAGTTGCTCCTCGATGTTCTGTTAGACGCGCAACAAAAGGTGAAGGGCGCTTGAGGAAATCAAGAAGTCTTTTGGATGTTGTCAATGATGTTGTTGTTCGAGGGTTGTGTAGGGGCTTCCTCCTCCCCTCGGCGGTTGTTTCGTCTCCCCTTTTGGTTTCATCACTCTGTGGCTTCTCCCCATGAGACAACTTATGCTCAGCTTTTTGCGAGTGTTGAACAAATGGTGGTCATGGCTCTTGTCCAAGAAGCAAAGGGGTTAATAAAATTTGTAAATGGAGTTGTTAACGATCTACATGAGGTTTTTGGTGGGGATGATTGGGTAACGACTTCTCCTTCTTCACCATTGCTGCTCCTGTTAGTTTTGATAGGAGGGGTCAGTCTGTGGCGACTTTAGCTAGGAATGATTTCGCCTAGTTGCCTTGCACGGGTTCCTCTCTAAGCAGCGTTCTCCTCTTCTGGTTGTGGCACACTTGGGTTTGTTGATCCCTTTTCTTCTTTGCAGGTTTTTGAGCCTAATGTTGCTAGGAAATCTGCCTATAACAACGATGTGGATGTTGTGTGTCCTGGCATGGGTGTTCACCTTAGGGATTCTATGATGGTGAATGTTCTTGTTGGCGAGGATGGTTTTGATGCTATTGTCTTTGTCAAGGTTGTGGTTGAGGGGCAGATTCAAATTGTTCTCCCTAAATACCTTATTGCTGAGTCGACTACTTGGCTTAAGAACGCGTTGCTTGGGAGATTCTGTTGTAAACACCTCAAGATTGATGTTGTTAGAAGATGACTACTTTAGAAATGGAAGTGAAGAGGTCAAGTTGAGGTATCTGTTTTGTTGAATAATTTTTTCTTATTTTCTTTTTCCAATCTAGATGATTGTTCTTGAGCTTTGTATGAAGGTCCTTGGTTTATGGGTAAAATGGTCTCTGTCTTAAAAAAATGGTCTCAAGAGTTTATTCTTTTGAATGAAGACTCCATCAAGTTTTTGTTTGGATCGAATTGTTGAGTTTTTCTTTAGAGTATTGGGATGAAGAGGTTTTTATGCTCATCACAAATTCTTTTGGACAAAACTTTGCTGCTGATTCAGTCACTAAATTCAGAAAACATATGTTGTTTACTAGATTTATGTGTGTTTATGGAAAAAAACAAGAAGATCCCAATTAAGTTTAACTTTTCTTCCAAACTTGGTGATTGGATGCAATAGATCGAGCTTGAAGACTCTGCTGTAATATGCCTTTGTTGCTATAAAGTGGGCCATCGTACAACTAATTGCCCATGTAACAGGGACAACCAGTTCATTTGGAGGAAAAAGGGAACAAATCCTTGTTGCTATCGAAAATACCACCTTGGATGAAGCTCAGAAGGTTGATAATGGAGGGGACGCTTCTGTTGAAGTATGGCTATGGATATGTCTTTCAAGGGATCAAGATTGGGTGATGGACTTGCTTGTAGTCTTATGCATTGTCCCATAAAAATAAATTTAGGACATAAGGACTCTATGGTCAAACAAAAACTGTTGGAACAATTTGGCTTTAAACCACCATGAATTGGGTTGATAGTTTGTATGGATTAGTTGTTTTATTTTTTTTGTGGTCTTGTCGTTTCTCTTGATTGTTTTTGCTGTCTTGTTGTGCTTAATGTTTATCTTTCTAGTTGTACAAGAGTTTGAACCCTTTCAAATCCCCGTTTTATCTTAATCAAAACACACTTTAATTAAACATTTCATAATTCCAACTCCTCTATATATACTTAGTAGATTCCAATTCTTAAACTGTAAATTATTCCATTAATTAAAAAAAAATCCATGTAATATATTATACTTTAAAAAAAATCATAAGACTGTCTGTTTATGTAAAAATAAGTAGCAATTAATTACATCAGATCGTAAAATTATTTACACTTTTTTATTAGAGAATAATGTCATTGCATTTTCTCTTTTTTGATTTTGTACATTTTTAAAATAGATCATGAAATGTGATCTGAAACATTGATAAAAAAAAATTACATGATCAAATCTAAAAATATACAAAATCTAGCATTTTCTAATGTCAAATTTAACAATACTTTGGACATGATTCAGTATCATTCCTTAAAAATGTCTAACCTTTTGACTTTATCAATAACCTAAAAACTTAAAACAGTAACCACTTTACTCCAGAAATTAGCAGATAACCAATGAAAACAATAGCAGACAAAAGAATGGAGGGGACAAAATGAGGACCCAGAACGCAAGAACATAAAGGAGTGGTGAAAGTCCCTGCCGCTTGGAGGCCTCCCAGAGCTACCATGGTGACAAGCAGTTGTTTGCTTCTCGCTTGGCATTGCCCGTTACACGCATTAACGTCCACATGTGAAGGAAAATAAGAATCTTTGACATATCTCTTTGGTCATCCAGTAACATAGGCACCCTTCAATGACCAGTCGTAATATGATAGCAACATAGTGTATGTTTGGCAAATCATCTGGTATATCGAATAGAGAGCGCTTTCCACAATCAAATCTATGAATGCCCTCTGCCATGAGATCTACCACAAATATAGAAATGAAAATCCAGTAGGGTTTCTCAGGCATTAGACTGCCCAAGTTTCCTCCCAGGACAATTGCTCCTGTGACACCAATCATTGCATTTATAACAGACGGAGTTAAGAAATTTGAAGCATTCCACTTATGACCCTCTGTAATACTGCGTATCATCTCCTTACGCTTGGCCGATGGGTTCCTCATTAAAACCCTAATTTCCTCTTTTGCTATCAAAATTGGTGTAAACCCTTCGAATAAAATAATTGATAGTGCAACAAACAACAGTACTTTGTTTTGCCTTTGTGCGATCTCCTGGCTATATAAAAGCAGGGTAATGAGGGCAATGCTAATGCCTACCTTGAGAAAGACGGCTCCCGCTCTGCCATGATCAGAGGGTCGATGAGGTTTTTTAGTGTCTTGTGATTCATCTGTTCGTGTGGAATTTTCAATCCACTTCCAGTAAGGTCGTACGGAGTAAAAAATGACAGCCTCTGTGACGAGGATACTCCAGCACATCCAAAATACAGGGTTAGACAGCACCAATCCATAACTTCCAAGGGTAAGCACTACGACGCCCCAGTTAAATGCAGAAGCCAAATCAGTGAACCCTCGGACGTATTGGACGTAATGATCATTTGCCTCAGGAGTCTGAGCAGATGAAGTAGCTGAATGCAAATGATCTACATACATACGAACAGGCTAAAAATCAACTAAATATCATCTAGATTGGAAAAAACATTAACTTTGTTGCAAAATTGAGTAGAATTTCCTTCCAGCTCACCTATTCCAGGATCACTTGAACGAGATCTAGCGCTGTTTTGCCTCATTGTTATAGGATGTTCGTCCCGCGAAGATCTCGTGCTAGTTTGCCTCAGAATTGCCCCCTCTTCAGTCATATTTCTCTATATTATGCAGCAGTTTATGCAGAAAAAGCTAAAAATAGTTGTAGGTCTATTTTAAAACTTCTTCTCGATTTATAGAGATTACCAAAATACATAGAAGGAAACTACCAAGAAGGATAAATGTTGGAGGGAAGGAGGAATGTTCTGAGAAGAAAAAAGGGAAGTACCAGGAAGGAACGAGCTTGACTTATATGGTTGGAATTGAAGGAAGAGACAAGTAGAATGGACAACAACGAACATTAAGCATTTAAAAAGAAACAGGTTAAAATTTTCCATTAATTCCAAGGTATTGAAAACCTATTTTGAAGGTCAATGTAATTATTAGTTCTGGAATATTAATTATTAATCATAGTTGGGTTTGTCTGTTGGTTTCTTGATGTGTTTTTTAGATTTCCTTTCCTGGGCAGTCCTTTTTTTAGACTGATATTTATTCTATTTGTAATCTTTCTTCAGCTTTATTCAATACAAAATAAATTATTAATGCATTGATAAGATTTATTAGTTGTCATAAATGAATCAATGAGATAAAATTAAAATAGTTTGATCAAATGTATATTTTTTAAAATACCAAAATTAATTTATCTTTTATTCTATTGAATAATAATTGTGAAGAGTAATATTAGTGTGATGTAAGCTATAAAATCTTTTAACTATTTCATTTTTATTATAAAAAAGTTAATAGTGCAAACGTATTTTCATGTCATTTTTCAATTTTATTTATTGTCTTATTTGATAAATGACATTATTTTTATTTAAAAGATTTTGAGCCAATGAATATAATTTTTAATCATATTTGAGACAATTTTAATTTTTTGAAAAGATGAAGTAGAGAAATATAAGAGACTGTGATTTAAATAATTAATAATATAAATAAAATTCATATCTACTAGTTTAATTTATTTTTTTAATTTAACAATAAAGTATAATATTTAATAAAAGATAATGAATAATTATATTTTTTGATCTGTTTTATATTTATTTGTTTCATAATTTACTAGTGTAACTTCTAACATTTTTTATCAATTTAAATTTAAATGCATTCATGTTCATTTGTAATTATCAAATTACATCATATTTAAAGCTTTAATTCTCATTCATCATTCTTTCTTTTATTAACATTTGCAATATAATTCTAAGTTTTGTTGAATTAGGTTCTTCTATTTTAACTTTTAAACATCATTTAGAAGATTTTTTTGAAAGTAGTTCAACAAATTTCATCTCTAATATGTCAAATGATTTAATAAAATTTCATTATATTAGTAGTGTTGGCAAATCAATTATTCTAGCAACAATATTTTAAATCAACTACCATATTACACATCTTACTAAAAAGAATCAGATGCAATGCGTCACTTGTTGAATTTGACAACCACATATAACACTATGATATATATGTAACGTCTAAGGCCTTGTCCAAGGGTTTCATTTACAAGGTTAGGTGTAATCCACAAGTTGGAGATAAGTATAACTTGTTTTCTTATGAATAAAAAGAATTTACCTTCTAATTGATCATCAACTTGATAATGTGATTGAAAATATTAAATAAATTTAGCATCTTTCTAATATGAAATACTACCTTGAATTTCTTTGTTTCATTAAATTTCTATAGGCTATAATTTACATTGAGTTATTTATTATTAAGAAAGAAAGAATCCATTCTATTTAAACATAAGAAGGTACTAGTTCTTTATTATTGAACTTTTATTTTTATTAATTTAGATATATCATGACAAAATAATAAATATTTTAAACTTGAATGCCTCTAAGAAGCCTTATAAGAATTACATATATACATTGGTTTGAATTTCAATAGATGAAATTAAATATTGTCCACCAAATAGAAAATACCTTTGCTAGGGAAGACCTTGTGCAAGATGTCATGATTTCATCATAATTCTTATGATCTCACTAGCCTAGTGTCGAACAACCAAGATCACTAGTGAACATGATGAAATTTTAATCTACCACTTAAGTGTTTTACTTAAGAAAATATTAGCTAATTTTATTATATACTTATTAATAATAAATTAGATTTATGTTAGAAAATATAGAATAGAAAGTACTCTACTATGGTTTGAAATAGGAAGTAGAAGAGCTTATTAATGATGTGTAAATAGAAACATGTTAAAAAATAAATAAAAAATGGGATAGATGCACTTGGAATTTATAGTATAATTCTAGAAATAAGCTTAGTAGGTTGGAAGACTATTACCAAGTAAATTGTAAATCAAACAAAGAACTTTGGATTCTAGGTATAATTGCACAACACACTATGTGATATTATAAAAAAAATATTAGGTGTTTTGGAAAAATATACCAAGAATTCCACAAGTTAAGATTGGGTAAGAGTGTCAAGGTGTTCAATGCCTCTAAAAATTTCAAGATTTGTTCACCAAAACTCTTTCACCTTCCTCCTGGTTACATAATGTGAATGTCATACATTGCATATAAGATATATTGAGTTGAAATTTGGGATGTAACTGGTAAAAGGGTATGCTATTAAGGAGGTTACCTCAATCAATCCCTTGGCTAGTATATTCCAATGTCAATGGCGGCACTATGGAAATAGGAGAGTGTGTATAAACCTCTAAGTGATCTAGTGTGGATGGGGTGCACATGTACCAATTTAGTGATGACAAATGTAAAACCTTACAAGATGTGTTTTGCAATAATGGTGTGTATAGTGATGGAGGGAAAATAGGGAGATGCAAATAATGGAAAGGGAAATGATGGGGAGAGAAATGATAGAAAATGATTCAAATCTAATTAGGGAATGCTATGAAAAAGGTTTTAGCCTATGACTTCAAGGGTATGGATGAAATGACTATTTAGGGATTCCAATTTGAGGGAATAGGTGATTGGACAAAAGAATGGATGAGACGATAAGAAAATCACAAATAATTTGTGGCTATTGTGGGTCTTGGAGCTTCAAACTTAAGTCCTCAAATATTGTTGCTTACTATGTTACTCTATAATGGAGTCTTATTTATCACCAATATGAATGAAGAGAGTATGAATTTCTTACAAAGTTTTCTTGTGTGTGGAACTCTTCTTCTAGCCTAGCAAATAAAGGCTAAAAAAACTAGGATTAATTTTTTTTTGGGCCAAAATACTAATGGAAATGTAGTAAGGATTAGTGAATGAACTAGTCGGAAAATTCACCTTTTCAAATTTAAAAACATACGCTAGCACCCACCTCACATAAGGATCTATATAATAGCACCAAACCAATGTACACATCTTGTAACATGCCCAATGTTCTAAAAAAAATTCTTAAGTTTTTACCCACAAGTGAATAAACCATGATGTCATCACATAGCAATACAAATTTCTTCTCAATAATATAGATAACATGCACATTTGAAATAAATACTATTCCAAACTTCCATTGCATTTTATTGAAATTTCACAAATCTTTTCAAAGTAGTGATTTCATATTGAATAAACTCAAGTTTAACATTCATGTTTACATTCTTCCATATAAATGGGTACAAAGTACATACATAGCTCTTTTGAGCTTCTAGCATTAGATATACATATGGTCCAAGTAACCCCCCTTCAAATCTTGGTCTCCACCTAATGATGAGAAGCATCACTCAAGCGCTTTTCCACCAACCATAAAATTACTGCAATCCCCCACACATCTACCAATCAGGTAAGATGGCCCTACCCTTTGGTGAAGAGATTGGTTTGATAACCCCATAATCCTAGCCTTTCCTGAGCTTGGTGTTGTGTCCTATAAAATAGAACTTTACCATACAATGGCTACAACCTACGTGTATGACAATCTCAAACTAGAATGCATAACTGGATCACAGTGAATTGACAATGTAAACAACGACAACTTACACTACTTTGCCGAAAGAATTCAACACTTAGTTACTTCGAGTGAGATTCATCCCATTCACACACCTTCCTAGCTCGATTTTTAATGACCACACATATTCTATGCATAGGCTATCCCCTTCACTAGATTACCGCAATCCCAAGAATTTAATCTATAACCTCTTACTAAAACATTACACTATGGTAAATCAAACTGAATCATAAATCAAACTTTCACATGCTTCCTTATAAACCAAACTATAGTTGTATAAGCTTGACTTAACATAGTCTATAGTAAATCACTGAAGCACTCATTCCTACATACATAATATGCTAATATAATTCCCATATATGGGTTTAACAAACATCTCAACTTCTTTCATATTTTTCAAGAAGTAAATAAACATAGTAAACATCTATATTCATCTTTCCAAACAATTCAAGCAACTCTCATAAAATCAAGCAATCTTTCCAACTTAAAATAGAAAATAAAGTAGAGAACTAGCATGCCTATAATCAGATAGATTCAATTTATATAATAAGTTTCCTAGCACAACCTCCACCAAATAGATTGTAATCCCTTCCCTTGACCAATTCCCACAAATAAATCTCTCTCTAACCTCACTAAACTCACTCTAAAAACCTCACAACTCACAACTCAATATTGTAGTAGAGTAACTCTCAGAAATTCAGAAAATAAGAATGCAAGAATGCGTCCCCAAAGGAGAAGAATGCTCCCCTATTTATACAAAGCCTGAGCACTCTAAGGCTACAAGAAATCTCTCTATTTTACTAATTATCACAATAAAAGGTTTGACTCAACCATGAAGATTCAAGGTGGCAAAATAAAATTGATGACTAATTGCTCATACTTAGCCAATCGTTACAATTTCATGAAAGAAGAGTGTTTAGATCAGAAATGCAAGGACAATGTTTCAACAGGTTGACCATTCCCATCTAGCTTCTTACTTGACTAATTCTATAAATCCACTTGTCTCATACACATAAAATGCAATGTAAATTAGACTTCTAAAAGAGGTGAATAATTCATACTTTAGTGCCACATATTTCCTCATGCGCCCTACTTTATGGGTTGTTGTTTCAAAAACCAATTCAAAGTTCTCTTATGTGTTGTTATTCATTCTTTCGTTCTCTAAGTTTGACTAAGTCTTCATTTCTTTTACTCATAAAACAATTTTCTTTTGGTTTCCATGGGCCCTTTAAAATAGCTCTGCCTATGTTTAATTCACAACACTCAATACTTTGCATGCCTCTTTTAACTTATGTGCCATATCATATGAAGTACACTTTCTTTTATTCTAGCGCATAATACTTAGTATACAAGTTGTGCTTCATACTTTGTATTTTTTGGGTTACCTATGATATGTGTGCATTAACTTATAGCGCTTATATGAATTCATTAACATATAACCTATATATTTACATATATATCTCCACTCATATATTTGCATTAATCAATATTCAAATACACATGCATATTCATATATTTCATATATTAACATATGCATACACACACGCACACGCACACACACACACACACACACACACATATATATGTATGTATATATATATATATCAAAATACTTGTATGGACATTTACATCATGTATGTTAATATATATATATATATATCATACTTTGATAATTAAAAACATATATTCACAATTCCTATCAATCAACATATATACACGAAGAGGTGTGTGTGTGTGTGTGCATATATATGTCCCATTTTCCTTATTGATATTCCTATGCATATGGGTAATCAATTCATGAACATGCATAGATACGTCTATCTACGTATATGCATGTACATATTTACTCATGTGTATGAGTTTATTGTAGATACATGTATATATATATACATAGAATGTATATATCTCATTGATTTAAATATAAACACATAAGGAAAATATCATACAAGACAAGAGATTCAAACACATACCTTGAATTCAAAACATTCACAAACAAGATCATAATGTCATAAAAACCATACTCAAGCAAGCCTAAGGTCAACTTACCATTTCCAGACTACAGACTCAACTTCACTAAACTAGAGGTGAGTGCGTGAAAGCTTAGTAAGACTCATTTAGGGTTACCAAACCAAGTTCTTCTCCCGAGTGATACTTCCCCTCTCTTCTAGAGGATTGAATCTATCCTTACATCCAACTTAGCACATTGCAATAGTAGTCAATTGAATCAATTATAACCATTTGCATCATATATTTCATAGACAAAATTATTATATAGCATCAATTTGAATCAAACATTCATTTATTGTATTTTTGAGATACATAAAGCATAAATACATACATTTAAAGCATTTTCACTCAACTACGTAAAAGTAAATAAGTAATAGCACAATGGGGTGTAACATATCCCCCCCTTGTGAATCATCATCCTTGATGATCTTAAGTATCAGACATAAATAATTAAACATAGACAAAACAATATATTTTTTCAAGAATTCTCATAAGCATGCAAAATATGAGGTAACTTCTATATGATTTTGCATATTCTTCTCATATGGCTAAATCTTCTGCATACTGATCCCACTGGAGTTTTTTTATTGTAGAACCTCTCTGTTACGCAAGAAAAGCTTACATGTTCTGAGCACTTTGAGATGTTCGATTGTTACCACCCTTGGGTCCTAAACCCGTAAAGCATTCCAATCAATGAAATGATTATCACCTGGTATATACTTCTTAAGGTAAGAGATATGAAAGACATTATGCATCTAGGAAAGAGATGGTGGCAAGGAAATTTGATACGTAATAGGGTTGATCACTTCAAGAACCTCAAAAGGACCTAGACGTAGTGTGGAGCTGGTTTGGATGATTTTCCAAACTTAATAGAACTCTAATGAGGCTTGACCCTTAACAAAACCTTTTCTCCTACCGAGAAATTTTTGGGTAACTGCTTAGAACCTGCATAAATTTTATGTCTATCATTAGCTTTTGCCAATCTTTGCCTAATAATTCCAACTTTCTCTTCCATTTTCTTCAACATCTCTGGCCCTAGGCTTATCCTATATTCAAGCTTATCCTAGCTTATAGGAGTTTGAAATTTCCAGGCATACAATGCTTTGAATGAAGCCATCTTAATTACATAATGATAAGAATTGTAATTTGGAAACTCAACCAATGGTAGGTAATCTTCCCACTTGTATTGTTGATCCATGTAATACATTCTTAGTAGATCTTCAAGTATCTGGTTAACTCTTTCATTTTGATCATCTATTTTGGGATGATATGTTGAACTTATATTCAACTGGGTACCAAGTGAAGAAAACAAGGTTTTCCAAAACCTAGAAGTCACATGAGCATCCCTATCAGAAATAATCTTCTCAAGAATCCCATGCAATCTAAACACTTCTTGAATAAATTTTAGTGCTATGACAAGAACTCCATTTGTTAAATTCTGAGGCATAAAATATGCTACCTTGGTAAGCTTATCCACTACCACAAGAATGGAATTATGCTTGTTCGTAGACATAGGTAGGCCTTGCAAAAAGTCCATGCTTATGACTTGCCACTTACTTTCAAGAACATCGCGAGGATACAAAAGTCCTACAGGGTGATGATGTTTCACCTTCACCCTTTGAAATTCTTAGAATTTTCCTACGAAACTAGCAGTATCTCCCTTCATTCCCTCCAAAAAATATAAAGGCTTCACATCTACTAACATCTTGGTCACACTAGGATGTCTAGAGTATGGTGCATTGTGAACTTCTTTCCACACCAGGTTCCTTAATTCTTCAGAATTAGGCACATGCATCCTTCCTTTAAACCTCAACAATCCACTAGGTTCAAAATAGAATCCTTCATACCTTGTGTCCTCCAGATTATCCATGAGTGCTTTCTTGACTTGCTCATAATATTCATCACCCTTGGATTTTTACAACACTTGGTCCTTGAAGTCGGTTTGAATTGCTACTATTGAAGTGATATGCCTCCTTCAACTTAGGGAATCAACTACCCGATTTTCTTTTCCCTTGATGTAGTTAATGTTGAATTCATAATTAGTTATTAACTCCAACCATCTCCTTTGTCATGCATTGAGGTTGGGTTGGGTGAATAAATAATTTAGATCATGATGATCCATCTTTAATTCAAAATGTTCACCCATCAAATAGTGTCTCCACATCTGCAATGCATGAACTATTGCTGCTAACTCTAAATCATGTGATGCATAATTTTTCTCATAGGGCTTTAGCTTTCTTGATTCATAAGCTATAAATTTCTTGTCCTGTATTAAGACTCCACCTAATCCTTCATTGGATGCATCCATGATGATAGTCAAGTTTCCCTTTGGATTGGGTACCTTCAAGATCGATACCATAGTTAACTTCTTCTTGAGTAGGTCAAACACGACTTGACATTTTTCAGACCACTCAAACTTTTTCCCTTTCCTCTACAATGAAGTAATAGGAAAAGTTATCTTGGAAAAAATTACAACAAAATTTTGATAGTAACCTACCAAACCCATAAAACTTCTAACCTTAGGTACACTCTTTGGCACTAACCACTCAAGTACCACTTTTATCTTAGCCGGATCCACTACAATTCTATCAGTTATAATCACATTCAACCCAAATATTGAACTTTATTGTAGAAGAAGGTGCACTTGGAGAGATTCCCAAAAAGCTTATTCTTTATTAACCATTGTAGAATAATGTCTAAATGTCTACAATGTTCTTCTTAATTCTTGGAATAGATTAAGATATCATCTAAGAAAACCAATACAAATCTATCCAAACAGTCCCTAAATACATTGTTCATCAAGTTCATGAATGTTGTAGGTGCATTCGTAAGTCCAAAAGGTAAGATTGTGAACTCGTAATGATCGTATCTAGTCCTGAATGCAGTTTTGAAACTATCTTCATCCTTGATCCTTAGTTGATGGTAACCTGACCGTAGATCAATCTTAGAAAATACTGTCTCTCCTTGCATTTGATCGAAGAGATCATCAAAGCGTGGTAACATGTAATTATTCTTTAATGTAGCTTTGTTAAGCATCCAATAATCAATACACAAGTGCAGTGTACCATATTTTTTCTTTACAAAGATCACTGGCGCTCCCCAAGGTGAAACATTGGGTTTAATTAGCCCTTTGGACAACAAATCCTCTAATTGTGCCTTAATCTCCATGATTATGGTCATCTTATAAGGTTCCTTGGATATAGGTTTCATTACTTTTACAAGGTCAATGGTGAAATGGAACTCTCTTGGGAGGCATTCCAAGTAGTTCATATAGAAAGACATCCAAAAATTTCCAAAGGATATGATACTTTTCCATATCTGTTTCTCCAAATTCCACCATTTCACCTTCTTCAACTTCTTGCGAAAAGAATTCTTCACTTTCCTCAAGCTTTCCCATTTTAACTATGAAGAGTTGACATCCTTTCTTCTTCGCCTTATGCATCTGCATAGTTGATATATGATGCAATTTTATTTTCCTAGGTGTTCCTAGCAAAGACACTTGGTTACCTAGGTCATCTAAGCATTCTACGATTTTAGCATGGAAATTAACTTTAGCCCTATGCTTCCATAGCCAATTCATCCCTAAGATGACATCATAAGATCCTAAGGGTGCTATGTACAAATTTACCTCTATAGGAAAACTTGGAAGTTCTACCTTTGCATTGAAAAGACATTGCCTTACCTCAACTCTTGTCTAGTTTGCATATTCTACAACCAGGACTTTTCCATAAAACCAACCTTTCTAGAAATTTGACTAGCTACCTTAGGTGAAACAAAAATTTTGATGGCTCGAGTATCAATAAAAGTAGAAATAGGTATACCAAACAAAGTACCTAGAGTTTCTATTGAAGTGATATGGAACTTAGCTTTCAGGTTATCCAAAGTGACATGGATCTTTTGTTGCAATGCAACACATTGGGGAGGAAGAGAATTTCCTTGAGGTTGTGATATTGATGGCTTGTTGGGACAATTGATGGAAAAATGATCCCCACCACATGTGAAACATGTTGGCAGATGGTCAATGCTCCCCTCGGGATTCGTGACATGGACTAACCACCTCCTGTGGATCCGTTAACTCTGGCAGTTGTATCGGGCATTAACAAGTTGATCTTTTGGTGCAATGACAACTATGGGCGAACAAGTGGTATCAGAGCCAAAGGTACCGGGTTTGAATCCCATCGGGTAACGCTGAGGGGGATTTTGTTGGCAAATGGTCAACGCTCCCCCCAAGATTCGTGACATGGACTAACCGCCTCTCGTGGATCTGTTAACTCTAGTAGTTGTATCGAGCATTAACAGGTCAATCTTTTGGTGCAACGACAACTGTGGGCCAACAAAACATACTTTCACTGGTCCCCTTCTCCTCGCAGGCCTTTCAGTATTACTGGCATTTCCTCCAGTGTTGTTGTTACTATTGTTGTAGTTACTTCCTCTGCAATCCCTTGTAGGTTCACTCTAATTGTTTCGAGGTCCTTTGTCCACTTGCTTTTGAGAATCTGGTCCTCCACTAAACTTCTTTAGAGTTTGATTAACCCAAGGCCCATCAAACTTCTTCTTTCGATTCCTCTCCCAATAGATTGAAATAGCTTTAAGCTTTTACTCCTACTTAACTTCTTTCTCATAAACTAGATCCATGGTTGCTAGACTGTGAACATCAACTTCTCCACCTATTTGGTTATTCAAACCCATGATGAATTTCTTGATTTGAAATCACTCATCTTTTTTATACATAGACTGTATGTACCTCAAAAGACGAGTGGATTTCTCCCAGTACTTGTTCACCAGCCTTAAATTTTGGAAATCAGTGAGCTTTTGATTGTAGAAAAGTTGGGGTAACCACCTTTTCTATAAAATTTCAAAAACATCACTCCAGGTTAGCCTTAAAGAACTAAGTCCTAATTCCATATGTTTGTTCATCCACCAATTAGAAGCTTCTCCTGCCAACTGGAAGGCTCCCCAAATATTTTTTATGGCCTCAAAATAGTTTCTAATCTAAAATTACTTTTCCATTTGTATCAACCAAGCCTCAGCCTCATCTCCGTTGGTACTTCCTTCAAATTTGGGAGGGGTAATTTTTCTCATATCTCTTGAAAATTAATTTGCCACACATCTTCTCTTACTACTTTCTGACTTGGATTGAGATTATGTTTTATCGGTCTCGTGTTCATTAATATGGGTGTGATCTTGAGAATTTTCTCCCTCTTCCTCTTCATCATGGGCACTTCCTCATCATCATTTGGTATTTATTCTTCCACTCTATTTTCTCCCCTTACTTCTTGTTCAAGATTTCCTATTCGTTCCTTGGTTTCATCCATCATTTCCAGAATGTGATCCAAATTGGCTTCAGCATTCTCATCCGCCTATCCTACCTGTTGACTTTCCCCAAGGTTAGTGCATGTTATAACCATTTTCCAAAGTCAAAGTACACCTTGAGGGTTTCATGGAATTAGATATAAGAAAGTTTACTATTTATTTCCAAAACATCATATAATAGAATATTTTCACACATAAACGTTTTAATTGAAAGACTTATACACAAGTTTTGATAAGAATATGATTTTCATTTATTCATAAAGATTTCAATATCCTTTTCTTTACATAGAATGACTATTCAGATAGTCAAGAGGAGAGTATCTATTAGATTTACTCTCAAATACATAACTGTGTGGCGTGTACCCCTCATATTTTTGTTTATCTCTATCCCAAAATGGATAGTATCCCTAAGATTTATCTTTCGATACATAGTTTTGAGGTACATAACCCTTAGACTTGTCACTTGTGGCTATTACAATAATTTCAGCCATGGGTATAACACAAGGGTAATACAACATTGTTGGAATGACACTACATTCTGAGGGCATATCCCTAGAAAATGATAACGAGTCCCATTTTTGTGGAGAGATAGGAGGTAAGTGGTTGAAGTTGGCTTCATCTCTCATCCTTCTCTTCTCCTAACTAATTCTTGATAGGGCATGACTGATTATCTGGGTATTACTTTGCAAAATGGCATTGTCATAGTTGGTTCCCTCTATAGTACGAACAAGGGATTCCTTTTCCTTCTTGGCCCATAGCTAGCGCTCATTTTTGGTCACTGAATTCCTTGCATTCATCTTAAGTCACACCATCTTGGCACAAGAATTCCAAACATTAGACTCGTTTAATTTTGGAGGGAAAACATAGCGAGCACATAGGTTCCAAAGTTAAACTTGGTAGCTCTGATACCACATGTAACATGCCTAATGTTCTACTAAAAAAAATTCATGTTTTTACCCACAAGTGGAAAAACCATGATGCCATCACATAGCAATAAAAAATTCTTTTCAATAATATAAATAACATGAACATTTGAAATAAACACTATTCCAAACTTCCATTGCATTTCATTGAAATTCCACAAATCTTTGTGAAGTATTGATTTCATATTGAATAAACTCAAGTTTAACATTCATTCTTACATTCTTCCATATAAATGGGTACAAAGTACATACATAGCTCTTATGAGCTTCCAACATCAGATATACATATGGTCCAGGTAATGCCCCTTCAAATCTTGGCTGCCAATTGATGGGGATAAGCATCAATCAAGCACTTTTCAACTAACCATAGACTTACTGTAGTCCCCTACACATCTACCAATCAGGTAAGATGGCCCTACCCTTCAACAAAGAGATTGGTTTGATAACCCCATAATAGTAGCCTTTCTTGAGCTTGGTGTTGTGTCCTACAAACTAGAACTTTACCATATAGTGGTTACAACCTACGTGTATGACAATACTAGACTAGAAAGCATAACTAGATCACAGTGAATTGACAATGTAAATAGTGGAAACTTACACTACTTTGGCCAAAGAATTCAACACTCAGTTACTTCGAGTGAGATTCATCCTATTCACACACCTTCCTAGCTCGATTTGTAATGACCACACATATTTTATTCATAGGCTATCTCCTTCACTAGATTATCCTAATCCCAGGAATAACCTATAACCTGTTACTAAAACATTACACTATGGTAAATCAAACTGAATCATAAATCAGACTTTCACATGCTTCCTTATAAACCAAACTATAGTTGTATAAGCTTGACTTATCATAGTCTATATTAAATCACTCAAGAACTCATTCCTACATACATAATATGATAACACAATTCCCATATAAAAAACATCTCCTCTTCTTTCATAATTTTCAAGAAGTTAATAAACATAGTAAAAATCTGTATTCCTCTTTTCAAACAACTCAAGCAACACTCATAAAATCAAGCAATCTTTTCAACTTAAAATAGAAAATAAAGTAGAGAACTAGCATGCCTATAATCAAATAGCTCTAATTGATATAACAGGTTTCCTAGCACAACCTCCACCAAACATATTTCAATTCCTTCCCTTGACCAATTTCCACAAATAAATCTCTCCCTAACCTCACTAAACTTACTCTAAAAACCTCACAACTCACTACTCAATATTGCAGCAGAGTAACTCTCAAAAATTCAAAAAATAAGAATGCAAGAATACATCCCCAAAGAAGAAGAATGCTCCCCTATTTATACAAAAACCTAAGAACTTTAAGGCTATAAAAAATCTCTTTGTTTTGCCACACACTAAATTTTTTGACTCAGCTATGGAGATTCAAGGTGGTAGAATAAAATTGATGATTAATTGCTCATACTCAGCCAATCACTGCAATTTCATGACAACATTGTGTTTAGATCAGAAATGCAAGGATAATGTTTCAACAGGTTGACCATTCCCATCCAGCTTCTTACTTGACTAATTCTCTAAATTCACTTGCCTCATACACAGAAAATGCAATGTAAATCAGACTTCTAAAAGAGATGAATAATTCTTACTTTGGTGCCACATATTTTCTCATGCACCCTACTTTCTGGGTTGTTGTTTCAAAGACTAATTCAAAGATCTCTTATGCATTTTTATTCATTCTTTCCTTCTCTAAGTTTGACTAAGTCTTCATTTATTTTACTCATAAACGGTTTTCTTTTGGTTTCCACGCACCCTTTAAAATAACGCTACCTATGTTTAATTCATTGCACTCAATAAATTTCATGCCTCTTTTAACTTATGTGACATATCATATGAAGTGCACTTTCTTTTATTCTAGCGCATAATACTTAGTTTACAAGTCGTGCTTCATACTTTGTATTTGTTGTGTTACCTATGATATGCGCACATTAACTTACATTGCTTATATGAATTCATTAACATATAACATATATATTTGCATATATATCTCCACCCATAAATTTGCATTAATCAATATTCGAATACACATACATATTCAAATATTCCATATATTACATATGCATATATACATATGTATATATATCAATATACTCGTATGGACGTTTACATCATGTATGTTAATATATATATATATATATATATATATATATTTGTATACTATATATATCATACTTTGATAATTAAACATATATGTTCACAATTCCTATTGATCGACATATATACACAAAGTGTATATATATGTCCCATTTTCCTTATCGATATTCCCATGCATATGGGTAATCTGTTCATGAGCATGCATAGATACGTCTATCTATGTATACTCATGCACATATTTACTCATGTGTATGATTTTATCATAGATACATGCATATATACATATATATACATTCTATGTGTATCTCATTGATTTAAATATAAAAACGTAACGAAAAACTCATACAAGACAAGAGATTCACACATACCGTGAATTCAAAACATTCACAAACAAGATCATAATGTCATAAAAACCATACTCAAGAAAGGCTAAGGTCAACTTACCATTCCCAGACTACTGACTTGTTGGGAATAAGGTGTCTCAACCTTAGATTCCTAACATTAAATTATTTAATGTATTATTATATTTATTTATTTTATTTTATTTCCTACAATGTCATGTCATTACTTGGGACCCATTGGCTGGGTGGCATCCTTGTTGGAGGTGACTATATGACACATATTTATCAAAAGTGGAGGTAGGCATCCCATCTTTGAATCATGGACCTAGGACAAGTGATGTCATTTTATGACATATTTTACGACACATCATAAGGTATATTTGGCATGGAGAAATTGTGGTGCCTTAGTGGGGTATGACAAAAGTGTGAGAGAATAAGTGTGATAGTCATATTTGATTTATTCTTTGTTTGTTGAAAGTGTTGTATGTGTGACAAGAGATTATGACACATGCTATGATAGATTCTATGACAGTTGTAAGGAATCTGTCATAACCCACTATTAGCATGAACTAGGTGCCCAAGCTTGGAGAGATGTTTTACATGTTATGACAACTATAAGAGGTGTAAGAAAATGTTGTACAAATGTCCAAATCATGCCTATGGTGTGAAATATTATTTCCACATGGGTTTGGATGCCTAACCTCTTCTAGAAGCTTCTTCAAGCTTGTATCTTCTATAAATAGGATGCCTCACATTATAGAATGCATATTTTATTTGCAGGTATTGAAGTGTTGTTGGATTTCCTCTAGAAGAGAAAGATGTAGTCTCCATGTTAAGGTTGTGAGCCTGCAAGTGTATTGTAACCTTATTGTTGCAAATTAATACATTGGTTCGATGCTTTAGAGTGTGGGATTTTTTTACCCGATCGTATTTTCCCCACGTATATCGTATTTTTTTTTCCTCTTTTGTCTATTTTTCATCTATTCTTTGTGTTTCTCATTCTTGAAATGTTAATTTACATGTTGTTATGCTGCTGAAATTTTCTTAGATGTCAAACTACACTAACTTTCCTAGAAGGGTTAATGCATAGGAAATTAAACTATGTTTGTTTTTGCTTTAAGGCATGGTAGTATGTGCTTGTATCAAGATGATTGCTATATGATTTGTTTAAAGAAACATAAGATACTGAAGGTGCATACTGGTTCTTGGAAGGCTTTCTGAGTTTGTTATTCCCTTTCATTTGGTATCAGAGCTTAGTTCTAGACTTACATGTGCTTGCATGTGTATTTATGTAAGTTGCATGTACTTGCATGAACTTGCATGCCACTTGCATGTGCTCGCATAGTGATGCATATGGTGTTTGGGGTTTTGGGTATTTCTTTTGTTATGATTTCTTAGCTTGGAAAGCTTGAGGGAATTTGTTTTGAAGGAATTTCCTGATTATTAATCCTTGTCTGAGTGGAAGTTTTGTAGTTGATCTTGTTTTCTAGAAATAACACGAATTGTGAAGGATGGAGAAGATAGAGTTTTATGGAGTTGATCATGTGGTTACATTTGATATGTTATTGATTTGAAGCTCCTGTTTGACAGTTGAATAACCTCAAATGCATATAGGCTATGGAGTTGATCATTGGATGATCTGGAAGCTTCTAGAATAGTTTAATTCTCTCTTGGATGCATGTACATGTTGGTGGTGGAGTTGGCCTGTAAATGGGCCTAGAAGTTCTTTGACCTCTTTCCTAATGGATGCTTGTACTTACATGGATCATATTCATGTTCCTTGGATTTGAGGTTTTTATGGATTTTCCATTTAAAAATATATGATTATGCATATTCATGATATTTCATTGTTCTGGTTTAACTATTATGGTTATATACAAACTTGAGGGTCTTATAGATGTTAAGTGGATATGGATTTTCATGTGTGTTACAAAACATGGTGGGTTTGCAGGTTTGCATAGTAAATCAAAACTTGTGGTTTGGTAGATCTATAGATGAACTATTTTCATATTATGTTTCCCCTGTGGTATTTTTGGATGTAGATAGTTACTGTTTTGTGTGTATGCTTTGTGCATGTTTTGAGGAGGTTTGCAGCTTTCTCGTTGAGGAAATGTTGGTATATGTTTTACCACTGGTGATTTGTGGGTTGAGAAGTTGGGATAATTTATATTTTATAAGCTTCTAGACAATCTATTTCCTCTTAATGTTTAACAGTTTTCTTGTGTTCTAAAAGTTGTGGGTTTGTATAGATCTGGAGTATTCATTTGTTCAGATTAAATATATGTGATCTATTATTATAGATGTTTAAGTGGTCTTGGATTTACATGGAGATTATTTTTTACAGGTTTTTTTCATGTTAACCAAAAATTTGTGGTTTGTAGATCAATGGATTTTTTTTTTTTCAAACTCTTAGAGTTTTTTGGATGAGAACAATTGTAGATTTGCAGGAAATGCTTGATTAGTTCCTTGACTATGGTACTCAATTGTGGATTTTTTTTGGAAAATCGGGTTTGTTGGTGATCTGGTGTTTGATTCTTGAAATCTACATGTTATCTTCTTTGATATCTCAGTTTTATATGTTACTAATGTGATGATGAGTTCACATGCTTCAATTTTTAAGATCTATGAGCTATATAGTTTGTGGATTAGCTACCCATTGGTTGTAGTGGGATGACTCAGATGTGGATTGTCTATATCCATGAGATTGATTTAGTGTTGATGCATATTTCATAAGTTGGCATTATCAGTGGTCATTTGTGCATTGGTATTTTTTTTGAGATGAGATGATGGATGATATTGAGTGTTTAGATAGTTAGTTATGATACTTGTAGCATGTTTTTTATCTTCTTGGCTTGGAGATTTTGGTTCTACTTATTATTTGGTTCTACTTAGTCGTGAAGAATCTTCATTAAGAAGATGGTTTTCATGATGCTTGGAAAGCTTATTATCACTATTCAGTGAGAGCTTTAGCAGTGATTGTGGATTCATGACTTAGTGATGGATGATCTTCTTTAGTGTTGCAAATGTTACTAGGAGGAGCTCTTAGATCCTGTTGCTACAAAAGGGTTATTTTGCATTCGTATGGACATTAATTGGAGATGGTTATTTTTCATGTGAATGGATATGTTGAAATCTTGGTTTGCCATGTAGGACTTGTTTAGTCTTTGGTTGAGGTGTCATGATTTGTATTATGATATGTGATCCTTGTTTTGATAAGATGGTTATGTTATTATGTCATGGTTTACTCTTGATTACTAGTTTAGAGTGTTGGCATGATAAATGTACTTGTTATGTTCTTTGTATCATATGATATTATTTTGAAGAAGTGTGAGATCATGTTGTCATGCTTATGTTCCCATTTCATGGTTGGAGCTTTGGCATTGATCTTGGTGGTTCTCTTTGTATTGAGTACATTGATCATTTGCTTGATTACTTCATGATGGTGTTATGTTGCATTTGGAGTTTGACATGGATTGAATGGTTATAGGTACTCATGCATACTTGGAGACTTAGGTGAGGCTTGCAATTCTCTTATGGTTAGAGACATGTTTTGAGATGGTCACTCTTGATGAGATTTCAGTAGGAAGTCTAAGGAGCCTACACCTTGGTTGGACGTGAGTTCAACATGGACCTATGAGGAGAGTGTTCTTGGATAAGTCATGATGACTTGGATATCTTGGAGGAGCATTCTCATTCCCCACTCTTGGTCTACTCGATAGTCTACTTGAGAGGTATCACTCAAAATTCCTTTCAGGTGTATTATGTTATGCTTTGTCCTCTCATGCATATGGATCTTAAGCTAAGGATATATGGTTTTGGAGGATTCATTTGAGGAATGTTGGCATGTTTATCTCCTTATGCATTATGAGAAAATTCATTGATGTTGAGTTTAGGAGATGTATTGGGCTTATTTCTTGATATGAGAATGGATATTTAGTTTGACCTTCTTTGGCTTGAGAAGCTTACATCCATGTTGATTACATGATAAATATGTTATGTTTTATCTTTGTGATTGAATGGTTGGGTGTTGTTATGGCTTTTATTTTGAGGTGTTATGGAGGAGATCATACTTGACATAGTTGGCATTTAGAGGTGTATGTAGAAGGATTTTTTATAGGTATATGATGTGCAATGTTTCTCTCTTTGGTCTTGGTTATCCTCCTGGATGTTTGGTTTCACATTACATTAGTTTTGAGGTTTTCATGGAAACTATTGGAAAGGCTAAGCATAAAAATTTGGTACTTTTACTTGGTTAATGTGTTTTCACTTATGTTCCTGGGTGATGACATGGAGGTTTCTTTATCCTTTTCCTTTGTTGAGTGTGGAGAACATGGGAGAGCTTTGGAGACTTGTGGTGAGAGTTACTCTTTTAGGTATATGATGTGTAGTGTTTCTCTCTTTGGTCTTGGTTATCCTCTTGGATGTTTGGTTTCACATTACATTGGTTTTGAGGTTTGGATGGAAACTATTGGAAAGGTTAAGCATAAAAATTTGGTACCTTTACTTGGTTAATGTGTTTTCACTTATGTTCTTGGGTGATGACATGGAGGTTTCTTTATCATTTTTTCATTTGTTGAGTGTGGAGAAAATGAGAGAGCTTTGGAGACTTGTGGTGAGAGTTACTCTTACAAGTTACTCATTTACAAGTTTTGAATATCATTGTGGATGTTTCTTGGTACTACATGATGTTGTTTACACTTTATATATGATGTTATTGGTAGAATTGGTATGCCTTGATCTTTTTCAGATTTGACATTGCCCATGTAGTGGGAGTTCTTGGATGTGTGTGTTCTTAGTGACGGTTTTGACACATGGAGCCTTTCATTGCAGTTTATGGGTTGGATATGTTGTTGGCATACGTTCTACTATTATTTTGGATAACTTTGAGGTATGGCATATTGGATGGATCAACATTTTTTGTGGGTGATATTTTCGATCTCTTGGGTTTATTAGTTAGATGAGGGCAACTTGGTTTGGTTGTTGGTCTAGCTGATGGTTTATCTTGTTCTTTGGAGGATTATTTGTCTTCAAAATTATGTTCTGACTCTATGGGCCTTGGGGCCCTGAGAAGATGTTTTAATATGACTCTTGGTAGGTCTTTAACAAGTAGGAGAATGTTGGGAATAAAATGTCTCAACCTTAGAGTCCTAACATTAAATTATTTAATGTATTATTGTATTTATTTATTTTATTTAATTGCCTACAATGTCATGTCATTAATTGGGACCCACAGGCTGTAAGGCATCCTCATTGGAGGTGACTATATGACACATCTTCATCACAAGTGGAGGTAGGCTTCCCATCTTGGAATCATGGACCTAGGACAAGTGATGTCATTTTATGACATATTTTGCATGGAAAAAGTGTGGTGCCTTAGTGGAGTATGACAAAAGTGTGAGAGAATAAGTGTGATAGTCATATTTGACTTATTATTTGTTTGTTGAAAGTGTTGTAAGTGTGACCAGATATTATGACATATGTTATGACAAATTCTTTGATAGTTGTAAGGAATCTTTCATAACCCATTATTAGCATGAACTAGGTGCCCAAGCTTGGAGAGATGTTTTACATGTTATGACAACTATAAGAGGTGTAAGAGAATGTTGTACAAATGTCCAAATCATACCTATGGTGTGAAATATTGTTGCCACATGGGTTTGGATGCCTAACCTCTTCTAGAAGCTTCTTCAAGCTTGTATCTTCTATAAATATGATGCCTTACATTGTAGAATGCAAAGTTTATTTGTAGGTATTGAAGTGTTGTTGGATTTCCTCCAGAAGAGAAAGATGTAGTCCCCATGTTAAGGCCGTGAGCCTGCAAGTGTATTGTAACCTTATTATTGCAGATTAATACATTGGTTCAATGCTTTGGAGTGTGGGGTTTTTTACCCGAAAGGGTTTTCCCCATGTATATCATGTTTTCTTCTCTTCTATCTATTTTTCTTCTATTCTTTGTGTTTCTCATTCTTGAAATGTTAATTTAAATTCCATTATGTTGCTGAAATTTTCTTAGATCTGAAACTACATCAACTTTACTAGAAGGGTAAATGCATGGGAAATTAAATTGTGTCTATTTCCACTTTAAGGCATGGTAGTATGTGCTTGTATCAAGATGATTGATATTTGATTTGTTTAAAGAAACATAAGATATTGAAGGCACATACTAGTTCTTGGAAGGATTTTTGAGTTCGTCATTCCCTTTCATGACTCAACTTTAGTAAACTGGAGGTGAGTTTGTGAAATCTTGGTAAGACTCATTTAGGGTTACTAAACCATGTTCTTCTCCTAAGTGATACTTCTCCTCTCTTCTAGAGGATTGAATCTATCCTTGCATCCAACTTAACACATTGCAATAGTAGTCAACTGAATCAATTGCAACCATTTGCATCATATATTTCATAGACAAAATTATTATATAACATCAATTTGAATCAAACATTCATTTATTGTATTTATGAGATAGATAAAGCATAAACACATACATTTAAATAATTTTCACTCAACTAGGTAAAATTAAATAAGTAATAGCACAATGGGGTGTAACACATCATTGAGGAGTCAACTTGTAAGGTGTTCTTAAGGCTAGGCTCCATGTATATTCCTTTTGTCATCAAGGGAAAGGCTAAAAATATGTTAGATTATCCTAAAAAATGATTTAAGGAATGGAAATTAAAATGAGTGCAATTTAAATGTAAGGTAGAAATTATAAAGTAAGAAATTTATGACCTTACATTTTTCCTCCACTTTAGTGGGATAATGACACTAAGTAAAAAATATCAAAGTAACATATATTGAATAATTTGTTGGGATTTCATAAAAAATATATTAAAAAGGATGTGTGTGTGTGTGTTTATGCATGTGTGAGAGAGAAATAAAGCATAGGCTCTCAATAATTTATTCACTTTTCTTCGCTTTCATGGATAAGCTCTTATATTGCAATACATGCCCAAGCAAAGAAAAACATAATTACTAGATGATAAAGAAATCTATGTTGAATAAATGGAAATAAAATGCTAAATTATAATGGGAACATACATTTTAGAATAATCAATATATCTCCAACAATAACAATAGGTGGGAAAAGATAAGATCCATGAATGACCATATTTAGGTGGAAATAAGAGAGATGATATAATGAATGAGTTGGATAATGGAATAAAACCTTGGTAGAGGTTTGGTTGTATCATGGCCATTGAGATATAGATTAGAGAGAAAGATAAATCAGTGGTGTCATTGCCATCAAATAAATAGGCCAAAATGTAAAAATGGTAAACATTAATGGTTATGAAGTCACCACCTAATGAGTCATGCTAGATCAAAAATAAAAAAAGTGGCAATGTGGATTGTGATATGCTTGGATATAGGAAGTAGCTACCCAAATGGTAAAATATGCTAGTAAGGATAAATGATAGTATTACAATAATTATAATGTAATTCATGTATATAGTATGCCTCCCTTAAATTTTTTGACATCAAGGAGATGACTTGATCAATTTAAGGTAAAGAAATAAAATAAAGAAAGGAATAATTTCCAACCTATGTACACACACTAGTGTAGATAGGCTATGGGGAAATAAATAAGGATTTTCCCTTAGTCATGAGAGATGTTTACCCAAGTAACGGATGAGAGTATAGTGCATAAGACAATTGTCAATAAACATGTGTAAGAGATATAGAGGAATAAGAAGAACTGTGGAAGTGACACCAGAAATGGGAAAGGAATGTCATATAAGGTGATGACCCTCACAATAGAAGTAAAGTAAGATATCCCTAAGGGAAGTACAAATGAGATAGCAACATAGAAAGGAAGTGAAATGTCATAAATTGCATACTCTATAATTTCTACATTATTATTTGTTTTTGATTTCATGTTCACTCACATAGCATAACTTAGGTCACACTCAACCAATTTGTTAAGAATTTTCTCTCATAGGATTGCTAAGAATCAATAGATTATGTGTACAGAAATGGGGGATTGAAAGGAGGTTAAAAGTGGCCACTTTTTTTTTTCTTTCTGAAATTAATAAAAATGATATTGAATGAGAAATTGAAGATAGCCATGATCAAGATTTGAAGATGTGACAAGAACAAGATTCATAGTTCTCATAATATAGTTTCTAATTTTTATTTTTTTAATGGTGGAAATTAAGAGGTTCAAATAGGGGGAGCATACAAAGAGCTCCTATTTTTATCAAAATTAACATAGAATTTAGTGTACTCCCCCTAAATTTTTAACATTTTAAAAGTATTTCACAAATTGTTATAGTGGAAAATTAGCTAACACCAAATATTTTATGCTTGGTTTTTCTACTGATTTTTTAATGAATATATTATTTTTTATTAACTATCAAAGCGGACACATCTTAAAAAAAAAACTTTGAGTGTGTTCCCCCCTATTTTTTCGAAAACTACTTCAAATTCACTTTGTTGGAATTTATATAGATTTATAATGTAGTAATGTAATTTATTTCAGATTTGAATGAATGGATAAAAAATGGCACACAAAATACTATACATAGGTTTTCAAGAAAAAAATAAAACTTTAGAAAAAGAAATTAAAGAGTGAAATATTAACATATTCAACATGTAGAAAATATATGGTTAGAAAGGTAAGATAGAGATTGACATTATTATGATATTTTTTTAGACCAACATTAATAATGTGCAAAATTGATGGAGAGTATACTCAATTTTTAATATTTTTTTTATATATTTTGTAGAAAACACATCTTTGAGTGTTAACGTGCAAGTCCAACCCTTAGGGTTGGATGTACAGAGAAAGTCCAACCCTAAGGGTTGGTAGTTTCTAAAATATATTATAACATGCACACATTATAATAAACTAGTGTTATAACCTACTCAAATTATATGTGTATACACGTAAAAATGGTCCAGAGAACGAATTAATTAAATACTTGTTATTTAATTAATAATTTCTAATTCATCTACTATTATAAATAAATTAATAAATTAATTTATATGGTTCATTTCCTTAATTCTTCTTTTCCAAAATTCATTATCCTCTTCAATTAATTAAATGGACAAATTAAAGGAATTTGTTATTTTAATTAATTTCCCTCTTCTATTTAAATTTGAATTTTTAAATTCAAATTAGCACATGTCTCCATATTTCTTCTAACCACCTCCAACTCACTTGCCACCTGACCATGTGTCACATGAAATTGAATATTTTAAATTGAAAAAATATGAATTATCATCAATAAACTTGCAACCAATTTGGAACCAATTTGGACACATGGCTTCTCCTTCTCTTTGATTCTCTTTAACACTTGGCAAAGTGTTTTATTAAAGGGAACCATCTCCCTAATTCTCTCCAACCTCCTCGTGCTTCACCATTGATGCCGCAAGATCACAATCTTGATCGTCCATTGTTGCCACATCATCTTGAGCCTTGAAAAATCTATAAATAGAACACATTTCTATAGCTTTTCATAAGGATTTAGATCACAAAATTATGCTATAGAATTCTTAGTGCATTTTGAGAACATTTGGAGAAGCATTGTAATTATTTTTTGCATCTTAGTTTCATTTAGAGTTATTATGGTAATTTCAATTTGAATAGTTTAGTTATTGTATCTTTCATGTAGCATTTCCATTAGAATAGCATCATTTGTCTTAGCACCATTTTGATTTTAACAACATCTCATCATAGGATCATTTAGCATTCAAGCATCAAATATCAAAAATATCAAAAATATAGGCATGGAGATTACATAATAGCATCTCATTTCTTAAGTTGTCATCTTTTCTAGTTCATGTGCAACATTAATAAGATTTGAGAGCATGAATTTTAGAGGTCCTTAAGACTAGAGAAAAATGGAATGAATTAAGAGGATAGTTGTATTTTTTAATTCTGCTATTTAGATTCCTTTTATGTAATACATTGCATGGATGCATGTTTTGTTTTATAATTTTGATACACATATTTCACCCACACATAAATATTAGATCACCCACTTGAAATGTCCTAGGTTTGACTTTATGGTTGTAGCTTCTTGACATTATCTGTTGATAGGCCTTCAGGTGATCCACTGTAAGTTGACAACATTCATCTAGCAATTCCAGCTCTTGTAGTCTAGACACATGGTAATCTTCATCTGAAATGAGGCCTTTCAAGGACACCCAGAGTGATGGTATCTCAACCTCAATGGGAAATACTGCTTCAAATCCATAGACAAGTGCATATGGTGTGGCACCTATGGGAGTGCGGATGCTTGTACGATAGGCCCACAAAGCAGGATTTAGTTGGATATGCCAGTCACGTCCAACATCATTGACAGTTTTCTTTAGGATTTTCAAGATGGTTTTGTTTGAGGCCTCTGCTTGGTCATTCCCTTGAGGGTAATAGGGTGTAGAAAATAGATGTTGGATACAAAACTTTTCATAGAGTTCTTGCACATCTTGGTTCTTGAAAGGTCTATCATTGTCAGTGACAATGGATTGGGGGACACCATATCTATAGATGATGTAGTTTAGGATGAACGATGAGATATGCTTCCCTATGATAGTGATTAGAGGCATGACTTTGACCCACTTTGTGAAGTACTCTGTGGCTGTGATGATGAACTTGTGTCCATTAGAGGAAGATGGGTGAATTTTTCCTACAAGATCTAATCCCCACTAACAAAATGGCCATGTTGATGCGAAGGGCTACAATTCTTGTGCTGGTGCATGGATGAGATTACCGTGAATGTGACATTTCTGATATGTCTTGACAAATCAGAAGGCCTCTCTCTCCATAGTTGGCCAATAGTATCCCAAATGAAGGAGATTATTAGTGAGGGTTAGACCACTTGAATGAGTGCCACATATACCCTCATGAAATTCTCGTAAATCCGTTTCAGCCTTGTCACTTTCTAGACACTGTAAGAGAGTTCCATCAAGACCTCATCGGTATAGTACATCCGCTATAAGGGTATGACAGGCAACTTGATGGATGAAGTTTCATTTTTGGTATTGGGAGAGATAGGGAGGTAGAATATTATCTTTTAGGTAGGTATAGATCTTCTTGTAGATGGAGGTATTGGCATCAATTAGGTGGCATATGAGGTGGGATTCAAGATCATCATAAGCGGGGGTAAACAATTGTTCCACCATGAACTCATAACGACTTCATTTTTCTAGAATTTGGAGTAAAGAAGCAATGGTAGCCATAACATCAGCAACTTTGTTGTCAACCCTTGGGATTTGAGAAAATTTGATGTCAGCAAAATATTTCTTGAAGTCATCAATCATCGTTTTATAAGGCATTAGTTTGTCATCCTTTGTCTGGTAATTATTGTTGACTTGATTGATGACTAGTTGAGAATCCTCGTAGACCTGCAACTCTGTTATTTTCCATTCTACTACTATCTTGATTTTGATGATAAGTGCTTCATATTCTACTGTATTTTTGGTGCAAGGAAACATCAAGTGATATGAATTTGGAATGGTGTGTCCTTGGGGAGTGATGAATAGAATTCTTGCTCCTGATCCATGTTGAGTATATGAGCCATCAAAATACAATACCCACTATTGTGTTGTGACTGTTAGGACATCTGCATCTTGAAATTCAATGTGAAGAGGGTGTTCATTATGAATTGGTGCTTCCGCTAGTTGATCAATGATGAATTGGCATTTGATTGCTTTCCTATCAACATATTGGATGTCGAATTCACTGAGTATCATCACCCACTTGGCCAACCTTCCTGTCAGGTTTTCTTTGCTAAGGAGATATTTCAGTGGATCTATCTTGGCTACGAGTCTGATTATGTGATTCAACATATAGTGCCACAATTGTTGTGTAGTGAACACTACTGCTAGACAAGTTTTCTCAATCGGTGTATAGTTGATTTCATAACCATTTAGATTTCTACTGATGTAATAGATTGCTCTCTCTTTTCCTGTTGAATCTTCTTGTGCCAACAAAGCTCCCAATTATCTATCAGTTGTGGAAATATACAATAAGAGAGGCTTTCCTTCTACTGGAGGTGCTCGAACAGGTGGACTCATCAGTTATTGTTTCAGTTGGTTAAAAGATTCCTCACATTTCTCGTCCCATCGAAAGGAAACATTCTTATGCAACAAATGGGTAAAAGGATGGGTTTTTTCAGCCAGTTGTGATATGAATCTTCTGATTGACTAGAATCTACCTTGGAGGGACCTTAACTGATTGATGTTTTTCTGAGGTGGCAACTCCATGATAGATTTCACTTTTGCAGGGTCTACTTCAATACCCTTTTCTGACACTATATCCCAGTAGCTTTGCTGACATTACCCCAAACACACATTTCTTTGGATTTAGGTGGACATTGAACTTCTCTAGTCGAGTGAACAGTTTGTCTAATATTTCCAGATGTCCTTCTCTAGTGTAGAATTTTTCCAACAAGTCATCCACATAATCTTCCATGAAATTATGCATCATGTCATGAAAGATGGTTTTCATAGCTCTCTGGTATGTGGCCCCTGCATTTTTCAACCCAAAGGGCATGACGTTCCAATAGAAGCTACCCCATGGGCAAGTGAAAGTTATTTTATCCCGGTATTCAGGTGCTATCTTGATTTGGTTATAGCTAGAAAAGTTGTCCATTAGTGACAACATGTTGTGACCTGTTGTTAAGTCCACAATGATATCAATGTTTGGCAAGGGGAAATCATCTTTTGGGCAAGCCTTGTTGAGGTCTCTGAAATCTGTACAAATTCTTATGCTACTGCCAGGATTTGAAATAGGCACAATGTTGTATATCCATTCTACATAGTCAATGGGTTTGATGAATTTGACATTGAATAACTTCTTTAGTTCTGCCTTCACCAATAGGGCGATGTGAGGATGCATTTTTCTCAAAAAAAATTTGACTGGCTTGATTCCTAAAGGAAGGGATAAATGATGCATGATAAGGTCTGGATCTATCCCTGGCATGTCTATATATGACCAAGAAAAGTTGATTTGATGCTCTTCAAAGAACTTAACAAAGTTAGGCTTTTCCAATTCTGTCAATGATTTTGCTAGATGGGGAGTTTTCACTGTTTCTGCATTGCCGACATTGATGGACTGTGTTGGTTCAATCAAAACCTTGAATCTCTCTTGGAAGTGCTTGGAAAGAGTGCCAAATTTCCCATCCTTCAGCGCCTCAGAGAGGTTTTTTCTGTCAGAAGCGCTCTTTAGTTTTACTCTTTCTTGATATGATACTGCCATGGAATGGTTTTCACCATTAGATCTTTCTTTTGTTTCTTTCATTTTGCAGCTCGGAAACTTGGTACTACCCTATCTCAAAGTTTTGTTATGATGTTCAATTGTGGAAACTGTTTCAAGAGTAACAATGCATAGAAATTTGATGATGGCCTGATCATTTGAAAAGGTGGAGATATCGATAGGTTCAGTTTGGTCCCAATCTATGAGTTCAAGATGTAGCAATGGTAGGTGGTCATTAGATGGGTTCAAGTCAGATGTCGTAAGGGTCCTAATGACAATGTTGTCATTGAAGAATACTATGGCAAGGTCAAAGTCTATGATGTTTCTCTCTTTTGAGTGATCTATCTCGCTAGGAGTTTGATCGTCTTCACTTAAGCCATCGATATCTTGTGATCCTAATTCAAATGGTCGTAACCCCGATCTTTCTCCCTCCTTCAGTGTGGGAGTGTACTTATGTATGACATCAATGTCCTTATCTTGGTAGGTCTCTTCTGATAGTGAATCCCACTCATATTCATTAGAATCGGTCTCATAATGATCACTGGCTTGCAGCTGTAGGATCCGTTCAACAAACTTTTGTTTTAGGTCCTCCATTGTTTCTTCATCCTTTTGATGTTCTTTATAATCCAACCCTGTTTTGTCTTTTGGATTTGTTATAATGGGTTGGATGGGTTCTATGATACCTTCTTTCCATTTTCCAATTGGCCCTTGTCCATCATATCCCATTTTTCTAAGATTGAGAATCCTTTTCCATATTGAGTGGTTTGGACATTAGCCATTGCTGCTTCAGAGTCAGTTTCATCCTTGTAGAGCCAATTCCAAATGTCCTTGTCATCAGATTCCTCTACCTGGGTGCTTTCTTTTATAAATCGACCATCAAAAAGTATGATAGGTTGTGAAGCTGATTGTGATGAGGTTGATGGTTGACCATGGGATTTTGGTGAAATTAACTGTGAGAGGCAAAGAGATTCTTCAATAGAATATTCACCTACACCTTTATCTTTAACTTGGAATTTCTTCTTAAACTGTTGGGCCAAAGTATTGAGCTTGGCTTTGGGAGTGGTAGATGTAGAGGGGCTAGGTTAATCCTTTTTCTCAAGTGGGCTGGACAAGGAACTCAGATGACTTACTTCATTGGAGGATGTGGCTAGCAGTTTTGACAATTGATTGGCTGGACTTGGATTATTGGAGGTATCAGAGGTGGAATCAAGAGCTTCTCGATTATGAGGTATAAACACATCCTGGACAACCTTAAGGGTATTGCAATGCTAGGGACTATTGGAATCAGCAGGAATGATAATTTCTTGGCCATTGTAAGGAAATTTTAGGCACTAATGGTATGTTCAAGGGATAGCCTACATTTCATGGATCTAAGGATGACCCATGAGTATATTATAGGTCAGATCTTTATCCAAAACTTGGAAAACCACATCTTTCCAAATCAGACCAACCTAAATTAGTAGCACTATCAATCCCTTTGAAGCTCTTTCCTCATCATCATATGCTTTGATGGTGATATTTTTCCTTGCATCTATTGCATTTTCAGAGAACCCTAGTGCACAAACAAGCTTTAGAGTACACATATTAAGATCGGCTCCTCCATCTATTAGAACACGCTTGACATGACTTTTATGGATTAGTACTTCAATATAGAGCGTTATGTGATGAGGATGGGTGAGAGATACATTGTCATTTTCTAAAAAGGATAAGCAATGAGGTGCAACTAGATGTCCCACCATGGCTTCGAAAGTGCAGACTTCCAAATCATTTGGTACTGTTGTATCAACTAGGGATTTTTCCAAGATCTCCTTGTGGGTGGGTGAGATTTTAAGGAGCTCCAATATTGATATTTATGTTGGAATTTTCTAGAGCTGATTGATAATGTTATATTTATGAGATGGGGCATTAGGTGTTTTGGAAGTGCTTCCTTTCAAAACATATTTGGTTTGGGCGCTTGTGGTCACATTTATAGGTACACTATCTTGTTTTGCTTTGATCTTGATGACATTTATTTGATTATCTGTTGCAACCATGTCTTGTTGGCTCTTATGGATTTGATTAGAGAGGATGTTGGTGTTGTTGATTGGATCGTTGGTTGTAATAGGATTTGGTGTGTTATTGATTTCAATGTTGTTTGTGTGGTCTTCATGACTGAGATATGATAAATGATGCCGTCATAAACATAGTTCACACCTTTTCCTTTTCCATTTGTGTTAGAAGATTCTCCTTTATCATAATTTGGCAAAGGGTTTTTGAATACCCCATGATCGATGTTTGCTTGGGATTCTTCAATTTGTATGACCTTATTGTCAATCAAGTTTTGTATCTTGTGTTTTAATTGCATGCAACTCTTGGTTAGCTGGCCTTTGCATCAATGAAATTCACAAAAATTGGCTTTGTTCCACCATGATGATTTAACTTTGGGTTTAAATCCTCGAGTGTCAGGTAGATTAATGAGGTTTTCTATAATAAGTTATTTTAATGTGGATTGATATGATTGACCCAAAGGTGTAAGATTTTGATGATTGTTTTTTGTTTGATATGGTAAGGTCCTGGATGTTGTGTTGCTTTGATTGTTTTGAGTATTTCCTTGGTTGGTATTTTGGATGGTCTTTTGATAGGTATTTGAGGTGCTTCCTAACAAATTGAAGACTGGTTTAGCATTATGCATTTCAGCTGAAGTATCATTACCGTTATTTTGTATTTTTGCCAAAAATTTGGTTTGCCATTGCTGGAGGAATTGGTTGAATTGCTTTCATTATAAATTTTCAAAATTCCCCTCTTGACCAAGTCTTCTTCAATCTTGATCCCATTTTCAATTAGTTTTTCAAAAGTTGGAGGACATTGTAATTCAATCCTATAAGTTATGCCATCATTCAAGTTGTCAATAAACACCTCCATCTTTTCTTTTCCTGGTATGGGACAGGGGTACCTTGCGAATAACCTTCTCCAACTTTGCAAGAATACTAGGAATGATTCCCCTTTCTTTTGTTTGACATTGCAAATATATTTCATTGTGATTTCATGTTGAATATTATATGAGTATTGGGTGATAAACATGTTGACTAATTCCTCAAAATATTTGATCCTTGAGGGTATTTGTGAGAACCATTGCATACATTTCCCTCCCAAATTGCGTGGGAATAATCTCATCAAGTGTCTTCATGGGAAAATTCAAGACTCATAGTTCTAAATTCCCTTACATGATCGATGGGATCTGTCTTTCCATTGTATTTGTCAAATTTGGGGAATTCACAATATTTGGGGAATGGTATCATGTTGACACTTGGATCAAAAGGGTAGGGGCACATATCCTGTATTGAGTACCTCTTAGTGGTTCCAATTTTCATGTTTTGCATTTGTTGTTGGAGGGTTTGTATTTGTTGTGTTAAAGCATCCATGGGATAATTAGTCTTTGTTTCCTTTCTCGTTTCAGTTGGTATTTCAGTTTCTATCCTCTTAGGAGTTTTTTGCAATTTTGTGACATCAAAATCATCAGGTAGTGTGAATCCTTTGTTTGCTAACATGAAAAGATATTTCTCACCCTCTTTCTCAAAAATCCTCTCCATGAATTTATGAAAATTGGGGTCTTGTTGGGCTTGTTCTATATTTTCATCTGTTATTTCTTCTATCTCCTCTAGACAAATTTTGAAAAAGGAATTCTCTTCTCTTTCAACCATGGTATTTTGATTTTTGATTTTATTTTGCTCAAGTTTTCACTTTTTCAATCTCATTAAGATGGGCATACAAGTGATGAAAGTTTTCTAAATATTTGACCAAATTTTGGGAGTGCCAAAAGGATTGGTTAGAATTTGATTAAGCAAGCTTTATTTCAGGATGAAGGATGATAAATCTTGATGGTGAAACACAACTACTAAATCAGAAATGGGTGTGATGAGGAGGCACTTTTGAATGTTTGATCAATGATTAGATGAAAGATTTTCACTTAAATTTTTTTGGTTTCAACAAGTTTGCGATTCTGATTTTCCTATTGTATCAAATGATTTGGATGGTTGGAATATTGTATTGCCGGTTGTGGAATGTAAGAATGGCAAATGGGTTGACTATGATTATACCATTGTGAAAGAGCTCTTCATTGATAATAAGCTTGTGAATATAAAGGCTGTAAAGAGAAATCATCGATATATCCTCTATCAAAGTCTTGATATCTATAGATGAAAGCTCGATAGTCAACTAAGACTTTCCTACTTTGGTACAAGAAGCATCTCCTTTTCAAAATTTTCTTGTAGCTAAGTTGTTTCTTTGGTTTCTTGATTCTTTTAGTAAGGGATTTCTTGAAAAATGTTGTTGATTCCCAATCCCTTAACATAATACGATGCTGGTTTCAACAAGTTGAAAGAAAATTTAGGACAAAGAAAATATGTTGTGTGAGATGGAATCTCTGAATAGGGTGTCAATTTGTAGATGGGAAGTCAAATTTAACTTTCTGTTTGTAGATTTACCGAATGTGCTAAAATAGTGCCCAGATGCGCTAAAACTCAGATGCGTTATGGGAAGGGCTAGATGCACTAGAATAGGCGATGGATGCGCTATAACAACAAATGGATGCACTGCAAGATGGCACATATGCGGTATAACAAAGGATGGATGCGCTAAAACAACAATTAGATGCACTAGTTTATGACATCAATTTTTTGGAACAATAATGGGATGCGCTATAAGATGCAAGCTATGCGCTAAAACAGTTAATGAATGCGCTAATCTTGAAAATGCTTTTTGGTTTTTGGCATTCTAACGGATTTTCTTGGTTTCAACAGTGAACTTTGGGACTGTTTGGTGTGGATTTTCTTCTGAATCAATAGTTGGACATGTTTGTGTAATGTTGGCTTGTATATTAGTTTAGAAACACATTGGTAAAGACACATCAAACAAGCACAATTCCTAGGCTACGTAAGACAATATTCTTTTGGATTCCACGCGGATTTTACTCCAACCACACTTATTCTTAGCGGGTGATTTAGAAGCTTGGCTGCACAGGCTCTCCCTTATAGTGCACTCACTTCTCGGGCCAACCAAGCTTTAAACTCCCATGAATCTCCCATGGCAAGTTTTTCAACTCTACTAAAAATTGCGAGAATGTGGATGTATTGGCAACGAATGTTGTTGCACCAAAGAATAGATAAGGGTAATTTTTGGCTTACTACAACAAAGGGGTTTTAGGAGGGGCATTCCATTCATGGGGGATCATCCATGTAGCAAGAGACCAATGTTTCCCTTCTTGTCAGAACAATCCTCGTGATACTCAAACTTTACTCGAGTACCCACATTTATATCCCGAGTGGAAGTCACTTGGCTTTAGTGTGTTCCTGGTTGGGTCGTTCCATCCTTTCGAAGTGGGTAGGCAGGCCCTCTAAGGTTTAAAATGCAAATAAAATGAACGGGTCTAGCTTTTTGATCACCTAGTTAAGAGGAGAGCATACACACCTACCATTCCAAACATAGCAAGCATGGTGTAAATTTATCTTTCCTAGTTATGCTAGATTCCTAACTTAACCAAAGAAAAATGACAACTAGATTTAACGCTGCAACCAACTTGTTAGTAGTTTCAATCCACTATTCTTTGACAATGTTCTTTTATTTGTTTCAACAAGGTCTCTAACTGCGTATAAGGTTCCTGCAAAATAGAAAAGCACAGATTAGTTTTGAGAATCTAGAAAATTTGTAACAAAAACCAAATGTGCCATTATAGTGATCAAATGTGCTAAAACTCAGACCAAATGCACTAAACTACTGAATGTGCTAAATGACAAACCGAACTCGCTAAACTGGAAAAGCACAAAATGAAATGTAAAACCCCTTGATGCATTGAAAGAATAGTTGGATGTGCCAAAACAGCAACTCGATGCACCAAAACAGAGGTCGAATGCACCAGAAGAACCACCAGATGTGTCGGAACAGGAACTCAATGTGCCCATACAAAGGACAAATGCACTAGAGAAAAATTCGGATGCACCATTTCAAAAAAATTGATGAGACCTACGAAGAAAAACTCAACGGAAAAATAGATTAAAGAGGGGCTAAGCCCCACGGTGGGCGCCAATTTATGTGTGCTGGAAAATTATGTGTATCAATAGGATAAAACAAAACACACATCCATGCAATGTATTACATAAAAGAATTGAAATAGAAAAATTAAAGGACTGCAAGTATTCTTTTAAATCATTCCATGGTTCTCTAATCTTAAGCACCTTCAAAATTCATGCTCTCAGATCTGTTAAATGTTGCACATGAACCTACAAAGATGACATACCTAAGAAATGAGAAGCTATTGCGAAATGAAAACTATATGCCTACATTCCTATATTTTTGTATTTTTGATGCTTGAGTGTTGGATGATCTATGATGAAGTACTGATTTCTCTAATGACACTAAAATTGACAATGCAAATCTAATAGTAATGTTATATGAAAGATGCAATGACTAAGCTACTAAAATTGAAATTTCCATAGTAAATCTAAATAAACTAAAATGCTAAACCTTAACTACAATTCTCTCACAATTCTTTTAAATTGCACTAAGAATTTTGTAGCATAAGTTTGTAAGCTAAATCTATATGAAAAGTTGTAGAAATGCTCCCTATTTATATATTTTTCAAGGCTGGGAATGATGTGGCAAAGACAGACGACTGAGATTGTGATCATGAGGCATCAACTATTGAGCACGAAGAGGTTGGAGAGAATCATGGAGGTGGTTCCTTGCAAGAGAATACTTTGCCAAGTGTTGAAGGGAATCTGAGGAAAGAAGAAGCCATGTGTCGAAGGTGGTTTCAAATTTATTACAGGTTGTTAATGGAAAATCCTCATTTTACGAATTAGAAAAAATCAATTTCATGTGACACATGGTGAGGTGGTAGGTGAGTTGGAGGGAAGTTAGAAGAATATGTAGAAATGTGCCAATTTGAATTAAAAATTCAAATTTAAATGAAGAGGGCAAATTATCTAAATGACAAATTAGTTAATTTGTTCATTTAACTAATTTAAGAAGAAAATGATTTTGCAGGCCAATTTGAATTAAAAATTCAAATTTAAATGAAAGAAGGAAAATTAACTAAATGACAATTTAGTTAATTTGTGCATTTAATTAATTTAAGAGGGAAATGATTTTGGAGGCCAATTTGAATTAAAAATTCAAATTTAAATGAAAGAGGGGAAATTAACTAAATGACAAATTAGTTAATTTGTGCATTTAATTAATTTAAGAGGGAAATGATTTTGGATAAAAAGAATATTTAGAAATGAACTATATAAATAAATTTTACAATTTATTTATAAGTAGAGGATCTAAGATTTTATTAATTAAATAACAAGTATTTAATTAATTTATGCTCAAACCATTTTTATGTGCATACACTATGAATATGTGGTTGACTGACCACATTATTATATATTAATTGAATGTGAAATTAAGTTTTAAATAACCATTTTTAGAAAGAGGTGTGTGAACATATGACACATGTTAATTTTAGAATATACATTTATTTTATTATTAAAATAGATGGCCAAAGTAAAGCAAAATCATTGCTTGCATTGTCAGTTCATAGTGTCTATTTATTACAAAATAGTTAGATAGGTCATACTAAGCTAGAAGGTGCCTAGAGTTGTATGATAGATTGTTTGTAATGAGAACACAACTCCAGTTGTCAAATAAAATGGTGATCATGGAGATCATTTGGATCTTCTACCCTCATGAAAGGTAGGGCCACTTCCAGTTGGAAGGGTAGTGGGGAACCACTGGTATATGGTTGGAGGAAAAACACTTGGGTGATGCTCTCTCTTGCAATTGAGATGTTGAAGACTTGGTTTATTAGAGACATTTTTTTTCAGTTGAGATTATATTAATGAAATTGTACTTAATAATTTAGAAACATGATCTTGTTATACATGTTGTAGTATTATTGATTGTATGTATTTCACATTAGGATTATGGTGTCTTTTAAAATGAATTAATAAATAAGATTTGTAAAGTTTATTATTTGATAAAGATAATATGATCAATCGATGCAATAAAATGTTGTTATTCTTTGAACTCTTAAGCTTGATGTGTAGAAGAATACTTGTACAATATAATTTCTATACATAATAAATTGATGTATTATTGTTGGAAAAATGCATAATTGAGTTCTAGATTATTCGACTATATAGTAAGTGAAAAATAAATATCAATGTGATACATTCAATTCCTTTTTGGTCTTATTAGAGATAAAATTAAGCAATTTTTAGATAGTGAAGATAGAGTTCGTTACAAGAAAACTAATCAAATATTTTAACCAAGATACTATTAAAGTTTTTAATTCCATAACTTAAATAGAAATAAGATATTTTCTATCAAATAAAAAAAAGTGTAATAGAATATAAATAAATTTGAGTTCATCTTTACAAAAAAAATCATAAACGTATTTCCATTTTTTTAGATTTATAAAGTACTTGAACTATAGCTATTGTATTAGAAAAAAGTAAAAGATTATTTACCATTTTTTGATCACCAAGATCTTGATTAATCTTGAGGCAAGAGCATATGATGGATAAACAATCCAGTTTAAAATTTGATAATCCAAATAGCAAGAACATTAACAAATACCAATTATAATATACTATAAACTATTTTTTCCTATTTGAATGTTCTTATTCAAGAAATCAAACAAAATTCATATTTATGTTCTATAATTATTACTTAAATGTTACTAACTATAAAAAATGATAACTGCGATTATCAAAATAATAATAACCCGATAACAATATAAAATGACAACTAAGATCATCCAAATCATACTAAATTGATAACCATGTAAAATGATAATTAAGATTATCAATAACTTGATAACAATGATGCTATTATTTTATTTCAATGTTATAAAAATCTATAGATTCAATTTTGATAGGGAAACACGAGGAGAGAGTCAAAATGGGGGACCACACAAATTAGAGAGCTTCCTTTTTCGTTAACGGTAATTTTTCCAAAATTTTATGGCTGTTCTGAGCAACCTTTGGGCTTTCATGGTGCAGATCGGGTTCACAGGAACAATATTTGGAATTCTAATGATGCATATTTGAATAGATCACCTCATGGTTCTTGGAGAAAATCCAATTCCTCGCTTAAAACGGAATTTCAGGGCCGATTAATGGTTTCAAACACCTTCTTGGTAGTGTTTTTCACAATGGGAGATGGGTTCCCTTTCATCAGGTTTGCTGTCATGCTAATAGAAATCCTCAACCTTTTTCTCGTACCATGAAATCACTAAATAGGGCAAAACAAATACCTTTTGACATTTGTGCTTCTTATTCTGAAGCCACTAAAGAATCTTCAAGCTCCATTCGTTCGTGCGTTGATGTGGTTTCCAATTGGCATACTCCTGCGTCTTTTCAAATAATGTTCCAATCAAGTTTGGAGTTCCCTTCAATCCAAATTTGGATAATCGACATCATCCCATTGTTGATTGAGATGGTTTTAGGGTTCTATCTATATATGTTAGTTTTGAGTCGGTCACACCTACTTCTTACCCTAATAATATAGTTTGAAAGCATGAAGATTGCTATCGGGTTCTTCACTTGTAGATGAAGAATTCTCAAAGGAGTAGGATCAACCAGGTGCCATGATTTGTTCCTGCTCATTCTCCACATGATTTCTCTCTTAATAAATCCATGCAAAGCAAAGGGGGCAAAGAGTGGGTTCGTAAAGAATCTATGAAAGTATCTTTTATAGAACTTGTGAAAGAATCTGTGAATAGGGATTTGGTTCAACTTTTCTTGCCTGAAGAAGTTCTGAATGCGCAAATACAGGATCTTAGGGATCATGCTTTAATTTTTAAGTTTTGGAACTAATTTCCTTCCCTTGAAATTTTAAAAGATTTGCTTTATTCTGAATGAGATAGTGCAAATAAGATATTTTACATAGATCAGGGTAATGGTTTTTCATTGTTTTCTTTCCACAAAAATGCAAAGAGATTTGATTTTAAAGGTCAAATCATGGTTTTTTGAGGGCTTTGGGAAATACACTCAGGTATGGACCCCAAAATTTGATCCCTTTTCTATGGTAATTAAGTTTGTTCCTTTCTGGGTTCAATTGCTTACTCTTCCGTTAGAGTATAGGGAAGTGGGTATTTTAGAGACCATTGCTATTCACCTGGGGATTTTTGTTTGTCATGACATGAATTTATTTACAAATCCCTTTAAACTGATTAGGGTTTGTGTATTGCTAAATACTTTGAAGGATTTTATTGCATCTATTAAGATACATTCAAAGTTTGGATCTTGGATGAAGGAAATCCTCATTGAGAATTCACAAAATGTTTATGCTGGATGTCATTTATTAGGGCATTCGATTAACAGTGTTTTGAATCACAAGGTTTCTTTGATTTATAAGTTTCATCTTTTACTAAAAAGCAACCACAAGCTAATACTTTTTTAGGGAAAGAATCTATGAGAGAAAATACACTCGTCATAGGTGATTTTAATTTCACTAAGATCCCAATAGAGAAGATAAGTATGGAGAGATTTGTTTTGAATTTTAATTCATTGCCTCCTTCCTCACCAGTAACTTTAAATGTTGAGTCGGATTTGATTCCATCTGTAGAAAGGTTGAGGAAATTTAATGAGACAACGTTGGCATTATCTGCTCAAAGGTTGAGAAAAGGTAAAATTGTGTTGTTCGGTTCTTATGATTTAGGGTCCATACAATCCATGTCACAAATCATTGGTCCTGATTTGTTGACACAAGATTCAGTTACTTCTAACTGTATTCTTCCAAATAAGGATAGTGCAGTGTCTAAAATCAAGGATATTTTCTCAAAAAAGGACAAGGTTATTAAGTTTAAAGTTAATTTTCCGATTGGTTGGCAGTATACTAGAGTTGTTCCAAATATGGATATTTCCTTGAATCTGTATACTCCAAGAATTTTAATAGAAAATGTTCATCAGTTAGATGGAATTATTTCCAAGTTGTTATGGGGGGACAACCAGACTTGAGAATCTAAGTCAAGATTTTGATTCATTTTCCCCATTGTCCAATGAAAATAATGTTCTTGGTTATTCTGGCAGTGATACATAGATGGACGGATTGGATTTGCAAGAAATATATGATATGGGTGAAAATAACAATTTTGCAAGTTGGATAGGAAGTACCCCAGGTATGGTTGGCACAAAATTAATTGATAAATTCTCAGAAGTAGTGGTTCAGGAAGTTGGGGAATGTTTTCATAAAAATGTGTTAATACTTTTCCACATTCTTTAAAAGTTACTGTCCATGATTCACAAAAAATAGAAGAAACCGGTGATAAAGATAGCAATGCAATGTATGGTTTAGATATGATTTTTCAAATAAAAATTTTGTTAGTCAAACACGTGCTATCTCTCCTACTATTAAATCTCTTGGTAAGAGAGGAAGAAATTCTAGTGCAACAAATATGTAGGAGGAGATTGCTATAGGGATTCAATTGACCTTAGATGGAAACATAAATAAAAGATTGAGGAGAGAAGGATGCCCTCCTCAATCGATATGAATATTGTCTCTTGGAATGTTAGGGGTATTAATGCCCCTAACAAAAGAGCCCAAGTCAAACAACAAATAAACTCTTCAGGGGTTGATATAGTTTTGTTACAAGAGACAAAGTTGTCTAAGGAAAGTTATGAGAATATGGTTACCAAGTGGACTTTGTGAGATTCATGTCGAACTGATGAACAAGGAGTGTTTGGGGGGTTGTTAGATTTATGGAATACTAGAACTGTATAGTTGGAATCTATTTCTAATAATCCACGTTGGAAATTGTTTCGTGTTACTCATTTTGATCTAATTTTTTTGTTGGTCAATGTGTATGCTCCAAATTCAACTTCAGGGAAACATAAACTTTGGAAGGAGCTTGATCTAATTTTTGAACAATCGAGAACTAAAAAATTTGTTATTGCAGGAGACTTTAGTGCAATATGACCTCTTCATGAAAAGAAAGGAGGAACTAGGCCTCCTCATTAGACAATAGTAGATTTCAAAAAAATTGTACATAACAATGCACTTGTGGATTTACAACTAGATAAAGGTACATATACATGGACTAATAAGAGGTGGGATTTTTTGAAAATAGCTATAAGGTTAGATAGATTTCTAATATCATCAAATTGGATATTAGAAAAATATGTACAAGCTTTAGAAATATTTCCTTGGACAGGGTCGGATCATTTCCCTACTTGCTTAGGTATTGAAGCCACTAATTCACCTCAAAAGTGGAGATCTTCCTTTAAATTAGAGTCAATGTGGTTCAGGCATAATGATTTCTTTCCATTATTGAAAACATGGTGGTCACAAGCACCATATGAGTCAGGTTCTACCATGTATAGATTTTGTAAAAAAATGTAGCACTTCAAAGGGAAAATAAAGCATTGGAACATTCATGTGTTTAAGAATATCTTCCACCAAAAGGATCTGACTTCAAAATAGTGCATAGTTGTGAATGTGCAGATTATAAGTCAAGGGTTAACTTCACAGTCTCTTGGATATCAGAAAATCCTACAAGCAAAATCAGAATAATTAGTGTTGTGGGAAGAGTTGTATTGGCACCAAAATCCTTGAGAATTGTAGCTTAGAGAAGGCGATAAAAATGCTAAATTTTTTCATATGCCTGCTTAGGTTAAGAAATAATTTTTTCCCATTTTTCGCATTCAATAAATTACTTTGGGTAAGTGGTTAAATAATGAAGTGGAGATTCAAAATGAAAAGGTCAAATTCTTTTCCAATTTGTTGACCGCACCAGTACAACAATTAGATCAAATTGGGTTGGAAAGAGAGGACATGTTTCAAGCAATACCTACTTTAGTGGTTGAACAAGATAAAGTTGAGCTCAATAAACCGTTTACTCTGGATGAAGTGAAAGCTATTGTATTCTCACTTAAACTAGATAAGGCACTAGGTCCAGATGGTTTCACTGCAATCTTTTTTCAAAAGTGTTGAGATTTTATAAGAAGTGATCTTCATAAGGCTCTGGAGGAGTCTAGATCCTCTTTTTCCATGCTTAATAAATTTAATGTAACACACATTGCATTAATTCCAAAGGTTAAGGATCCCAATTCCTCAGAATTTCATCCTATTTCTCTTTGCAACACAATTTATAAGATTTTCACTAAAGCAATCTATCTTCGATTGTTGCCTATCATTCCAAAACTAATTTTAGAAGAACAAGGTGGTTTTGTACTTGGTAGGGAAACAACATAGGGGGCTTTAGTGGCTCATGAGGTTTTACATTCTATTTCTACACACAAAATTCCCTCATTTATCATTAAGTTTGACATGATGAAAGCTTATGATAAAGTAAATTTCACTTTTCTAATGCAGGTGTTAAGGAAGTTTGGTTTTCACAATAGATGGTGAAAATGGGTTATATCTTGTTTAAAAGGTGCAAAATTTTCCGTTTTGATTAATGGTTCATCATCAAGATTTTTTAGTTCCTCACAAGGAGTGGGGCAAGGTGATCCATTATCCCCTTTTTTATTTATAATTCTAGCTGAAGCTCTTAGTAGAATAGTTCAATGGTCACCTGCATAAGGGGTTTTGGAAAGGAATTATAATACCTTCCACTTCAATATCCATAACACACTCTTTGTTTGCAGATGACACATTGTTATTTGGAAAGGCTTTATTTCAGGGAGCCAAGTATATCAAAGATGTTTTGGATAAAAATTCACTTGCTTCAAGTCAACAAATTAATGCAGAGAAATCCAAGATATACACTTTCAATGTCAAATCAGGTCTACAACAGAGAATTGTCAATCATCTAGGCTTTCAATCAACAAAATTACCTTGTAAGTATCTTGGGATTCCTTTTTTCACCGAGGCAAACATAATTTCTTACTGGGATAAGATCATACAAAGTATTCAAATGAGGATAGGAACCTAGAAGGGCAAATGGCTTTCACTTTCAGGCCATATATTATTGATAAAATCAGTTTTATCTACCATTCCCAATTATTGCATGGCTGTATTAAAAGCTCCAAAATATGTGATCTTGATAATTGAAAAGTTAATCAGGGAGTTTTTGTGGAAGGGGAACATTGACCAAAAAAAAAAATACCTCTTATATCTTTGGAAAATATATGTGAAGAGAAACTAAAAGGAGGAGCTAGAATACATAATTTATATGCTAGAAATCAGGCTTTGGGTGCAAAGCTAGTGTGGAATATGTATGCTAGGATGCAAACCAGATGGTGTAAGGTCATGCAAGCCAAGTATTTAGATAATTTAGATTCAAAGCGCATATTTACAATATCAAATCCGCCACAAGGCTCATCAATGTGGAACTTCCTAGTTACATGTAGAGAGGTTATCATTCTGTATCTTACATGGGAAATTCAAAATGGTTTACAAGCTAATTTCTGGGATGATTCTTGGGGAGGGCATGAACCTTTGAGCACAGATTGAAATTTGCAATTTCTTCAAAATCTTCTCACCTCAAGTTTGGGGAAAGTAAGTGACTATTTTGAAAGCATAGAAGAAAGTACAGGGAAAGCAAGGTGGAAAGATATTTCTAGCATTCTCTATCCTGATTATTAAAAAGAGTATTTCAAAAGTAGATTAAGTGATAGAAAAATGTATGTGTCAGGCGGTGAGGACAAATTGCTATGGGCTTCGTCAATATCTGGTCAGTATACAGTCAAAATGGGTTATAAGGTGGTAATGAGTAAAGGAGAAAGCTTCAAGCCTCATAGAGCCTTATCCTTTTACTGGAACTCAATAGCGCTCTGAAAGGCTAGCTGTTTTTCTTAGTTGGCTATTAAAACATGAATTTTGACAAGTGAGAGACTTACAAAACTTGGGATAGCAACCCAATTTATGTGTGTTCTATGCAAAATTGAGTTAGAAGAAGTAAATCGTTTATTTATACATTGTCCTTTTGCCTCTCAGTGTTGGTCTTTTATCAAAAACAAACTAAATTAGTATGCTCCACTACCAAACAACCTATGGAATTTATTCTCAAGTTGGCCAGTATTGTACAAATCAACATTGTTTGCATGCATTTGGAGAGTTGTTCCTTCTGTGGTTTTGTGGACCATTTGGTGGGAGTGAAATAGAAGGATATTTAGAAAAGAAAAAATGAAGTTGGAACAAGTCTTGGAGAAATTGGAATCTTCAATATCAGAGGTAACAAATGCGTATGTTCAAAAGCTTAAGCACATTGGGTCTTTGTTTACATATTGGGATTCAAATATTTTGTAGAAGTGGACTAACATAGTGCTTGATTTCAAAGGAAGCTTGCACCAAAATCCAAAAGAGAAATTAGATAGAAGCAAAATATCCCGGATTCCACCTCCACAAGGATATTTCAAGTTAAATCTTGATGGTGCATCACATGGAAATCTAGGGATATCAGGAGTAGGTATTGTAATAAGGGATCACAAAGGCTTTGTCATTTCAAATAAGTCAATAAAGCTCCCGAAAGGAATACATAATATTGTGGAAGCACAAGCATTGCTACATGGCATGCAACTAGCATATGACTTGAAAATTAAACTATTGGAAATTGAAGGAGACTCGCTAATTATTCTGAACGCATGCAAAGAGAGAAAAGTATTTCGTTGGAAAATCAAATATCTATTACAACATGTATGGAGATTGTAGTGCCCCTCCCTGATTGGCCCTTTCACAGTGTTTGATAAATTTTGTTATGAGTTATCTTATTTAATCGATTAAATTAAATTAAATTGATTTATAAGGTTGTCTAACTAATTTGGAATTAAATAAATCAAGATTGAAAATGGATATTTATATGGAATTTTTAATAATTAATTTATTAAATTAAATTGTTATGTGATAAATTATTTTATAATTAAATGTAAAGATAATTATTATTATTATCATTGAGATTTAATTAAGCAAATGAGGAAAACAATAATTTAAAATAAAATAGTAATTGGATGTGATTTCAAACAAGTTGTTGAAGTAATTTATGTTGGTGAAATTAATTATTTAATTACACTTTATTAAGTTTACTTAGGTAATAATTAGTTTACTTAATTAATAAGTAAGCTTTATTTAGTTGAATTGTTTTTAGGTCAACATTAGGTTTTACCTTTAGGTTTTATGCATACATTGCTTTTATAAAGCAATTCATCTCTTGTAATTTCTTAATTCCTGAATACAATTCATTTGCACATCTTCATGCAAATTGCTTTTCTTTTTTCTGTTTTTCTCTTGTGGAAGGTTTTTTTTGGTTTGCATGTTTGGTCTTGGTTTCTAACATGGTATCAGAGCCTTGATTTGCAGCCCCTTCTCAATTTTTTGTAGAGCACGTTTAGGGTTCCTCAAGGGTTTCATGCCTTGAGTTTATTTATGAAACATTTTGGATCAGATCAAGCATCTCCATTGGATTCAGAGTGCTGGAAAAAGTCAGGATTAACTTTTCTTTCATTGATTTTAATCATTGTTGGCCAAATCAGCAAGGGTTTCAAGCTCAGTGATTTTTTTGCAAGATCTAGGGGTAGCCAATTTTTCAGGGCACTTTGGGCACAAACGAAGGTCACCATCGCGTTCGCAGCGGCCAAAAACCCAAAGAACACTTGTCGTTTGGTAGATTTTGGAGCAGTTGATCCGAGAGGCAAAATGTTTTTGCTAGGGAGGCCGTACGGCCTCCCCAACATGCATTTTGAGGCAGTTTTTTTCACGAAAATTAAAAAAATATAAAAAAATCGCTTTTAAATTTTTTTTTGCCAATGTTAAAGGAAGGCACAACTCGATGACCACCCGCTGCTAGTCAGCTCTCAACCCCTGTGGGCCTGCACACTCTCAACACACGGTTCTATTGAGGACCAGGGGCTATGCCCCAGCCCCCTGGTGCTGGCCTAGCACCCTGCACGGTCCTATTGAGGACTAGGGGCTCCACCCCAGCCCCTGCCCGCCAGCCCCCTAGTTGCACATAGGACCAGGGGCCGAAGTTGTTTTAGCCCCCAGGGCTGCCTGGAGGTCTTATTGGCCCTTTTTGGAGCACTGTTCACCAAAACGGGCATAACTTTTGCGTATGAAGTCAGTTTTTCGCAAACGAGATACCATTGGAAAGCTGGTTCCGAGCCCGTTCTATTCATATAGGTATTTTTTCCTGATTTTTCTCCAAATTTATTTTGCAGGTTTATGAGGTCAGATGAATTTTTTTTCGCTT
>CM021100.1:902001514-902093502 GCA_007115665.2 Sequoiadendron giganteum | reverse complement strand
AAAACTCCATGGTTAAGCTCGCTTGAGCTAGAATACTACTGAGATGGGTGACCTCCCGAGAAGGCCTAGTGCTTCACCTCTGTGAGTATCACCTAGATGCAATGAGTGTGAAGTGGAACATTCATTATCATGAGATGGGTTCTTGTGAGCCACTACTCATGAGCAAGGGTCAATGAGTTTGACTCATAAACTACACGATTGAATCTTGATAGCAATATCACAATTTGACATATTGTGGAAAATACCTCCTACTTATCAATGAATTTGTTGGTAATAGATTTTTTAGGATCAAAGTTGCATCATTGTACTTGTGAGGGCATTCTGGAAAAACTATAAAAAATACATGCAAGGCATTGGCAACTAAGGCAACTGCATTTCAAATAATATGGGAAAATTAGTACAAAGTTGTGCATAATGGGTTGTTACGTGAATTTGTAATAAGTCACAATATACAAGATATTTCAAAAGAAACCATAATGGTGTTGGCAAAAATCATAGGAATTCACACTTGCAAAGGTGCTACACACAGGTCCCTGATGGTAGGTACCTCATGAGAATCTCCACAATCTCATGAAGATTATGACTTTCACCAGAGTTCAATTTTATAGTGGTTATTCATACCAAAATGACTCATGTGAGATTAGATTATGCTTTTGGAATAAAGAGTGTTAAGGATAATATGGGTATTGATAATGACTTTGTTGTGATATTGCTATCAGGATTCAACCATGTAGTTTACGAGTCAAACTCATTGACCCTTGCTCATGAGTAGTGGTTCACAAGAACCCATCTCATGATAATGAATGTTCCACTTCACACTCATTGCATCTAGGTGATGCTCATAGAGGTGAAGCACTAGGCCTTCCTGGGAGGTCACCCATCTCAGTAGAACTCCAGCTCAAGCACGCTTAACCATGGAGCTTTCTCCAAGGTTAAGCCCACTTAGCTTGCAACCCCATTAGGTTGGGCTTAACCTTGGAGAAAACTACATGGTTAAGCTCTCTTGAGCTAGAATACTACTGAGATGGGTGACCTCCCGAGAAGGCCTAGTGCTTCACCTCTGTGAGTATCACCTAGATGCAATGAGTGTGAAGTGGAACATTCATTATCATGAGATGGGTTCTTGTGAGCCACTACTCATGAGCAAGGGTCAATGAGTTTGACTCATAAACTACACGATTGAATCCTGATAGCAATATCACAATTTGACATATTGTGGAAAATACCTCCTACTTATCAATGAATTTGTTGGTGATAGATTTTTTAGGATCAAAGTTGCATCATTGTACTTGTGAGGGCATTCTGTAAAAACTATAAAAAATACATGCAAGGCATTGGCAACTAAGGCAACTGCATTTCAAATAATATGGGAAAATTAGTACAAAGTTGTGCATAATGGGTTGTTACGTGAATTTGCAATAAGTCACAATATACAAGATATTTCAAAAGAAACCATAATGGTGTTGGCAAAAATCATAGGAATTCACACTTGCAAAGGTGCTACACATAGGTCCCTGATGGTAGGTACCTCATGAGAATCTCCACAATCTCATGAAGGCTTGTAATATATTCTGTAGTATGCAAATAATGACTACAAGATCAAATGCTTGTAAAACTCACTTTGGAAAATCAGTTATTGATGCTTTGGGACCATTTTTCAATAGAAGCATAGTAGAACAAAAGCAAGACACAATCATCATGATGGATTATTTTACAAAGGAGGAAAAATCAAAGCTATGCAATAGTTTGAGCAGTAAAGGCAATGAAATTTTCTATCTATAAGAACATTGTCACTATGATTTGTTGTCCATTATCCATAACTATTCTCCAAGAGAAGCACTTTATGAAAATGGGCACTAATTTTTATACCGATGCTTACTAACCAACACCATAAACACTCACGGTAACTTCTGCAAGCATAAATATCTGTTAAATCTTTTTGTACAAGAACATTTCATGGGTTCAGAAAATGCATGCAACATTCAGATGATGATTTAGACAATAGAAGCAAGGCTATATTTTGGGTTTATATGAATCACAAATTGAAGCCGCGTGATATACTCAATTCCAACAATTGCACTTACTCCTGCAAGAACCTTTTCATGTTGACTCAAGTAGATGAATCCAAATACAAGACATTAGGGCAGTAACTTACAAGGGCAGTTCTTTTATACAACAATGCATGTGTATATAAACCAGGGAAACATGCTTGTGATGCTTGGTACCATGCATCATAGAAGTTATAAAGAATTGTATGCTCAAGCTAACGACACCAAGACAACAAATTTAGATGTGTTTTCAATGGAAGTAGTTTCAAGCATTATTTTAGCTAGTATATCTTGAGCATGGGTGCAGTTTGAATTCATTTACTTATTTATTGCCCCTCTCTTGTTGTTGTTCTCTTTCAGGAGTCACTAGGATGATCAAAGAACAACAACATAACTATGGCATGTAAACAACTCATCACAATAGTCATTTAGTAGAAGACAAAAGGAAATGCATCTTGTAAGAGAACACTTCCTCCTCTCTCAATTTAGGAAAATTGAAGCTTTTCAAGGACTTGTCTTTGATTTCAAAGTCAAGCAGCCACCGTTTCATACAGATGTTGACTCCTTGACCGCTAGGGCCCATGCTCAGGTGTTACCTTTCCTTGCTTTTATAGAGCAAGGCCTTCCATGTAATCATTTTATTCAAAAGTTGTAATTATTGTGTTCTTTAGAGTGACATAAGCTGCATTTCTTCAAGGCTATAGTTGTGTATATATGTAAACACTTGTAATTTCATTTTTCATTTAGTTAACACACATAATTCAACAACTACTTGCTAAGAACCTAACTAGGTGGATGCAATAATTTGTATGTACAAACAGATAGACAGCTAAACACAGATTCAAACAGGTTCCTCCTTATTGAGGTAGAAACTCAGATGGTATGCCTAAAATGAAAGGAAGCTCTGAAATCATTATTTAAGAATGCTAAGAAAACAAATTTCGTTAGAAAGGATACCAATGCACTATTCAAAGTTGTAAGAAAGCCATCAAACAACTAAAAATCCAAAAGTTTGTTTCAATGAACTCTAAAAACATGTGAAAGATGCAATCTTTGGAACAAAGCTACATGTCTCACAGGGTGATTGTTACCATGCTCAGAAAATTTAATAGGACTGAGAGGGAGAAAGGTTTCCCAAAGTTCAGATTTCTAATGGAGTTCAAAACTAGGAAAAAGAATCAAGGTTGATTGCTGATGCACTGTTATTTTATATGCACCAAAAATGAACTTTTATGGGGGTTGAGAAATTATGCAGGCCAACCTCACCACATTAGAAAATACATGAATTTCAGGAGATGGAGTGTCTTACCTCCTTAGTTTCAAATCCCTCAAAACTAGAACCCTTTTTAGAAATTGGTGGAAGGTAGTATATCATTTATTATGTTCACTCTATAACATAGTAATGCATCTCCATTTAAAGATAATACCCATTCAATTGCATATTTTTATCATAAAATCACATTGATTTCAATATGCTGAAAACTCTAAACAGGGCAGCACTTAAACAATCATAACTTTTATGTGGTCTGGAAAAATTAAAAACTTTAATATGTTTCAGAAAAGTGGTAGAGAAATGAATAAAACCCAAAAATTGTTTTGTAGAACTCTCAAACTTGTGAGCAGTTTTCTCTGCAACTCAGCTCACTAGATTTGCCGAGAACAGCAGTTTGACAAAGCAAGACACCCTTCCAATCTTGAATGCAATTTTTCTCTGATGGAAATGGAATAATAAATCTACCATGAATGACTTAGATAGTTACATGTTTCTAACGTGACTATATCTTAGGTTATCTCTAACGCCACTGCTGCAATTAAAGACTAGAGTCTCCTTTAAAGGAAAGCTTCTTAAGCACAAGGAAATCACAAACATCCAAAAAGATATCGTCAATAAATCAGACTATAAGGAGAGAAGATAGATAATCAAACCTAGCCAATATTCATTCATCAACTAGTCTCCTAGTAGTAAATTCTTTATCCAACATGTCGTAGACTAGTGACAAAGTAAACTGATTGTGATTTGAGCTAGTCTTAATGTGTCTGTTCCTCATGTTAATAAATATATATTAATACAGACCATGTGCGGAAGAAGCTGGATAAAAATCCCAGCCAAATTATAATAAAACAAGAACCCCCTCAAACATGACTTCAAATCCAAACTGTGTTCCAAATTTAAAGCCAAATTCAATGGACAAGATTAAACTCGTACGAAACAACACAACAGCTTACAAAGGTGATAGGTTCCAAAACAATAACAAATAATTTCAATTTTTTTATTATTTATCAAAACAGGTAATGCCCAAGGAATTGTGGTGTTATTGCAGTGAGAATATTTAGTGATGATGTGATACCACAGGCGCATATGAGCATTATCCATGCTTACAGCTATTTAAAATGTAGCGCAAGCTAATCCCTAGCACAAGATTTAGCTTCTCACATTACTTTACAATGGGGATGAAAAAAATATGGTAAATGTTAATCGTATTATGCAATTAAATTCAGCAAGCTCATGATTGACAAGGTTTAAGGCCACCCATTGGCCAAGCTAAATAGGGGGTCTAAAATTATAATGACATATTTATTCAAATTATCCTATGCAGAACTAATTCTCCTAATCTTTAACTCATTTCCTACAGTACTTCAAATTGGGATTAAGCAAATTATCAAGCAGTATAAAATTTCAGACAAGATTGAAACAAGAACATGACCCAAACAGTTATCATTTTTTTCTGTAAACCAAAGAGCAAAACAAAGGAGAATATTTCACTTTGTAGCCTGCGAATGAGCATCAAATTGGCTTTGCTATCCTTAGAAGGGAAACTTCCCATGCTTATTAATTATGGATCCTCTTTCGGAGTTATACCAATAATCACATCAAGCAAAATTAATAAACATATAATTATGAAAGAAAATTCAAAACGAACCCTGTAATTTGGAAACCATTCCAGCCTTGGGGATGCCATGGAATCTCCAGCTCCTCTTTTTCTCCTCCAAAATGTCCCTTGAAATATTTCCTTCCCATTAATTCCCCTTTGAAAAAAAAAATCCTTCGAACTTTTAAGCCCCAGTTCCTGCCCAAAAGAATGCAAGTGGCAAGTATAAAACCAATTTCACAACCTTCGCTAGCCTTTAGCCATGATAGGAATGCATGCAGATCGTGGGAGGTCAGACACGTGAGGGGGAGGGACTAATTTTTGAGTTTAGTGTTGCATATTTTATATTTTTTGGGATTTTATTTTATTTATTTTTAAGTAATTTTATTCTTCTATTTCCCTTTTTAAAAAATTTCAAAATAAGAGTATTAAAATTAAAATATAATAATATTTAATGATAATTTTGATTTTGATATCTTTATTCAAAATAGTAGTAATATTAAATTAAAATCTTATTTATTTAATAGTAATTGTATTTCCTTTCCATAACAATATCAATTACATTCTCATGCAATTTTTAATTAATTTGGGCTCTGTTTGAGTATAAAATGTATCAATGACCAACACATTCTTGTGCTAAATTTGAATTATGACCCAATGTTGACATGGGCTCTCCAGATTATTTGATTTGATTATCTTAGATTCTAAAATGCAATACATTCCATGAAACAAATATCTTTGGGGGTCAAAATGAGCCAATCCTTTGTGCTAATGATGCATTGTTCAATTCAACTACAAGTCATGTTGGTAACTATAATAAACTTAAAAGAATCTTAAAGGAAATTTCTTAAAGAAATCTTAAAAGAGCATATCTATTATAAACTAGATTATCCAACACCATAGGACTCCTTATCAGTTATGCGATGTGATTGTCCAAGAACATAAGATTTCCCACTAACTATGCAAAATGATTTTCCAGACACATTTTTTTATCAGTTATGAAACATGGTTTCTTATGGATATAGAATTTTTAAAACTAGTTCTGCAATGTGGTTGTCCTTATATTGCAACCTGTTATGTTTCTTCCAACATAAATGTCTTTTTTTACATTATTAGTTGTAGTATAACTTTTTTTTGTTGGAAAACCTTGTGTTAATTTTATGCATAGAAGCTTGCATGGTAGTGGAGCATCTTTTTTTTATTCAATTACTTCCTTCTTCTTGCTCTCCTCTGCAATTAATGTTTCTACTAGATTCTTTTCATCTACTGCTTCTTGAATTCTTTATTTTTTATTTGGCTTCCATTATCTTTTGTGGTGTTTATTTATTAATTAATTAACTTTTACCTCTATCTATTTGCTTGAAAATTTAAGCAATATATTATTTGAGGTAGTTTTCATTTGGCCATAACGTTTTGCGGTATTTGTTTTATTTTATTAGCTTTTGCCTCTATTTATTCTATCAATTCTCTTTTACAACTTTTCTCTTCTATACACCTTTCTTTCCACATATCACTAGGTATATAGGAAGGTTTGGTATATTCTCAAGGTTTCTCTTTTTATGCTAAAACCACATATTGAAGGGCACAACTTGGGCACAAGAAAAAAAAAGGCAAATAAAACCAAGAACATGCATCCAACCATGCTCGCCAAGTTTGACTAGTGAGGCACTTATGTTACAAGAAAGATGCTCTGCAATTGTATCAAAAGTTAATATCCATTTTAGCATATAGCTGATTTAAGTTCCCAAATCTAGCTTTCTTTCATTTAAATGGTTTGTATTACTTTGAAAAAGCTGCATAAATAAAACTCGAAATTCCTTTTATCATAAACTGTAGTTTTAATGCCTTATCTCTTCCTTGCTAGAATAATTCATCGGAAACTGGACACTATGTGTCACTTCCTATTTGTGGCATATATTAAAAATGCATCACACTCTCTGGTAGGAACTTTGGGTGGATTCTATCTCTGAGTGCAAATGTGTTAATTGTGAGGTTCTTCAACTTCTCAATTTATTTATATAGTTTCAAGTTATTTGCTTATTCATGTCTAGCATTGCAAATCTTTAAACTTTATAAGACCACATGTTTTTCTTTTGACTTCCATTTTTATCTTGTACTTCTTCTATTTCATTTTTAAAAAGTTTTATGAGTCTTAATAAGTTTCTAGGCATTTAGGCTTTACTTTTCTCAGGACCAGACTAGTGGAAAATATTAAATCAAGTTTTATATGCCTTAGAGTCCTTTCTAGAAAGGAATTGGATATGACCATAAAATCTATATTTGAAAAAAACTAAAAGCAATTGAAATTCTAAATTTGGTCACTAATTTTTTATCTACTTTCTTCTCTAAATCAAAATGCATCATGCTTTCTTGTAGGAACTTGACGCTTGCATCACTTGTTTATTGTTGTTTTCTTTTGTAATATGCTTGCAAATAATCATACAATACTAGCAACTGAATTTGTTTTCATAATAATTAAATTATTCAAAAAATGGGATATGACATGGTAGTAGTAGGATGGAGGTGATACTAAGGGGGAAACACATAGTGGGAATATTTTACATTAAAGTTGCAAAATGTAAGTATATCATTGCAAAGGATCTTGATTTTTTTTAAGGAATTTTAACGGGGTATATGGGTACTTTTCACTTCTATCTCAACAATTGTGGTGATATCCTTATAGCAGAGTAGACTAAGGGTGAATGAGCTAGCCAATGGTATCATTACCTTAAAAGATTGAAAAGCATAATATCTTCTCATATAGCAATTATATTTTTGGATCATTATTATAATGTGAGCATTATTATAAAATATTAAGATATATATATATATATCTTTGATTGAATAGATATAACCACAATGACAATGTCACTTGATAAGTAACCAATATAAGCTAGAATGTTTTTGGTATATATGTATCTTGTTGTGTTGTATGTGTAGTGAAAAGTAGATATATATACATATAGAGTTTCATGACTATAGACACACACACACACATATATATAGATATATCTTCCTGTGATTATTCATAACTACAATGAGAATGTAAGTTGTTAAGGAATAAAAATTACAAATTTTATCTTATATATATGTATGTTGATCTATGATATGTGCAATGGAAAATAGACAAATACTAACACAATTTATAGAAAATAAATAGTATTGTGTTTTTATGGACAACAAAAGGAGAGTATATTAAACACATGGAAGAAAAATCTTAAAAACACATGGTTTGGTGTTCTATTGTGTTTTGTTTACAATCCAAATTTTAGAGATACATACACAGTTTCATGACTATCTATCTATATATCTATCTATCTATCTATATAGATGTATATAATGAAAATGCAAGTTGATGTGTACACTTCTATGAATACAAAGGGGGGTTCTATGAATTAGTAGAGAAATATATACCCTTTTTTTATGAATTAACTAAAAAGAGTAAATAAATACGCAATTTCTTGAGTTTGTAAATGGGGTTTTTGAAGGAATAACCTATGAGAAAAAGGAACATCATTTATTTATAATAATTAAATAGACACTTGATGAATATAACTATTGAACTCATACTTTATTAAAGTAACTTTAAAATATTATATATCAAGGCGAGTATATTAAACATAGGCTAGATGAATATAAAAATTAAGATGTATGTTGTTGTGTTCTATTTGGTAACATAACTTGAGAGATACATATATAATTTCATGACCATCTATACATATATATACATATATAAATATATGTATAGGTATATGTATATATAGGGGAGAGGACCTAGTAGTTGTGCACCCTAACTTCACGCTTCTAATAATTCTACATGGAAATTTTAAATCACTCCCAATTTCTTAGAGAAACTTACTTGGCAAGTCCCCTACTTATAATTTTTTTTCATGGCCACATCATCAAATATGATGCTACATCAGTATGTTTTTTGTCAAGATGCCCAAAAAGGCCCAAAAAAAAGTGGTATCAATACTTGTGCATTCACATCATGGGTAGTTGAGCATTTATGTGGCATTAGATGATTGGTTGCTTTTTAGATCAAAGGAATAAATTTTGTTTAAGCTAGGGTAGTGATGTCACAACTATTGGGAATCATATAAACAACTATTATCACAACTATTGGGTATTATATAAACAACTACTATCACAACTATTAAAACATGCTCAACTACTAGGTCCTCTCCCCTACATATATGTACATATATGGATAGATATATATATGTATATAAACATATATATATATATATATATACATACACACACACATACACATGTATGTATGTATTCATGCACATATACATATAAATATACATGTATGTTTAGATATATGTATATGTGTAGTGTCAAAAATTGTACTGCCTTTTAGGTGATAGTATAGTTTAACACTTAGTTTGGGCCTACTTTATTGCCCCTTGCATTTATGTTTTTTAACCCCCCTTAATCAAACACTAATCTACCAAATTATGTATTCTATGGCCTATTTTGACAATTTCTAAGGAATTGCAAGCAAGAAATTAATGTATCCACTAATACATTGCCCCTAACACCTAAGGTCCCAAAATATAGTGCTGAGATAGTCACGCCTAGGGCATGAGTGCCCCTTTTTGGCTCCAAATTTAAATATGTCATTGTTGGTAATTTAAAATTTGCATAAAATAGTTGTCCAAAGTTGGCTATTGAGATCTAATTTGTAGGCAATTGGATTAAGAGGCCTATAAATACCTAGTACTATCACCATTTCAAATCTAAAAAAAAATTTAGAGAAAAAAGTAGATGCAAGAGATCAATACATCCAGTCCAATATATCCAATTTGTAGGTATTCAAGTTGGTTTTATTATTTGGTCAAGTTTTATTGCATGATTTAAGGTTGATGCCAATATAAGAGCATGGTGGATTCTAGGTTTGGGAGATACATTTGGCCATTTCCTTCAACCTAATGACTTGTTTTCTAGTGTTCTCATCTTCAAGCCTTGAATTACTAAGCAAGGTATCATCGTGTTACAAATTTAATAAGGGTGTGTTGAATACTACCAAGGTAGATCTTATCATTTTCGTATAAGAATCTCTCTCTAATACATTTCATTAGGATTTCTTTGCATTTTAACTCATAAAAACCATAGAAACACTTAAGGTTAGGGCTCACACATTGTTTTTTATTAGATATTTGGCTATTTGTGGAGGTTTAAATACCAAAAATAGGGTTTGATTGAGATACAATTCTATATAGCCACCCCACCATATCTTTTTATAGATTTTTGTAGGTACAAGTCTGAAAGTGAAAGTTTACAAAGTAAAACATCAAAGAGTGGACTTAGCACTACATGATCAAATTTTGAAGTTCAAAAAATGTCTACAAAGATACTCATGCCCTGGGTGGCTATGTCCTCCATTTCAACCAAAAATTTATAGGACAGTTGCACAAATCTCTACTTTTCTCATTTTTCCTATGTGAATTTTACTTATAATTTTCCTATTATCATAATATTTAATTTTCAATCTAGTGCACATAGTAAATTAATAGGTCTATTTTAGGAAATTCAATTCTAATCCATTTTCAAGACTCAAAAAGGATCAAATCCAGGTTTGATTGGCTCACCTTAGAGGTTGAAAATCAATCTATTGGTGTTGTTGGTTTGCATCCTAATGAAACCCTCAAAAAAATGGAATTGACTCTAGATTTTTGCATACTAAAACAAGTAAGTTCACGATTTTTCTATGTTTTATTTTAGTGAACTTGATGTGTTAATGTCACATGCCTTCTAAAATTCAACTTTGATCTAGATCTTGCACTGCATTAATTGCATTGTTCATCTAGGGTTTCACTATTGCATCATCAAAAGGTCATAAAATATTGTTGCAAATCATAGGTTACATTAGATTTTTTTTCAATCATCTTTAGCTTAGATCTGAATTGGAATTGCATTCATTTTTTTATTACAAATTTGAAAGTGATCATTTCATTCAAATTGCATCTTTCATTTAGGCCAAAAAGTGGAAAAAATGTATAGTATTGTTTCAAAGTTGCATCAAGTCATCATTCTTAGAAAGTTGCATCTTAAAATCAATCAATTGTCACATCTTAGATCTGAAAAATTGCATTTCAAAGTGTCATTTAATTTTCAAGAAGTTTTTACATTGTTGCATACTGAAGTTTTCAATTTGATAGTCATAGAAACAACAAGATTTTCTAGAATAGTCATTGTCAAAACTATTTGAACATAGATCTCATAACTTTAAATAGTGACATAGAAAGTCAAACTTTTAATTTCTCAAAAACCTGTCCAAGACACATGCACCCTAGGCACTTCTATCTTTCTATTTTAGGCTCAAAATTATCTCAAACCTCTATTTCTATGTTTTCTATTATTTGATTTGTGGTATCAATTTTTTAATTGCAAAAATTATGGTCACACTTGAAATAATTGTTTCTTTGCTTAGTCTGTTGCACATTTGTGAAAAATTATTTCATTTTAGTATTAGAACTATCAGATCTATTGAGAAATTATGTACATTTTTTTAAGCATGGCATAATTCAAGTAAATTAGTTTTTATTTTAAAAAATAAAAACCTTAAGCCATTACAACACATTGAAAAATTGAAAACCTTTCAAAATAGCAACATATTCAATTTTAAATTTAGGTTTGAAGATAATCATGAAAACACATTTTGTGACTAGTTCCTATGAAACTAAATTTTTGTTTGATCCCTAGTTGGACATAGGTGCCCTATGTGCCTCTTTCCTCCTAAATATTTGTTAGATTTTAGGAGCAGACTCTTATCTATATTCAATTTGTAAATTTGAAGTCTGATTTCTGGGTCTATACTGGCGACAAGTTTGCACACTTGTTTTTAGTCCTAGTTTTCCTTAGCGTGTGTAAAATTATATTGCAATTGAAATTTTAGGCTTAATATTTGAGAAAGTATAGTCATCTAAAAATTTCATATTTCTTTCTACAAGTGCATTTCATACCTATCAAGCCCTTTAGTTGTGATGAATTTGATATGTTAGATGAAGCCCTTAAGGACATCCATTAATGCTTGCATAATTTGCACCCAAAGAGAAATAAATGCAATTACACACCAACTTATCATTTACCCACCTACACAACAATACAAAGTCCAAACCAAACATGTGCTTATCATAGGACCACCTCAAAACAATCCAAAACCTCCAAGTACCATCTTAAACTTCACAAAATAACTCACTAGTAATCATGTATCACAACAACCAAGTTTCCACACAATTAATCATACATACAACACAAGGAATAATAAGCAACCAAGATAAACACAACTTATTTTTCCTAGTGCACCTCGTTTACCTCCTAATAGTGGGAAGGAGTATGATCTTGTGGAACAACTTCATAACACTCCTACTAAGATATCCTTGTGGGATCTCAATCAAACATCACCTACTTACCATGGTATGCTTCAAAATTCTTTAGAAAAAGTTGTATTCTCTCCTAGTGTGAAATCAAATGATATAGTAGCCCTAATTCAAGGCATGAACTCAATCAATCTTGATATTATTTTTTATTAGAGCGAATTACCTCCAATGGAAACATAGAAGCAAAATGATGATTTGATGATATTGGTAGCCATTAAGACGGTTGAGATTAGGAATACCCTCATTGACAATGGTTCAGGATTCAATGTTTGTAGTGTAAACCTTTTGGATAGAATTGGAGTAGATGAGACTAAAATTCAACCAATTTTGTTGTCTACCTATGGTTTCAATAATGTGGGAAAACAACAATTTGGTGTGATGACATTACCTATCAAAGTCAGTAGGGTTAATTTATAAATTCCTATCCATGTCATGCCCAATGATCTTTCATATAATATCCTCTTGGGAATACCATGTGGGTTCATGAAATGAATGCAACATTTTCAACGTTACATCGCTTATTGAAACACACTTACAACAACAAGGTTTACATAGTAAAAGTTGATCCAATGTCTGAAATCTATTTTCAAACTAACAAGGGAATGAGAAGTCATTTAAGAAAATTGATACCAACATCAAATGTGGAACCATTGCAAAAAGAAGAAAAAGATGAGTGTCTCTCATTGGTGAAAAAACTATGGGAAAATGATAGGGCTTTATTAGATTTCACACCTACATTCATGGAAGAATATAAGAACACAAAAACAACATCAGGAAAGGGTAAAGAAGCAGTAGTGGTATCAACACAATCTATAGCAGAATCATCAAAATCTTTTGAATCTACAACTTCTAGTAAAGATGAAGACAAAAGCTACACATCTACCTATGATGTGATTGATTATGGAAAACCACCATCCTTGAAAGAAATGGAAGCTCTTTATGGAAGAGGATATCAACTTTTGAAACAATTTTGCTATAATGGAAAATGATATGGAGTGAAAAAATAAGGTATTTAAGTTCCTATAGAGCCTAACATACAAGAGACAACAAGGGGTCTCAGTGATTTTCTTTTGAATATAACAAAAGCATAAAAAATAACCTCCCTTAATGTCTATGTTATAATGCAAGATGCACCTAAGACAACTCTAAGATTGATGCATCTTGAAATGATAGATAATGAGTAACGATACATTATTTGATACCTTTCAAAATGATGAATTCTTAGGAGAAGTTTTGGGAGTCTATGATACTTTACCAAGCCACCAACACAATCAAAGATTCGCCTACTATTTAACTCCTAAGGGTTACTTTGGGGAAGAAACTAAATCAGGTGATGATGAACAAGATGAATGTCAACAAATTCCTAATGTTGGGAGATACCATAAACATACCAATGGATCGATTTAATGAGGATAGGTTCATTCAAATAAGAAAGTTTCTTGATGATGATAGACATGAAGATTGTAGTGTAGGAAAATGCATATCCCTGCATTTTCACACTTGATTGGGCATGCCTTGCATTATTTATCCTTATTTATGTCTTAATTGGTCCTATTTTGCATCCACAAGCCTAATAAATTATATCATTTTATGGTTAATCCTGAAAAACATCAAAGGATAAATGATGATTTAATGATTTTGGTTGTGTGTCCTTGATTTTTGGATTGGGACTAAGATCACCTAGGGTGTCTTTGTCCTCTAGAGGTCTTCGGATCCTCTTTTTAAAAGCACCCTAAAGGGCATCCTTTTTGGAGTCTGTGACCCAAGTTTTAAAGCTCAAGACTAAGACGCCACCTAGGGCATCTTAGTCCCCCTCGAGTTATTTTTGGGATTCAATTTCAAATCTTGACGAGATTTAAATACAAGGTTCTTTCACTCATTTCTCACCTAGCAAGTTGATGAGAGCATTCCTAAGGAAATTTTATGAGATTGAGAGCACTCAAGAGAAATTAATCCAGCATTGGGAGTCATCATCAAGATTCAAGCATCATGTCAAAGATATTCTTGCATCATCAATGTTTTTGACCTAACATTCATGATGTAGGGTTTTGATTCAAGCAAGCAATTCGAGTTAAGATCTATCAAGCATTCATTCAATTCAAGATCTACATTCAAGCTAGTTACCACTTCACACAAGTTTGTAGATTTTGTAAGAAAGTTTTGGTGAGTTGCAACATAAAAATTTGTTCATTCATCATTTCCCTCCATTATTCCATTTTATTCCAAGGTTTAATTACCAACAAGCGGTTTGACCAAGGCAAACCCCCATTTACTAAAAATCAACAAGTTTTTCTTCTTTTGTTTGTTTGTGTTTATAGATTTGAGTTGGAGATCATTTGAAGTGAAATGTTGGGTATGTGCAGGATCATGATGGGTCAAAAGTGGTAATATGTAAGTGATATGATGGCCCATGTGGCCGACTTTTTTTTTAATCCAAAATTGATGAAATGGAAAAGGTTTTTAAGGGAGATTCTCAGCTTTCCACCAATATAAATGATTCTTTACTTTGAATTTAATAAATAATTATCATTCATTTTCTATTTGAATTATGACTAAATTCCTAATTAATAGGTTGATTGAAAAACATCTATAGCTTTCAAACCATATCATATTTTTTGAATCTGAAACATGCATCACATTCTATGCTTCACATACTATAGGATTAAAAAAAAAAATCATGAAGTTTTGACCAAGTTTAGGTGTTTAGACATATGAATTTTTTATATTTTTTTAAAGTTGTAATAAAGAAATCATAATTAATTATTTACTTTAAAAAAATTACAAAAAAATATGCATCACATGAGGACATGAGTCCTCTACTTATATTTAAAATCTTATAAGAAAATATTATCATTTTATTGTGGTTAGGGTGGTCAGAGAGACACCTACTTCTTATTTTTTCCCTGAAATTTAAGTACTACTCCATTGAAATTTCAAATTTTCACTGAATAGATTATTATTATTTTAAATAAACCTAGTAGTTTAGAAACTACATTCAATTTTCTATAGATTCTATTCTTACATATTTTTGAAATAATATAGATAACTTATTCAAATTTTTATGTCAAGTTGCCTAACTTTGATTTTTCAAATTTTCATCACCACTTAACGGCCTATTTTTCCATGATGGTCTTGCACATACCCTATTGCAAAGTTGCAAAATTGCATTGTAAAGTTTTCATCTTCACGGAAAGTCATCTACAGGCTAGATTTGGAGGTTTTAGGACCTAAGATCTGAGAAGAAGGAAGTGCAGACATTGGACCTAAGGATCAAAATTCGAAGTAGCAAAAATTTAGATCAAGACTAAGTTGGCAGTAAGGGTGTCTTAGTCCTCCAAGTGGTATTTTATAGAGATTCTTTGAGATCTTTTTCTGACATCCAAAGAGTCTACATCTGCCCCAAAAAATAGTGGTGGGAATAAGACAAAAGTAAGGGTTTCTCTGTCCTCCCTAGCATATTTTGACAATATTTTTGCATTTACAAAATCCTTCACATTTCCAGACTTCCTAGGTATATACATCCTAACTTGTTTTTACTTAATTTTGTCATTTTAACTCATTATTTGGCTTGCATTACTAGGTTTTGTGCTTGTTGAATATCAACTTGTCTTTACCAAGCTTTTGCTTGGTGGTGAACCCTTCAAAGCCTAGTGAACCTTCCTAGGTCCCACTTGTTGAGAATTGACTCACCTTTGTGCTGATAGTCAATCCAATTTGGGATCCTAGAGCATCTTTGAATGTTAATTAGAGAAAAGTGATGTTCTATTACCTAAATCGTAAAGAATCCATTTTCCAATTAATCATTTTGGTGAACCTATCATTTTGGACATTGATTTTTTGATTTGGAGTTCACTAGGGTCCTAGATCTAGGTTGCATTCATTCTTGCATTAATTCTTGCATTAGTGAAAGTATGTCTAGGGTTTCTCACATTTGCATTAGTGAAAGTGATTATAGATTGTATTTTTGCTTTGTTCCATCATCTTATCTCATTGAAAACCTGAAAAGTGCATTGTCAATTATCCAAATTTCTTTTAGGAACATTGTTATTGCATTTAAAAATTGAAAAAAATTGTATCCAAACTTGCATTCAATTGTTTGTCATTAGTTACTTTTTCTTGTGTTCATTTGCACACTTTTCTATTTCTAAACATCAAGTCCCTGAGTGGGAAACCTGGAAACATTGTAAACATTCCAGATTCTGTTGTTTTTTCTGAAAATGACTCATACTGTGACTGAAACACCCTTTCTGGCATCTTAGTCCCTTTATGGTTTTTCTGCCTTAGAATCCTATAAATATTGCTTGATTTATGTTCCACTTTTTGGAACCTCAAAATTCCTTCAATAGGAACAAGACGCCCTTGTTGGAGTCTTAGTCCCTGTTGAATTTGAAGTTGCAGCTAGGTACTGGCAAGAAGTTGAGTCCATTTTTTGGCCAAAAAGTGGAAGTCTTTTCCTTGATTTTCAAAATTTGACACATTTGACCTTAAAATTTGAATCACTTAGATATGGAACCTTGGAAAGATTCACTATTCATAAAATGTAGTACCTGGAGTCTAGTTTCCAAATATGTAATTTATTTCAATACCCAAATGCTACAAATTGATTTTCAATAGGCATTTCTAAAAACCATTGTTTAAAAGTAACTTCATTTTTACCATACCATGCACGTGTACGTCATCCATAATTTGATCTAAATTATCATATTTTCCTAAAAACTTTTTGGAAAATATTTGTTATTTATTGAAGCACATTTTCAATTTTTTTTTGTAATTTTTTATTGATTTTTTTTTTGTTAAATTTTCATCAGCCATATTTGTTATTTTGAAAAATTGTGTATGTCATGCATAAGACGCCCTAAACTTATCATTTTTTAAATTTTTTTTAAGTTGAAAATTATTGTGTGAAGTACATTTTCCTGCAATTCATTTTACAAAAAAATATTTTATTATAAAGTTATTAAAATAGTAAAAAACATTGATATTTCAAGTTTATGGACCAGTTTCATCATAAATCAATTGAAAAATAGAAAAAATATTCCAATTATAAAAAATAACATATTTAGAATCTACCTCGTCTCATCTATAATGGGTTTTAATGTAGTCAATTTTTTTTTGCAAAAAAGTCTTCACTCATATGCCCAAAGTCATTATTTTTTTGTGACATTTTCAAGACCTTCAACTTGTAGGTCAAACTAGGTCCAAAGCTTAGGTTCAGGTCCCCAAGCCTTTTCCCGAACCAAAAAACAAAGAAAAATTTTGACCACTTTTTTTTTTTGAAAAATGGGATCCCATTTCATAAATAAATAATTTTTTTTTTTTTGATTTTAAGAAATGGGATCAAAAATTTAAAAAATGGGTTTCAAAATAGGATCTTTTTTTGTTGAAGCCAATTTCATATTTTTTTCGAAGGAAAAAATTTCTACATTTCGTGGACTCATGTTCTTGCATTTGCCTAGTTTTTGAAGGTTTAATCTTATTCTATATCCTTCTATTTGTTGCTTTCAATTTTCTGTTATAGTTTGTAAAATAATTGATATTCCAATTTCTTTCATTTCAAGTGTATTTCAAAATAATTTCAATTACAATCATCATTAGATCTAAAAATGCTCACATTTCTGAAACTTTGCATAATATGGATAAAAGTACTTTTCACTTTTGCATATAAAATGTTTACATTCATAAAAATTTGCATGAGTTTGATAAAAGTGCTTTTCACTTTTGGCTATACATTGTTTGCATTCTTAAAGTTTTGCATACATTGGATAAAAGTGTTTTTCATCTTTGGATATACATTTTTTACATCATTAAAGCATTGCATGAGATGTTTAAAAGTGCTTTTCATTTTTGGTCAAACAATGTTAGTACCTTACCTTTCTAGGCTCGCTAAGAAAAAGTTCATATCCCCTCCCCATGAGAGTGTTTTAGTGAAATAAATCTTGGACAATCCTAATGATCATATTTTTTCTTGTCCCAATATCTCCCCTATTCATGAAGAAGATATTTTGGTGTTAGAAGAACAAATCAATGAGAGTTTTGAAAGTCCTAGTTGTTTCTCTCCTTCTACCTCTCTTAGTGGACAAGACATTGATGACCCTCATTATGATCCTTCCCCTACCTATCCTATTTTGGAAGACATTGAGGAACAAAGGATTGAAACCATAAATGATCATCAAAATAATACTTGTCCTTCTCCTAGTATCACTCCTAATTGTGAAGAAGATACTTTAATCAATGAAAGTTATGAGAATCTTAGTTATCCCTCTTTACCTAGGGAATTCCTCACTAAGAAATATAATTCAACCATTGATCATTCCCCTATTTGTGTTGAAGAACCAATCCTTTAATGTTAAGAACATTTGGTTTGTTCTCCTCAACACTATCCTCCAAGGGAGGATACCATGGTGCAAGAAAATAAGAACACTGACAACAATAATTCATTAGGTGAAGATGATGAAGTTGTTGGAAATAAGGTGTCTCAACCTCAGAGTCCTAACATTGAATTATTAAATGTATTATTGTATTTATTTGTTTTAATTAATTTCCTACAATGCCATGTCATTAAGTGGGACCCACTAGTTGGGTGGCATCCCCTTTGGAGGTGACTATATGACACATCTTAATCACATGTGAAGGTAGGCGTCCCATCTTGGAATCATGGAACTAGGACAAGTGGTGTCATCTTATGACATATTGTATGATGTGACATAAGGTATATTTTGAATGGAGAAAGTTTGGTGCCTTAGCACATATGACAGAAGTGTGAAAGAATAAGTGTGGTAGTCATGTTTGAATTATTCTTTGTTTGTTGAATATATTGTAAGTGTGACAAAATTTTATGGCACATGTTATATGACATTTGTAAGGAATTTGTCATAACACACTATAAGCATGAACTAGGTGCCCAAGCTTGGAGAGAGAGGTTTTGCATGTTATGACAACTGTAAGAGTTGTAAGAGAATGTTGTAAAAATGTCCAAATCATGCCTATGGTGTGAGATATTATTGGCACATGGGTTTGGATGCCTAAACTCTTCTAGAAGCTTCTCAAATTCTGTATCTCCTATAAATAGGATGCCTTTCATTGTAGAATGCATAGTTTAATTGCAAGTATTGAAGTGTTGTCAGCTTTCCTCCAGAAGAGCAAGATGTAGTCTCCATGTTAAGGTTGAGAGCCTACAAGTGTATTATAACCTTATTGTTACATATTAATATATTGGTTCAATGCTTTGGAGTGTGATGTTTTTTACCTGAAGGGGTTTTCCCCATGGATATCATATTTTCTTCTCTTATGTCTATGTTTCTTCTATTCTTTGTGTTTCTCATTCTTGAAATGTTAATTTGCATGTCATTATGCTACTAAAATTTTCTTAGATTTGAAACTACATCAAGTTTTGTAGAAGGATTAATACATGGGAAATTAAAACTATGTTTGTTTCCTCTTTAAGGAATAGTAGTATGTTCTTGTAGCAAGATGTAAAAATCTGATTTTTTTAGCAAAACATATGATACTAAGGGTGCATACTGTTTCTTGGAAGGAGTTTTGAGTTTTTCATTTTCTTTCATTTGGTATTAGATCTCAGTTCTAGACTTGCATGTACTTGTATGATGATGCATGGGGTGTTGGGGGTTCTGGGTATTTCTTCTGTTATGATTTCTTAGCTTGAAAGCTTGAGGATATTTGTTTTGAAGGAATTGGCTGATTATTAATCCTTGTCTAAGTGGAACTTTTTTAGTTGATCTTGTTATCTAGAAACAATAGGCATTGCAAAGAATGGAAAAGATAGAGATCTTATGGATTTAGTCATGTGGTTACATTTGATATGTTATTGATCTGGAGTGCCTGATTTCGTAGTTGAATAACCCTCATGCATGGTGGTTATTTTTCATTTTGTGGTTATGTGCAATAGATTTTTCATATTGGGCACATTTGAGATGGAATATCTAGTCATATGAAGAGACTTGTGTTGTTATTACTTTATTTTGGTGTCCCTATGTTTGGTCTTTGTTTTCAATTCCTAACATTGGAAGGCATTGCTTTAATAACCTTGAATGCATGTAGGCTATGGAAATGATCATTGGATGATCTAAAAGCTTCTAGAATAGCCTAATTCTATCTTAGATGCATTTACATGGTGGTGGAGTTTCCCTACAAATGGGCCTCAAAGTTCTTGGACCTCTCTCTCCTAATGGATGTTTGTACTTGCATGGTTCATATTCATGTTCCTTGGATTTGAGGGTTTTATGAGTTTTTCGTTTAAAAATCTATGATTATGCATATTCATCATATTCCATTATTCTAGTTTAACTATTATGGTTGTATACAAAACTGAGGGTCTTCCAGATGTTAAGTGGATGTGGATTTGTATGTGTGTTACAAAACATAGTGGGTTTGTAGGTATACACAGTAAATCAAAACTTGCAATTTTGTAGATGAACAAATTTTTTAGATTATGTTTCCCTTGTGGTATTATGGATATAAGATAGTTACAATTTTGCACGTATGCTTTGTGCATGTTATGAAGAGGTTTGCAGCTTTCTCATTGAGGAAATGTTGGTATATATTTTACCATTGGTGATTTGTGGGTTGTGAAGTTGGGATACTTTATATTATATAGGCTTTTGGATAAGCTATTTCCTCTGAAGGTTTTATAGTTTCGCTATGTTCTAAAAGTTGTGGGTTTGTGTAGATCTAGAGTATTCACTTGTTCAGATGAAATATGTGGGATCTATTATTCTGGATGTTTATGTGGTCTTGGATTTACACAAAGATGATTTTTACAGGTTTTTTCATGTTCACCCAAAATTTGTGGTTTGTAGATCAATGGAAAATATTATTTCCAAACTTGGAGTTTTTTGGATGAGAACAATTGTAGATTTGTAGGAATGCTTGATTAGTTCCTTGACTATGGTACTCAGTAGTGGATTTGTTTAGGAAATTAGGGTTTTTGGTGATTTGGTGTTTGATTCTTGAAATCTACATGCTATCTTATTTGATATCTCAATTTTTCATATTACTAATGTGATGATGAGTTTTCATGCTTCAATATTTGGGATCTACAAGTTATGCAGTTTATGGATTAGCTACCCATTGGCTGTAGTGGGTTGACTCGGATGTGGCTTATTTATATCCATGAGATTGATTTAATGTTGATGCATATTTCATTAGCTAACATTTTTGTTGGTCATTTGTGCATTGGTATTTTTTTTAGATGAGATGATGAATGATATTGAGTGCTTGGATAGTCAATTATAGTACTTGTAGTGTGTTATTTATCTTCTTGCCTTGGATATTTGATTCTACTTATTATTTGGTGTTGCTGATATGGCATTTTATTGTGTTAGAATTGTGACGAATCTTCATTAAGGAGATGGTTTTCATGATGGAAAGCTCGATATCATTGTTCAGTGAGATATTTAGTAGTGATTGTGGATTCATCACTTGGTGATGGATGATCTTCTTTAGTGTTGTAAATGTTACTAGGAGGATCTCTTAGATCTTGTTGTTGCAAAATGGTTCTTTCACATTTGCATGGACATTAATTGGAGATGGTTATTTTTTCATGTGACTGGATATGTTGAAATCTCAGTTTTCCATGTAGGACTTGTTTAGTCTTTGATTGAGGTGTCATTAATTGTATTCTAATATTTGATCCTTGTTTTGATAAGATGGTTATGTTATTATGTCATGGTTTACTCTTGATTACCGGTTTAGAGTCTTGGCATGATAATATACTTGTTATGTTCTTTGGATCATATGATATTATTTTAAAGAAGTGTGAGATCATGTTTTCATGGTTATGTTCCTGATTCAATTATTGGGATTTTCACTTTGATCTTGGTTGGTTCTCTTGGTATTGGGTACATTGATCATTTGATTGATTACTTCATGATGGTACTATGTTGCATTTTGAGTTTGGCATGGATTGGTTGGTTACAGGTACTAATAGATACTTGGAGACTTAGGTGGGGCTTGTTGTTCTCTTATGGTTAGATACATGCTTTGATATTATCACTCTTAATGAGATTTCAATAGGAAGTTTGAGGAGCCTACACCTCGGTTAGACGTGATTTCAACATGAACCTATGAGGAGAGTGTTCTTGGATGAGTCATGATGACTTGGATATCTTGGAGGAACATTCCTCATTCCCCACTCTTGGTCTACTTTCGACAATCTACTTGAGAGGTATCACCCATTATTCCTTTGGTGGCCATTATGTTATGCTTTTCCTTCATGCATATGGATCTTAGCTAAGGATATATGGTTTGGAGGATTCATTTGAGTCTTTGGCATGTTATCTCTTATGCATTGTGATTACATTCATTAATGTTGAGTTTAGGAGATGTATTGGGCTTATTTTCTGATATGGGAATGGATATTTAGTTTTGGTCTTCTTTGGCTTGATAATATTACATATATGTTGATTACATGATTCATATGTTATGTTTATCTTGAGTGATTGAAGCAGTTGGGTGTTGTTATGACTTTTATTTTGGGTTGTTGTGAAGGAGATCATACTTGACATAGAATTGGCATTTAGAGGTGTATGTAGAGTATTTTCTATAGGTAAATGATGTGCAATGTTTCTCTCTTTGGTCTTTGTTATCCTTTTGGATGTTTGGTTCACATTACATTACTTTTTTGAGTTGGATGGAAAATATCGAGAAAGGTTAAGCATAAAAATTTGGGTAGTACCTTTACTTGGATAATGTGTTTTCCACTTATGTTCTCGGGTAGATGACATGGAGGTTTCTTTATCTCTTTCCTTTGTTGTGAGTGTGGAGAACATGTAGAGAGCTTGAGAATGTTTGGTTTCACATTACATTGGTTTTGAGGTTTGGATGGAAACTATTGGAAAGGTTAAGCATAAAAATTTGGTACCTTTACTTGGTTAATGTGTTTTCACTTATGTTCTTGGGTGATGACATGGAGGTTTCTTTATCATTTTTTCATTTGTTGAGTGTGGAGAAAATGAGAGAGCTTTGGAGACTTGTGGTGAGAGTTACTCTTACAAGTTACTCATTTACAAGTTTTGAATATCATTGTGGATGTTTCTTGGTACTACATGATGTTGTTTACACTTTATATATGATGTTATTGGTAGAATTGGTATGCCTTGATCTTTTTCAGATTTGACATTGCCCATGTAGTGGGAGTTCTTGGATGTGTGTGTTCTTAGTGACGGTTTTGACACATGGAGCCTTTCATTGCAGTTTATGGGTTGGATATGTTGTTGGCATACGTTCTACTATTATTTTGGATAACTTTGAGGTATGGCATATTGGATGGATCAACATTTTTTGTGGGTGATATTTTCGATCTCTTGGGTTTATTAGTTAGATGAGGGCAACTTGGTTTGGTTGTTGGTCTAGCTGATGGTTTATCTTGTTCTTTGGAGGATTATTTGTCTTCAAAATTATGTTCTGACTCTATGGGCCTTGGGGCCCTGAGAAGATGTTTTAATATGACTCTTGGTAGGTCTTTAACAAGTAGGAGAATGTTGGGAATAAAATGTCTCAACCTTAGAGTCCTAACATTAAATTATTTAATGTATTATTGTATTTATTTATTTTATTTAATTGCCTACAATGTCATGTCATTAATTGGGACCCACAGGCTGTAAGGCATCCTCATTGGAGGTGACTATATGACACATCTTCATCACAAGTGGAGGTAGGCTTCCCATCTTGGAATCATGGACCTAGGACAAGTGATGTCATTTTATGACATATTTTGCATGGAAAAAGTGTGGTGCCTTAGTGGAGTATGACAAAAGTGTGAGAGAATAAGTGTGATAGTCATATTTGACTTATTATTTGTTTGTTGAAAGTGTTGTAAGTGTGACCAGATATTATGACATATGTTATGACAAATTCTTTGATAGTTGTAAGGAATCTTTCATAACCCATTATTAGCATGAACTAGGTGCCCAAGCTTGGAGAGATGTTTTACATGTTATGACAACTATAAGAGGTGTAAGAGAATGTTGTACAAATGTCCAAATCATACCTATGGTGTGAAATATTGTTGCCACATGGGTTTGGATGCCTAACCTCTTCTAGAAGCTTCTTCAAGCTTGTATCTTCTATAAATATGATGCCTTACATTGTAGAATGCAAAGTTTATTTGTAGGTATTGAAGTGTTGTTGGATTTCCTCCAGAAGAGAAAGATGTAGTCCCCATGTTAAGGCCGTGAGCCTGCAAGTGTATTGTAACCTTATTATTGCAGATTAATACATTGGTTCAATGCTTTGGAGTGTGGGGTTTTTTACCCGAAAGGGTTTTCCCCATGTATATCATGTTTTCTTCTCTTCTATCTATTTTTCTTCTATTCTTTGTGTTTCTCATTCTTGAAATGTTAATTTAAATTCCATTATGTTGCTGAAATTTTCTTAGATCTGAAACTACATCAACTTTACTAGAAGGGTAAATGCATGGGAAATTAAATTGTGTCTATTTCCACTTTAAGGCATGGTAGTATGTGCTTGTATCAAGATGATTGATATTTGATTTGTTTAAAGAAACATAAGATATTGAAGGCACATACTAGTTCTTGGAAGGATTTTTGAGTTCGTCATTCCCTTTCATGACTCAACTTTAGTAAACTGGAGGTGAGTTTGTGAAATCTTGGTAAGACTCATTTAGGGTTACTAAACCATGTTCTTCTCCTAAGTGATACTTCTCCTCTCTTCTAGAGGATTGAATCTATCCTTGCATCCAACTTAACACATTGCAATAGTAGTCAACTGAATCAATTGCAACCATTTGCATCATATATTTCATAGACAAAATTATTATATAACATCAATTTGAATCAAACATTCATTTATTGTATTTATGAGATAGATAAAGCATAAACACATACATTTAAATAATTTTCACTCAACTAGGTAAAATTAAATAAGTAATAGCACAATGGGGTGTAACACATCATTGAGGAGTCAACTTGTAAGGTGTTCTTAAGGCTAGGCTCCATGTATATTCCTTTTGTCATCAAGGGAAAGGCTAAAAATATGTTAGATTATCCTAAAAAATGATTTAAGGAATGGAAATTAAAATGAGTGCAATTTAAATGTAAGGTAGAAATTATAAAGTAAGAAATTTATGACCTTACATTTTTCCTCCACTTTAGTGGGATAATGACACTAAGTAAAAAATATCAAAGTAACATATATTGAATAATTTGTTGGGATTTCATAAAAAATATATTAAAAAGGATGTGTGTGTGTGTGTTTATGCATGTGTGAGAGAGAAATAAAGCATAGGCTCTCAATAATTTATTCACTTTTCTTCGCTTTCATGGATAAGCTCTTATATTGCAATACATGCCCAAGCAAAGAAAAACATAATTACTAGATGATAAAGAAATCTATGTTGAATAAATGGAAATAAAATGCTAAATTATAATGGGAACATACATTTTAGAATAATCAATATATCTCCAACAATAACAATAGGTGGGAAAAGATAAGATCCATGAATGACCATATTTAGGTGGAAATAAGAGAGATGATATAATGAATGAGTTGGATAATGGAATAAAACCTTGGTAGAGGTTTGGTTGTATCATGGCCATTGAGATATAGATTAGAGAGAAAGATAAATCAGTGGTGTCATTGCCATCAAATAAATAGGCCAAAATGTAAAAATGGTAAACATTAATGGTTATGAAGTCACCACCTAATGAGTCATGCTAGATCAAAAATAAAAAAAGTGGCAATGTGGATTGTGATATGCTTGGATATAGGAAGTAGCTACCCAAATGGTAAAATATGCTAGTAAGGATAAATGATAGTATTACAATAATTATAATGTAATTCATGTATATAGTATGCCTCCCTTAAATTTTTTGACATCAAGGAGATGACTTGATCAATTTAAGGTAAAGAAATAAAATAAAGAAAGGAATAATTTCCAACCTATGTACACACACTAGTGTAGATAGGCTATGGGGAAATAAATAAGGATTTTCCCTTAGTCATGAGAGATGTTTACCCAAGTAACGGATGAGAGTATAGTGCATAAGACAATTGTCAATAAACATGTGTAAGAGATATAGAGGAATAAGAAGAACTGTGGAAGTGACACCAGAAATGGGAAAGGAATGTCATATAAGGTGATGACCCTCACAATAGAAGTAAAGTAAGATATCCCTAAGGGAAGTACAAATGAGATAGCAACATAGAAAGGAAGTGAAATGTCATAAATTGCATACTCTATAATTTCTACATTATTATTTGTTTTTGATTTCATGTTCACTCACATAGCATAACTTAGGTCACACTCAACCAATTTGTTAAGAATTTTCTCTCATAGGATTGCTAAGAATCAATAGATTATGTGTACAGAAATGGGGGATTGAAAGGAGGTTAAAAGTGGCCACTTTTTTTTTTCTTTCTGAAATTAATAAAAATGATATTGAATGAGAAATTGAAGATAGCCATGATCAAGATTTGAAGATGTGACAAGAACAAGATTCATAGTTCTCATAATATAGTTTCTAATTTTTATTTTTTTAATGGTGGAAATTAAGAGGTTCAAATAGGGGGAGCATACAAAGAGCTCCTATTTTTATCAAAATTAACATAGAATTTAGTGTACTCCCCCTAAATTTTTAACATTTTAAAAGTATTTCACAAATTGTTATAGTGGAAAATTAGCTAACACCAAATATTTTATGCTTGGTTTTTCTACTGATTTTTTAATGAATATATTATTTTTTATTAACTATCAAAGCGGACACATCTTAAAAAAAAAACTTTGAGTGTGTTCCCCCCTATTTTTTCGAAAACTACTTCAAATTCACTTTGTTGGAATTTATATAGATTTATAATGTAGTAATGTAATTTATTTCAGATTTGAATGAATGGATAAAAAATGGCACACAAAATACTATACATAGGTTTTCAAGAAAAAAATAAAACTTTAGAAAAAGAAATTAAAGAGTGAAATATTAACATATTCAACATGTAGAAAATATATGGTTAGAAAGGTAAGATAGAGATTGACATTATTATGATATTTTTTTAGACCAACATTAATAATGTGCAAAATTGATGGAGAGTATACTCAATTTTTAATATTTTTTTTATATATTTTGTAGAAAACACATCTTTGAGTGTTAACGTGCAAGTCCAACCCTTAGGGTTGGATGTACAGAGAAAGTCCAACCCTAAGGGTTGGTAGTTTCTAAAATATATTATAACATGCACACATTATAATAAACTAGTGTTATAACCTACTCAAATTATATGTGTATACACGTAAAAATGGTCCAGAGAACGAATTAATTAAATACTTGTTATTTAATTAATAATTTCTAATTCATCTACTATTATAAATAAATTAATAAATTAATTTATATGGTTCATTTCCTTAATTCTTCTTTTCCAAAATTCATTATCCTCTTCAATTAATTAAATGGACAAATTAAAGGAATTTGTTATTTTAATTAATTTCCCTCTTCTATTTAAATTTGAATTTTTAAATTCAAATTAGCACATGTCTCCATATTTCTTCTAACCACCTCCAACTCACTTGCCACCTGACCATGTGTCACATGAAATTGAATATTTTAAATTGAAAAAATATGAATTATCATCAATAAACTTGCAACCAATTTGGAACCAATTTGGACACATGGCTTCTCCTTCTCTTTGATTCTCTTTAACACTTGGCAAAGTGTTTTATTAAAGGGAACCATCTCCCTAATTCTCTCCAACCTCCTCGTGCTTCACCATTGATGCCGCAAGATCACAATCTTGATCGTCCATTGTTGCCACATCATCTTGAGCCTTGAAAAATCTATAAATAGAACACATTTCTATAGCTTTTCATAAGGATTTAGATCACAAAATTATGCTATAGAATTCTTAGTGCATTTTGAGAACATTTGGAGAAGCATTGTAATTATTTTTTGCATCTTAGTTTCATTTAGAGTTATTATGGTAATTTCAATTTGAATAGTTTAGTTATTGTATCTTTCATGTAGCATTTCCATTAGAATAGCATCATTTGTCTTAGCACCATTTTGATTTTAACAACATCTCATCATAGGATCATTTAGCATTCAAGCATCAAATATCAAAAATATCAAAAATATAGGCATGGAGATTACATAATAGCATCTCATTTCTTAAGTTGTCATCTTTTCTAGTTCATGTGCAACATTAATAAGATTTGAGAGCATGAATTTTAGAGGTCCTTAAGACTAGAGAAAAATGGAATGAATTAAGAGGATAGTTGTATTTTTTAATTCTGCTATTTAGATTCCTTTTATGTAATACATTGCATGGATGCATGTTTTGTTTTATAATTTTGATACACATATTTCACCCACACATAAATATTAGATCACCCACTTGAAATGTCCTAGGTTTGACTTTATGGTTGTAGCTTCTTGACATTATCTGTTGATAGGCCTTCAGGTGATCCACTGTAAGTTGACAACATTCATCTAGCAATTCCAGCTCTTGTAGTCTAGACACATGGTAATCTTCATCTGAAATGAGGCCTTTCAAGGACACCCAGAGTGATGGTATCTCAACCTCAATGGGAAATACTGCTTCAAATCCATAGACAAGTGCATATGGTGTGGCACCTATGGGAGTGCGGATGCTTGTACGATAGGCCCACAAAGCAGGATTTAGTTGGATATGCCAGTCACGTCCAACATCATTGACAGTTTTCTTTAGGATTTTCAAGATGGTTTTGTTTGAGGCCTCTGCTTGGTCATTCCCTTGAGGGTAATAGGGTGTAGAAAATAGATGTTGGATACAAAACTTTTCATAGAGTTCTTGCACATCTTGGTTCTTGAAAGGTCTATCATTGTCAGTGACAATGGATTGGGGGACACCATATCTATAGATGATGTAGTTTAGGATGAACGATGAGATATGCTTCCCTATGATAGTGATTAGAGGCATGACTTTGACCCACTTTGTGAAGTACTCTGTGGCTGTGATGATGAACTTGTGTCCATTAGAGGAAGATGGGTGAATTTTTCCTACAAGATCTAATCCCCACTAACAAAATGGCCATGTTGATGCGAAGGGCTACAATTCTTGTGCTGGTGCATGGATGAGATTACCGTGAATGTGACATTTCTGATATGTCTTGACAAATCAGAAGGCCTCTCTCTCCATAGTTGGCCAATAGTATCCCAAATGAAGGAGATTATTAGTGAGGGTTAGACCACTTGAATGAGTGCCACATATACCCTCATGAAATTCTCGTAAATCCGTTTCAGCCTTGTCACTTTCTAGACACTGTAAGAGAGTTCCATCAAGACCTCATCGGTATAGTACATCCGCTATAAGGGTATGACAGGCAACTTGATGGATGAAGTTTCATTTTTGGTATTGGGAGAGATAGGGAGGTAGAATATTATCTTTTAGGTAGGTATAGATCTTCTTGTAGATGGAGGTATTGGCATCAATTAGGTGGCATATGAGGTGGGATTCAAGATCATCATAAGCGGGGGTAAACAATTGTTCCACCATGAACTCATAACGACTTCATTTTTCTAGAATTTGGAGTAAAGAAGCAATGGTAGCCATAACATCAGCAACTTTGTTGTCAACCCTTGGGATTTGAGAAAATTTGATGTCAGCAAAATATTTCTTGAAGTCATCAATCATCGTTTTATAAGGCATTAGTTTGTCATCCTTTGTCTGGTAATTATTGTTGACTTGATTGATGACTAGTTGAGAATCCTCGTAGACCTGCAACTCTGTTATTTTCCATTCTACTACTATCTTGATTTTGATGATAAGTGCTTCATATTCTACTGTATTTTTGGTGCAAGGAAACATCAAGTGATATGAATTTGGAATGGTGTGTCCTTGGGGAGTGATGAATAGAATTCTTGCTCCTGATCCATGTTGAGTATATGAGCCATCAAAATACAATACCCACTATTGTGTTGTGACTGTTAGGACATCTGCATCTTGAAATTCAATGTGAAGAGGGTGTTCATTATGAATTGGTGCTTCCGCTAGTTGATCAATGATGAATTGGCATTTGATTGCTTTCCTATCAACATATTGGATGTCGAATTCACTGAGTATCATCACCCACTTGGCCAACCTTCCTGTCAGGTTTTCTTTGCTAAGGAGATATTTCAGTGGATCTATCTTGGCTACGAGTCTGATTATGTGATTCAACATATAGTGCCACAATTGTTGTGTAGTGAACACTACTGCTAGACAAGTTTTCTCAATCGGTGTATAGTTGATTTCATAACCATTTAGATTTCTACTGATGTAATAGATTGCTCTCTCTTTTCCTGTTGAATCTTCTTGTGCCAACAAAGCTCCCAATTATCTATCAGTTGTGGAAATATACAATAAGAGAGGCTTTCCTTCTACTGGAGGTGCTCGAACAGGTGGACTCATCAGTTATTGTTTCAGTTGGTTAAAAGATTCCTCACATTTCTCGTCCCATCGAAAGGAAACATTCTTATGCAACAAATGGGTAAAAGGATGGGTTTTTTCAGCCAGTTGTGATATGAATCTTCTGATTGACTAGAATCTACCTTGGAGGGACCTTAACTGATTGATGTTTTTCTGAGGTGGCAACTCCATGATAGATTTCACTTTTGCAGGGTCTACTTCAATACCCTTTTCTGACACTATATCCCAGTAGCTTTGCTGACATTACCCCAAACACACATTTCTTTGGATTTAGGTGGACATTGAACTTCTCTAGTCGAGTGAACAGTTTGTCTAATATTTCCAGATGTCCTTCTCTAGTGTAGAATTTTTCCAACAAGTCATCCACATAATCTTCCATGAAATTATGCATCATGTCATGAAAGATGGTTTTCATAGCTCTCTGGTATGTGGCCCCTGCATTTTTCAACCCAAAGGGCATGACGTTCCAATAGAAGCTACCCCATGGGCAAGTGAAAGTTATTTTATCCCGGTATTCAGGTGCTATCTTGATTTGGTTATAGCTAGAAAAGTTGTCCATTAGTGACAACATGTTGTGACCTGTTGTTAAGTCCACAATGATATCAATGTTTGGCAAGGGGAAATCATCTTTTGGGCAAGCCTTGTTGAGGTCTCTGAAATCTGTACAAATTCTTATGCTACTGCCAGGATTTGAAATAGGCACAATGTTGTATATCCATTCTACATAGTCAATGGGTTTGATGAATTTGACATTGAATAACTTCTTTAGTTCTGCCTTCACCAATAGGGCGATGTGAGGATGCATTTTTCTCAAAAAAAATTTGACTGGCTTGATTCCTAAAGGAAGGGATAAATGATGCATGATAAGGTCTGGATCTATCCCTGGCATGTCTATATATGACCAAGAAAAGTTGATTTGATGCTCTTCAAAGAACTTAACAAAGTTAGGCTTTTCCAATTCTGTCAATGATTTTGCTAGATGGGGAGTTTTCACTGTTTCTGCATTGCCGACATTGATGGACTGTGTTGGTTCAATCAAAACCTTGAATCTCTCTTGGAAGTGCTTGGAAAGAGTGCCAAATTTCCCATCCTTCAGCGCCTCAGAGAGGTTTTTTCTGTCAGAAGCGCTCTTTAGTTTTACTCTTTCTTGATATGATACTGCCATGGAATGGTTTTCACCATTAGATCTTTCTTTTGTTTCTTTCATTTTGCAGCTCGGAAACTTGGTACTACCCTATCTCAAAGTTTTGTTATGATGTTCAATTGTGGAAACTGTTTCAAGAGTAACAATGCATAGAAATTTGATGATGGCCTGATCATTTGAAAAGGTGGAGATATCGATAGGTTCAGTTTGGTCCCAATCTATGAGTTCAAGATGTAGCAATGGTAGGTGGTCATTAGATGGGTTCAAGTCAGATGTCGTAAGGGTCCTAATGACAATGTTGTCATTGAAGAATACTATGGCAAGGTCAAAGTCTATGATGTTTCTCTCTTTTGAGTGATCTATCTCGCTAGGAGTTTGATCGTCTTCACTTAAGCCATCGATATCTTGTGATCCTAATTCAAATGGTCGTAACCCCGATCTTTCTCCCTCCTTCAGTGTGGGAGTGTACTTATGTATGACATCAATGTCCTTATCTTGGTAGGTCTCTTCTGATAGTGAATCCCACTCATATTCATTAGAATCGGTCTCATAATGATCACTGGCTTGCAGCTGTAGGATCCGTTCAACAAACTTTTGTTTTAGGTCCTCCATTGTTTCTTCATCCTTTTGATGTTCTTTATAATCCAACCCTGTTTTGTCTTTTGGATTTGTTATAATGGGTTGGATGGGTTCTATGATACCTTCTTTCCATTTTCCAATTGGCCCTTGTCCATCATATCCCATTTTTCTAAGATTGAGAATCCTTTTCCATATTGAGTGGTTTGGACATTAGCCATTGCTGCTTCAGAGTCAGTTTCATCCTTGTAGAGCCAATTCCAAATGTCCTTGTCATCAGATTCCTCTACCTGGGTGCTTTCTTTTATAAATCGACCATCAAAAAGTATGATAGGTTGTGAAGCTGATTGTGATGAGGTTGATGGTTGACCATGGGATTTTGGTGAAATTAACTGTGAGAGGCAAAGAGATTCTTCAATAGAATATTCACCTACACCTTTATCTTTAACTTGGAATTTCTTCTTAAACTGTTGGGCCAAAGTATTGAGCTTGGCTTTGGGAGTGGTAGATGTAGAGGGGCTAGGTTAATCCTTTTTCTCAAGTGGGCTGGACAAGGAACTCAGATGACTTACTTCATTGGAGGATGTGGCTAGCAGTTTTGACAATTGATTGGCTGGACTTGGATTATTGGAGGTATCAGAGGTGGAATCAAGAGCTTCTCGATTATGAGGTATAAACACATCCTGGACAACCTTAAGGGTATTGCAATGCTAGGGACTATTGGAATCAGCAGGAATGATAATTTCTTGGCCATTGTAAGGAAATTTTAGGCACTAATGGTATGTTCAAGGGATAGCCTACATTTCATGGATCTAAGGATGACCCATGAGTATATTATAGGTCAGATCTTTATCCAAAACTTGGAAAACCACATCTTTCCAAATCAGACCAACCTAAATTAGTAGCACTATCAATCCCTTTGAAGCTCTTTCCTCATCATCATATGCTTTGATGGTGATATTTTTCCTTGCATCTATTGCATTTTCAGAGAACCCTAGTGCACAAACAAGCTTTAGAGTACACATATTAAGATCGGCTCCTCCATCTATTAGAACACGCTTGACATGACTTTTATGGATTAGTACTTCAATATAGAGCGTTATGTGATGAGGATGGGTGAGAGATACATTGTCATTTTCTAAAAAGGATAAGCAATGAGGTGCAACTAGATGTCCCACCATGGCTTCGAAAGTGCAGACTTCCAAATCATTTGGTACTGTTGTATCAACTAGGGATTTTTCCAAGATCTCCTTGTGGGTGGGTGAGATTTTAAGGAGCTCCAATATTGATATTTATGTTGGAATTTTCTAGAGCTGATTGATAATGTTATATTTATGAGATGGGGCATTAGGTGTTTTGGAAGTGCTTCCTTTCAAAACATATTTGGTTTGGGCGCTTGTGGTCACATTTATAGGTACACTATCTTGTTTTGCTTTGATCTTGATGACATTTATTTGATTATCTGTTGCAACCATGTCTTGTTGGCTCTTATGGATTTGATTAGAGAGGATGTTGGTGTTGTTGATTGGATCGTTGGTTGTAATAGGATTTGGTGTGTTATTGATTTCAATGTTGTTTGTGTGGTCTTCAATGGTTGAGATATGATAGATGGTACAATCATAAACATATATCGCACCTTTTCCTTTGCCATTCATGTTAGAAGATTCTCCTTTATCATAATTGGGCAAAGGGTTTTTGAATACCCCATGATCGATGTTTGCTTGAGATTCTTCAATTTGTATGACCTTATTGCCAATCAAATCTTGTATCTTGTCTTTCAATTGCATGCAACTATTAGTTAGGTGACCTTTGCATCTATAAAATTCTCAAAAATGGGCTTCATTCCACCATGATGATTTAACTTTGGGTTCAAACCCTCGAGTGTTGAGTAGAGTGATGAGGTTTTTTGCAATAAGTTCTTTCAATGCAGATTCATATGATTGACCGAAAGGTAAAATTTTGATGGTTGTTCGATGTTTGGTATGGTAGCTTAGGTGGAGGATTGTTATTATTTTAATTATTGTTCTGATTCGTGTTCTGATTCATATTAGGATTGGGAATTTGGTTAGCTTTGGGTGTAACTCCTGATAGATTAAAAACCGGTTTGACATTATGTGCTTCTGTTGAATTATCATTGCCATTGCTCTTGTATTTCTGCCAAAACTTTGGTTTGTCATTGTTGGAGGAATTATTTGGATTGTTTTCATTATAGATTTTCAAAATGCCCCTCTTGACCAAGGCTTCCTCAATTTTGATCCCATTTTCAATTAATTTTTCAAAAGTGGGAGGACATTGTAATTCGAGCCTATAAGTCATGTCATCATTTAAGTTGTCAATAAACACCTCCATCTTTTCTTTTTTGGGTATGCGGCGGGGATACCTCACGAATAACCTTCTCCTAGGAATGATTCCCCTTTCTTTTGTTTGTCATTGCAAAGGTCTTTCATTGTGATTTCATGTTGGATATTATATGAGTCCTAGGTGATAAACTTGTTAACTAATTCCTCAAAAGATTTGATCCCTGAGGATAGTTTCGAGAACCATTTCATACGTTGCCCTCCCAAACTGCATGGGAATAATCTTATTAAGTGTCTTCCTGGGAAAATTCTACGTTCATAGTTCTAAACTCCCTGACATGATCGATGGGATCTATTTTTCCATTGTACTTATCAAATTTGGGGAATTCACAATGTTTGGGGAATGGTATCATGTTTACACTTGAATCAAAAAGGTAAGGGCATATATCTTGTATTGAATACCTCGTAGTGGCCCCAGTTTGCATGTTTTGCATTTGTTGTTGGAGGGCTTGTATTTTTTGTGTTAAGGTAGCCATAGGGTCATTCATCTTTGTTTCCTTTATCATTTCAGTTAGTATTTTGGTTTCTATCTTCTTAGGAGTTTTTTGCAATTTAGTGATATCAAAATCATCGGGTAGTTGAACTCCTTTGTTTTTTAACATCAAGAGGTATCTTTCCCCATCCTTTTCAAAACCTTTTCTAGAAATTTGTGGAAATTTGGGTCTTGTTGGGCTCGCTGGACATCTTCTTCATTTACCTCAGTTTCGGTTGAACGAATATTATGAAAGGGATTTTCTTCTTGTTCAGCCATGGTATCTTGGGTTTCAATTTATTTTTCTTGGAGTTTTAGCCTTTGAGATCTTGTTTGGACAGGCATACAAGTGATGAGGATTTTCTAAATGTTTTTTATCAAAGTTTGGGAGTGCCAAAAGGATTGGTTAAAATCTGTAGACATGGAAAATTGACTGACACACTTGATCCTGACTACTAACATCATTTCATCTTGAATCACCTTCTCAGCTTGTCATCACTTTTCATCTCTTAAGTAAATAAATCATTATTTATCTGATTAATTCATTTTTCCTTGTTGATTAAATTAATCAATTTAATTTAATTAACCCTAAGTCTCTGTTCATTTAAATAATTCATTTTATTTAAGTTAAGTCTCTAAAGTCATCCTATTAAATTGAATAAATTAAACCTTATTTAATTTAATCTAACATTATCCCCTTTAGTTAAATAAATAAAATCATTTATTAATTAAACCTTTCTTCTCAATTTTGGTTTAAATCAATTCATAAATTTAAGTCAAAATTGTCACATCCCCTAATCTCCCATTAAATCAATTAACCTTTGATTAATTTAATCCTAATCCATGTCACATCCTCTAGAGAATGCAACTTGCACAATAAATCATTTACTTTGATTTATTAAAATACCTATTTTCTCTCAACATGGAATAAAAAAAGGAATATTCTTCCAAGTTTGAAAATCCCTCCAAGTGGATTTGTACATCCAACAAGACATTCATTCCTCTTACATGTCCTAGTGCATTGAGCCAAGTGGCATTTAATCCATTCTTTTTACCTCTTACATGTCATTTCACAAATTTGAATTTCCACCTAATATCATTTATTGTGCACAATCACCAAAATGTGCTCAAGCTTCCTCTATTCACATTCTGACAAATGGCACTTGGCCATTGGATGTTGAATGATCCCACATTCATCCGTTTTGCCTCTTCTCTTCTTAATCTCATCTATAAATAAGAGGATTTTCTCCTCAATTATCATCTACAATTTGAGAGAAAAGTTATTATCTTCACATTTAGAGAAATTCCATGCATTTTCTTGAGCATTTACCATCACCATAGCTAGGTTATTGCAGGTTTTCTCAAGGAATCATCTATTTCTTCGTCAACAAAGTGGATCAATCTCCATGAAATCATCAAAGCTTACAAAGGAGTTGGGAAAGGGCCAATTTCTACACATAATTGGCACCAATTTCCCCATGGGATTAAGTGTTTGCATTACTTGAATAGGATTTAACTTAGTTTCTTGTTTTGTTCTTCATTTCATTTCCTATTTTTAGTATTGTAGATGGATTTCATGGGGAAATCCTTGTTCTTACTTGCATTTCAATTTAATAATGTGCCTTTTTTCCATGTTTTTGCAGGTATAGGATCAGGGGTTCACATTTTGGTGCTAGAAGGAGGGCTTCTCTCAAGATCTAATCACATTTTTTCAAGAAATTTTGTGCTTTTTTTCTTTTTTTTGCAGGTTCGAGAAAACTCAGTTGCTGACTGTCAAGCGGCGCCAAAATGCACTGCTATCAGTCCAGTGACACTATATTGTGTCACTTCTAAACTCCAAACTTCGCCACTAAGCTCTTCCCGCCTAAAAAATTCAAATTTCAAACTCTATCGCAGGTTTCTAAATTTCAAACTGCATCGCTGGGTCAAATAGCGTTGTGATCACACTGTGTTTCACTACAGAGCGCCGCTCTCAGAAATTAGCGATGCTATATTGCACCGTTGGTAATTCTAAACTGCACCGCTTTTGCTAACTACGCTACTGGGTTAAAGTAAAAAGTGCAAATTAGTTTTATTGTGACATGTGCCTTTTGATTTTGACTCTTTGAACTTCTAACTTGTTTGTTGTCTCTATACTTCCTGGTTTTAAATCAAGTTTGCAGATTGAGGCAAGGAGGGAAACAAAGTTGAAGGTTGCATTATGACATCATTCTCACATAATACCAAGTGTTTTTAAACACTTTAGTGTTGTTTAACACTCTTAGAGAAGTCGTAATCTCTCTTAAAATTTTTTTACCTTTCATGTTTTTAGGGCATACTAAATTTCCTTTGGGCTCTATAAATAACTCTACAAAGTTTTCAATTTTGCAAACAAAGGGTTAAAATAAACTTCAGGACAAACTCACTAGATTTGGTTTGAGGATTAACAATTAAATAAGGCAAATTTCATATTTCCTTTGGTGCTTAAAAATAATTCACTTTTGCTTTGAAGGATTAAAATGAACAAGTGTTTTTCTTGTCTTGTAATTACTTACCCAAGGTAATATCACTAAAAAGACGTATGCACTTCTCTCATGCTTTATAGCGATCTTGAGAATCAAAATTCTTGGTAGTGATCTTAAGTTGTGTAAGTAATTGCCTTCACATTTCATTTGGGTCTTAAAAATTGAACCAATCTTGCGAGTGTGAGTGTGGCATTTTGTGAGTTTTCTCCCTTTGTTTTCAATGAAGGTTGATTGAACTACAGGATATGCTTGCTCACTTTTGTTTATCTTAGAGGGCTTGCCTTGTGGGAAAAATTAATCACCCAAGGGAACAACCCAACCGGGAACACGCTAAGGACAAGCGACTTCCAACCGCTATATAAGTGTGGATTCTCGAGGAAAGTTCAAGAATCATGAGGATTATTCTGACGAGAAGGGTAGCAATGGTCTCTCGCTGCATGGATAGTCCCCCATGAACGGAATGCCCGCATTAAAACCCTTGTTTAGCAAAGGCCAAAATCCTTAACTATTTTTTGGTGCAAAAGATCATGTCCTTTGAAGCCGCCCCACATATACATTTGATTCTGTTGTAGAGATGAAAAGTATGCCATGGGAGATTCATGGGTACTGATGCTTGGCTGACCCGAGAAGCGAGTGCACTGTAAGGGGGAGCCTGTGTGGTCAAGAATCTAATCATCCACACTGAATATGCACAGCTGGATTTATCCAAGTGGGATCCCAACAAATATTGTCTCTTCATCCCAAGGTTGTACATGTTCTTGGAATCGAAAACACATTGCTTTGATCGAAAACATTTGAAAACAAACATTCACAAGATCTTCAAAATTTCAACCCTTTGGAGGAAGAAAATACCCTTGGAAAATTCAAGTGCTCTTGCTTGCCCTAAGGATTTTATCCTTAGAGGCTTCTAAGTACATGGACTTAATCACAATTTTCTCTCTCTAAAGTCAACCTAGGAAACTATTCTCTTGAAACCTTGATTTTCACATAATGGACCTTGTCGAATGAAAAGGAATTGAGACATAGACATTTAGTTTAAAATTTTAAATCAAGAAATTGTCTATGGTAAAAGGAATTCATTAAGCAAAGATAAAGACAATTGACCCCACATATGTGTTCTCTCAAATGATTTCCCACAAAATCAAAATCCGCAAGCCCAAATTCAAAAAGCTTAGTCCAAAGGACCTTGAAGAACGTCTTTCAAGGCTTCATGAGGTAAGAGTAAAGGTTGGTTTACAACTTTTACAAGAAAGCTTCAAGGAATAACCCTAACTTGTATGAGTTTTATTATCAGAAAAATCCCAATCTCTTTCAAAGGTTTTCTTTTTTCACATAGGAAGTATGGCATGTTCTTCAAAACCGAGGTCTTGTAAGAAGGAGCTTTATCTAGGTCAAGTCTAGGATCAAAATCATCACTCGCACCCATCTCTCAAACATAAAAATCAAAAATCACCTCACCAACAAACTCTTAGGAACTTTGAAAGTATCATTCATGCTAAAATTCTAGGCAAAATCAAAATCATCTTGTTTCACTTAACACACTTAGTCAAATTATCAAATCTTGTGAACGAATTTACCCCTTTGATAAAATCCAACATCTTGGGGTCTAGGAGTTCATTATCTTATTTGGCTTAACACACCTAGCCAAATTATTCTCTTGTGTATGAGTTTACTCTAGGATAACACAAATTCCTAGGGTTTACAAGTTCATTATCCAAAATCACTTTGTTTGACTTAACACACTTAGTCAAATTATCCTCAATAAAAATACAATCAAATCGAGCCCTAAATTTTAGCATTTCCCCAAGGTTCTTCAATATTTTTCATCATCCTTGTCATCCATATTTCATTTTCATCATCACTTTTATCCTTAATCTATCCTAGTTCTTCTCTTTGTGTACCTAAAGTTAGATCAAATGATCTCTATTTTATGGTGCAAACAAGATCTCAACACAAGAAGAATATGGAAATCACCAAGGAAACATCAACTTCAAGTGATCTAAGTCAAACAAATCCTAAAATGAATGTCGATCGATCAAGCAATCCCCCAAGAAAATTTCCTCTATCATCGCAATATCCTCCAGAAGATGGTCATGTAGAGGACATCACCGACAATGAGATGACACAAAAAGAAATCCTAGAGATGGCACGAAACCTTGAAAATCATCAAATTGTCAATGCTATGATGAGGCTATATCCCTCCCAATACATGCTTGAGTTAGCAAAAGAAGGGGCTAAAATCCCTTTTGACTATGATGTAAGCATTATAGTGGAAAGAACTCCTGGGATCATACCCTCAATCTTATCCATGCTCCCACTTCAAAGCGTCACTTAGGACATCCCGCAAATCATAACATCCATTGCTTTTGCCCCGCCAATTTTTAACAAGGGAATTGCAATGATTCAAGAACTCCAAAAACATCCCCTTATAAACAATTGGGGGTTGAATGTAAATACCACACCAGATCAATCCATCCCAGTAAATCCATTACATCTGTATGTCCCTCTCACATTCCTTGATTTCACCAATCCAACCTCTTATCATGCAACACCAATCTATCCTCTAGACACACAAACCTCTCTCCTGATCTCACAAGGAGAAGGTGACTTGTTTGGAGAAGGGGAAATCTTGAATCCATCATCATCCCTTCAAGGGATTGCACCACCCATGTTTCCACCATTTCCACCCCTATTGCTTGCATCCACATCATCCCTTGGGTTGGGATTTCCTCCTCTTCCCGCCATCAATCAATCAAATTAGAGCACCCTATCAAACCCACCCATCTTGCCATCAATATTGCAACAACAAATGACAACCATCCAGACAACCTCAATAGTCAACACATCCACTACATCCCAAGGCATGGTTTCCTAGGGACCAAGCATCTCAATCACACCATCCATAGCTCAAACCTTGATCATCAACACGACATTTCCACTCATCACAATGGTCCACACCCTTCCCAATCCACCACCACCACCGCCAAAACACAACATGGCCAATTCATTCACCATGATGTTGCAAGATGCTCGACAAGTTGCCCATCAAAAGACAATCCAAAATCAAGAAACTACACAACTAGATACTCAATAAGCATAAGCCCAATTGGTAGCACAACAAGCACAATAGGCACAACAGGTTGCACAAGCCCAAGCCTTACTACAAAAATAAGTTGTGCAAGCCGCACAAGCTGCCCAAGCTGCGCAAGCCACTCAAGCCACATAGGCCGCTCAAATTGCACAAGTAATCCAACAAGCGCATGCCCAAGCACGGGCCCAATTTCAAGCTCAACAAGCATAACACTAGGCACAATTGCAAGTGCAACAAGAATCATATCAGATAGCCTTGGAAGACTATCAAAAATAGCAGAAATACAACCAACAACAAGCGTTGTTGGCACAACAACATGACCAACAACAAGCATTGTTGGCACAACAAAAGCATGACCAACAACAAGCATTTTTGGCTCAACAACAAACATAGGCATTACTTGCTCAAAAAATCTTGCAACAAACACCCACCAACATCCCGCCTATCAATAAAACACCTCAAAACATATTCACCCCACCTCCTGATCCGCATGGTGATGTGACGACACAAATAAAACTACTCTCGTAGCAAGTGGTTGATCTTCAATCAAGAAAGATAATTAGGACACCCAAAAATTTGTGTCCCTATCCACTTGACAAAAGCTTGACAATGGTACCATTCCCAAAGGGATTCAAAATCCCCAAATTTGACAAATATCGTGGGATAGGAAACACTAAAGATCACATCAGGGAGTTTTAGGTACATTGTATGGAAGTCGCATACAATCACACATATCTAATGTGGTTGTTCCCTCGAAGCTTGGCTAGTGATGCTATGGAATGGTTTTCTCATTTGCCTACTGGCATCAAAACATTTTAGTAAATCAAATACGCATTCCTCTAGAATTATGCATTCAACATTTGTGTGGATGTTAGTTTAGAAGAACTTTCGGTGTTCAAACAGGGAAAGGGGGAATCATTCACCACCTTTCTGCAATGATGGCGAGCCAAGGCCAATCGAAGCAAGTGGGCCATGCCAAAGGAACAAAAATTTTGTACCATCATTGCCAATACAGACAAGACCTTGGCATTCTATCTGAAGATGCAATGCATCACCACGTATGATCAATTGATCCCCAAGGTGCTCAAAATTGAATGGGATCTTATTACACAAGGGGACATGCCTACTTATCCTGAACATTAGGACAACCACTCATCTACCAGTTACAATGATAAACCTTGCACATGGGTGAAGAGCAAGAATGTCACCAACGATGGGGTGGTGGATGCCAAGGTCATCATTAGTGCACCAAAGACAAATAATCAAACACATCATCAACTGTAGAACAATAACTAGAATAACACATAGACAAATATGGTGAATCAACAACCACCCCACAATTAGATCAATAATCTCAATAATCAAGGAGGACCACCATTGCGAAACAAGTATTCCCCCAAATGGAAATTCATAGCCCTTGGGGAGTCAGTTGAGTCCATCATGAAAAAGTTGGTTAATGAGAGTCTCATCAAGGTCCCCACCCATGATAATTATAGTGAACCCCAAGTGAATCCACCCTAGTACAACAAAAATATCCTTTGTCATTATCATAAGCTCAAGGGACACACAACTGCCAACTGCATGAAGTTGAAGAACATCATCCAAGATCTCATTGATGATAAAATCATAAATGTTGAGCAACCAAACGGTAATCAAGATCTGAAGATATACACGAATCCGATGCCCAACCATAATCAAGGAAATGATAAAGGTAAGAAAATGTCTGGGAAAGTGAACCATGTATACGAAGGAGTCGTCACATGCCTTGATGAATTGGTCACTGTTGTCAACATCAAGGGAGCCAACGCTAATTGTGGAGTCACCACACATGGAAACAAAGTAACTATTGCCAGGGCATCACAACCATCTAAGAAACCTACCTCGAAATCCACCCCTAATAGTTACAACATCCTTGAATAGTTAAAGAGAACCCTTACTCATATCTCCATTATGGAGTCATTGAAAATCTCAGCTGCCCATAGGGAAATACTTGAACAAGCATTAGCTTCATCTACCATCTGTTCCAACCTTGATACAAAGCAGTTTCAAGCTATGGTCAATAACATCATCACTCCAAATCTCCTCACCTTCTTCAATCAAGACTTCCCCATCCAACCATCTCACAACCGTGCAATACACCTTGAGGTCTTGGTCCATAAGAAAAAGTTCAAAAGGGTCTTGGTGGATGGAGGTGTAGGCCTCAACATTTGCTCACTAAAGCTCATAAAGAATTTGGGAATCTCCGAAGATTCTATTGAAAAAGATAAAGGCATTACAATCAAAGCGTATGATGACCAGGAAAGAGTGTCTCAAGGCACTATCAAACTCCCAATCCAAGTAGGGCTAGCTACTATGGAAACCACATGTCAGGTCCTCAACCTGGATTTTCCCTACAATATCCTCCTAGGACGCCCATGGATCCATGGGATGAAGGTGATCACCTCAACATTCCACCAATGCATCAAATTTTCATACAAAAATGAAGTGGTCACAATTCATGGTGATCCTGAACCCTTCACCTATTGCAAGAATCTAGAAGCTAAGTTCTATAAGGTCCCCCAAGTCCCGAAGAACGATGAAGGCCCATCCACTCCATATATTGACCCAGCCAATATAGCCTCCACTTATGGGATAAAGACACCTAAAATCCTTGACATATTTGACATCAAGCTCATGATCCAAGACAATGGGTGTGGGGAATATAGAATGAGGAAGAATTCTTTTGTCATAGGAGAGTTACCTCAATATCCTAGGTCACGTGGGCAAACCCAACCAGCTAAAACACCCTCACACTTTTAGGGTGGATCCTTCTAGATTCTGATGTTGAGAGGATCCAAGTTGGGAAGCCGTGGATGAAAGAGACATTTCAAGCTCACTACACCAAGATGAAAGGCCCACACCTAATCTTCCCATGGATGAGAGAAGCAAGGGGCTACAAATGATGCTTGGTATGGGCTACAATAGAAATGAAAACCTTGGAAGGAACAACAATGGATGACTGGAACCCATCATTATTGAGAGACGGATTAATAATCTTGGCCTTGGGTGTACCCCTCTGAGTATAACCATACATGGTTGAGGTCCTCCAGTTAACATAGTCAGGACTCCCCCTCAGTTATCAACAGCTGCCCTACGATTACCAGTCTCCACAGGTCTGCCCCTAGACAACTTCACCTTTGATATAATTGATGTCTGTAGTAGTAGTCATGAAAAGGATACCATAACCGGCTTACCCATGCTTTTTGAAGACTCCTCCCTACTCATGATTAGTAAATTATCCTTTGAGTCAGACCACCAAACTCACAAAATAAACCTGGTTTACCCCCAACTCATTGATTATGACCAACAAGGACCACCGATTCTAGACACGTTTGAAAATGATGAGGCACTCTCAGAATTCATGGGACTAGGGGATACGGTACCATGTGGAGATAATAAGGTCAGATTTGAAATCACACTGGACATATGGGTCTATTTCGGGGAGACGGTTGAGTCCTTTAGTCGCAAAAGTGAATAATTGAGAATAATCTCAAGGTCATTGAGTGAAAACCACAATGTGGAACTCTCTAACCATAAAATAGTAAAAATAAAGGACACATCCAAAGGTGAAAACCTCTCTGAGGCAATGGAGGATGAAGGATTCAATCCTCCCCTCACTACACTTCATCAAGAAAAATTAGCAGTCCTAGCAGAACAGTGTAGCCCCATCAATCTGGGAACAGAGGAGTACCACACATCGCCTTCTAAGCTAAGTCACTTCTCATAGAAGAATAAGAACTTTTGGATACATTCTTAAAAGAAAGAAAAGTGAACTTTGTATGGACCTACACTAACATGTCGGGTCTCGATCCAGAAGTTGTGGTTCATCACTTAGTAGTCTATCCAGGGGCAAACCCAGAAAGATGCATCCCCAAATAGCCTTGCTAGTCAAGGTAGAATTGTAGAAGCTCTTGGATGCAAGATTCATAAGGCCAATTGATTATCCTAAATGGGTGTCAAATCTTGTACCTATTTCAAAACCAAATGGGGGCATCTGCATCTGCACCGACTTTAGAGACTTAAATAAAGCATGTCCTAAGGATGACTTTCCTCTACAAAACATTGACATGATAGTGGGTATGACAGTCGACACGAAATACTATCACTAATGGACGGGTTTTCTAGATATAATAAAATCATGATAGCAAAGGAGGATCAGCACAAGACAACGTTCACATGTTCGTGGGGGACTTACTGCTGGAACATGATGCCTTTCGGGTTTAAGAATGTAGGTGCAACATACCAAAGAGCCATGACATTGATCTTTCATGACATGATTCATAAGACAGTGGAAGACTAGGTAGATGACATATTGGCTAAATCCAAGAAAAGAAAGGACCACATAGCAGCCTTGAGCTCTATTTTTGATAGATTGGAAAAATATAAGGTTTGTCTCAATCCAAAGAAATGTGTCTTTGGGGTGCAATCAGGCAAGCTCCTGATATATATAGTGTCAATGAGAGGAATAGAGGTAGATCCTACCAAATTCAAGGCGTTCCTTGGTATGGAAGCACCCAGGACACTAAAGTAGCTAAGAGGTCTACAAAGGAGGCTCCAATCTATCTGCAGATTCATAGCGCAACTAGCAGATAAATAGATGCCATACTCTCATCTACTCCACAAGGGATTAGCATACAAGTGGGACAACAAATGCGATGAGAAATTTAACAAAATCAAAGAATACTTACTCACACCACCAGGTTTGATGCCACCAATTCCAGGAAAACCACTGATCCTGTACATTTTAGCAACAATGGTAGCTCTCGATGCTCTATTACCTTAATACGATAAAAATGGTAGAGAGAGAAAAATATACTATATCAGCAGAACCATGGTGGGACACGAGCTAAACTATACTCCTATTGAAAAAGCTTGTCTGGTAGTTGTGTTTGCAGCTCAAAAATTCAGACACTACATGTTGGCTCACCAAATCGAGTTGATCGCGAAGATAGATCCTCTAAAGTACCTACTTTCTAAAGCCACTCTCATAGGTTGAACAACCAAGTGGGTCATGATATTGATAGAACATGACATTGAATATGTGGAGTGCACGACCATTGAGGGACAAGCAATTGCAGATCAACTAGCAAAGGCTCCTATATATGCAAAAAACCCACTCATTTCATAATTCCCTAACGAATCAATTTTCAGCCTAAGTGTTGCAGACCACTGGAAGATGTATTTTAATGGATCTTACACACAACACGAGTCAAGAGTAGGGATTTTTTTCATAACTCCCCAAGGAGACTACATACCCAAATCTTACAAGCTATCATTCCCATGAACGAATAACATATCAGAGTATGAGGCTCTCATCATAGGCTTAAGGATTGTAGTACAATGGTAGATCATGGCTCTAAAGGTATATGGGGACTCTCAACTAATAATCAATCAAGTAAAAAATGAATATCAGATAAAGGATGAAAAGCTAACTCCATACAAGAAGTTGGTCGAGAGCCTCAAAGATTCATTCATTGATATCACATTTGAACAACTACTTAGAGAAAACAACAGAGCAATAGACGCAATGGCTACAATTGGATCACTCTTGGAAATCTCGTGCAACGTCCCAAAGCAAGAATTCCTTGTAGAGAAACTTCTCGTACCAGCATTTGAGGTACCAGAGTCTGAATTCGTGTGTGAACTCGTTGGTCCCAATGATCCTTGGTATCATGAAGTTTACACCTACTTAAGAATAGGAGTCTTTCCCACTGATATAACCCCAAACCTTAAACAAGCCTTCGTCAAGAAGTCAACCCACTTTGTCATCCTAGGGGAAACCCTTTATCGTAGGAGCATCAAAGGAACCCTGTTGCATTGCCTGAACACTAAGGAAGCCCTGATTGCATTAACTGAGGTACACAACGACATCTTTGGATCGCACTCAAGTGGTATGACCTTGGCTTAGAAGTTTCTGAGAACCGAATACTACTGGCCCACAATGGAGAGAGACACACATGACTTCATCAAAAGATGTTTGCAGTGTCAGCAACATGGGGACCTCATCCATGGACCAGCTCAAGAGCTTCATCCTATTGTTACACCTTGGCCCTTTTCACAATGGGGGCTCAATCTCATCGAAACAATAACCCCCACCTCATCCAATGGCCACAAATTCATCATCACCACCATAGAGTACTTTACAAAGTGGGTCGAAGCCATTCCCATGACCTACATAACTAGAAATTAGATATCTAAGTTCATCCTGAACTACCTCATTTGCCTATACAGTGTCCCCCAAGCTATTATCTCAAATAATGGGACACCTTTCAAAAATCAAGATGTTTGTGAGCTATGTGAAAAAATCAATATCCGACATCGCTTTTCCACTCCGTACTATCCCCAAGGAAGTGGCCAACCAAAAGCCACCAACAAAATCATCTTGAAAATCCTTAAGAAAACAATCAATGATGTTGGTCGTGACTGAAATCTACAGCTAAATCTCACCTTATGGGCCTATCACACCAGCATCCACACACCAACAGGTGCCACCCCATTCTCTCTGGTCTACGGATCGAAAACCATCTTACCCATTGAGACTGAGCTCCCATCCCTAAGAATATCACTACTAAACCTCATCATAGATGAAGAATACAGGGTCTCATGACTAAATGAGCTGGAGTTACTGGATGAACAACGTATGGATTCCCTAAATCATCTACAGGTTTATCAAAACCAACTTAAGCAGAGTTATAACAAGAAGATCAGAAAGCAGACCTTCCAAGTCAGTGAACTTGTGCTGAAGGAGAACCAAAAGAACGTACCAAAACCAGAAAGCAAAGGAAATTTTGAGCCCAAATGGTTGGGACCTTTCATCATCACGACAAGCTATAAATCAGGGGCATATCAGTTATCAACACCAAAAGGCGAGCCTCTATAGGAGCCCATGAACATCTCCCATCTCAAAAAGTTATATGCCTACAATCTACCAAGGTATAAAACCAAAAAAATACAAAAAATTAGAAAATGTCCTGAAAAAATGGTCACCTTGATGAAAACTTGGCAAACAGGCATCTTGGTGACAGCAAAAAATTAAATTCAAAAAATACAAAAATCCAAAAACAAAAATCAGAAAAAGAAAAAAATCGTCCTCTAGTGAAAACCACTTCGGTGGCACTTTGGACAAGTACCTTGGTAAAAACTTGGAAAATAGGAACCAAGTGTAAATAAAGCACTCTCCATCCACTAGGATCGTCATGACTTGCTGCACATATTCACTTATCTATTACATATTACCATTCATCCTCTCATCCATCCATCTGTGTCTGTACCATAGCTTGATCTTGCGTTCATATCAGGATCTACCATAGAACTACTTGGCACATTCTTAAGGTTAGTTTGTCCTACCTTTATCAAAGTAGTCTATCACATCACGTTGGGGGCATGTTCCTGTACCTGCATTGGATCAAATTCGTGTATATTCTTGTGATCTTCTTTAAACATCAAAAATCCAAAAACATCCAAATCATTCAAAATCCAAAAACATGTCAAAATAAAAAAAATAAAAAAATCAATTCAGTCGAGTCATCCAACTGAACTATGTCATCTCTGAGTTTGAACGTAGGCAAGGTTGATCTTTGATCATCCCTCGAGACATTTTAGGTCAGTCCTTTAGGCATCCGTCGCAATGGAAATCCGCTTGCCCATTAATCTCATCATTGAGTCAAGTCTATCGTCAGTCGAACTACGTGGTCTCTTCATGTATAATGTAGGCAAGGCTAATCTGTTGATCAGCTCCCGAGACCCCTAGGATAGGTCTTTCAGTTAGTCTCTTGGTCAAATCTTGAAAATACCAAAAGCATTGAAAAATCTCAAAATCCCAAAAATAGCCTCAAAACATTTCAAAAGATCAAAAACATCCAAATATCTAGAAAATCCCAAAATGGTGCATCCATCTCATCTCACTTTCACCTGCAATAATCATCACTCATAATAAATCAATCGCCTTCATCCTTTGGTAATTCAGTCAGAAGCAAGTCTAGCAAGTTTTAAAGTGAACACCTAATTGTCGAAAGTCTTAAATCTAGGTCAGTAAGTTAGCAAGTTGATCAACTCGGAGTATCAATAGCTTATCATCCAATCAAAATCTCAATATCACCTAATCACAACATGTCCTAGGAATGTGACCTTCCTCCGATGGACATCAACATCAGGCATCACCGTAGTTTAGTATTGGCTAGCGGTATAAAGAACATTAGCTTGCTTGTTTACTTTATCTTTTCTTTGGATTTATCTTATTGCGCTCATTCCAAAGACCTCTTGATGATGTCTCAACAAAAAGATTTAGAGAGAAAGGAATGGGGAAATGATCATTATCTTTTTATCTGTTGTACTTGTTGGATATTCTTGTAAAATAACTTGGGCATGCATGCTTCTTTTGGATGGTAGGGAGGGTGTTTTGAATGTCTTGTTGACCACATAGGAAGGCTTGTTTTTCTATATTTTGGTTCAAGATGTTTAGAATATTTGAACTACATTTCGAATAAGGTTTTGTATGTGAAGTGTGAACAAGAGTACTCCTATTTGATTGTTAAATCAAATTCCATCACACTAGGTACAACGCCATCCTAGTTCCTAATACCTTGATGCATTGTACCTACGTGTGTTATCAAACATAAAGAAATTGGCCCTTTTAAAACCCCAACTCCTGGTATGAAAATTACCATCACTACCATTGATAATGGCTAGTCGTTGGATCTCATTTCTTCTACCTTCTTTCCACACTAACATGGTACCATGACAGTTAATCAAAAAACCAATGCATTCATCCCGCATTCACCAAATCATTAGCATATCATGTCATCGTAGAATCATTACATCATCACATAATCATTATTAAGATTAGGCATTTCATCATTATCATATTCACATGCACATCATAAGTCATTTATATCTCATATCACATTATTATCATTGCATCACACATAACAATGTTCATTTCATCATTTGCATCACATAATAATCACAAAGCATCACATAATAAACCATCTTGCATTACCATTTCATAAGAAATAACACATATCATTTCATAAAAATCACTATCTCATAGTCATATACATTACATGGCATTACATCATGACATATAATAATAACATATGGATCATATCACATCATATCATTTTTCATTATCATCATCTTAAGTTGTGAAGAACGATATAGATTTGTTATTCTAAGCATCTTAAGAAATCATTGCATTACATTCATCTCATTGCACACATCAACATGATTTTGCATAAGGAAAAGAAACAAAAATATCACCATCACACTCATAAAACATCACATGAATCATTAGGCATAAACATTTGCATCCATACATTTTCACCATAAAATGCATAAAAAAGTACAAAAAGAAGAAATACACCCATAATCATCACATCATATCATATAGAAGTATACATCACATGGCATAAAATAAATGCATCTGATAAAGAAAAATAGAATGTATCCATACATCATAGGACATCTCATAAAATGAATCATCTCATATATATATATCATCAAAAATGTACAACTGTCATGGTACAAAATTGAATCAAGTGTATATACATCAAAGTACATGATACAATAGGGGCAATAAAATCAAAGCCCGTGAATAAAAAAAAAAAAAAAAATTATCTGTGATTGAAGGGCTAGCCCTGCTGGCTGTGCCCCTTCCCCTTTGGTCTCTCACCATGGTCCTCAGGAGGCCTCATCCCTGTCTGCTAATAAAAATTTGGCACTTGACCGACTGGCGGCACTACCTTCTTGTAATGTTGTCGATAGTACTCAGCCTCTCTAACTGCCTCCTGATATGCCCGTAAAGAAACTATCTTGCCCTGGGATGAGGAGGCCATACTCTTAAGCTGCCTTTGCCGACCTATCTCCTGATCCCACTCTGAATGGGCTTGGTCCCTCTCAACAGTAACTGTCAAAGCTTGTTGTCTAGCTCGATCTCGCTCAGTCATCAAAATGTGTATCTGCCCCTGAAGCTACTGGATCAGGGCACCCCTATGGTCTAGCTATGTAGGCGGCTACTGTTGCAGTACCTGATCTTGGGGAGGGCTCTATTGTGCCTGATCCCATGGTGGTCTCGGTACCCACAACGATGTTGGTGCTCGCGGGAGTGCCCGGTCATGGGGTGGTGTTTTATGTGGAGGTGGACCACCTCCTCCCCTATCTCCATCACCATCCCTATCACCATATCCTCTCCCCCCTATCCCCAACCTTGGCTTGATCGGCCCCTAGGTCTCCATTGTGCAGACACTGCACTTGGATCTATCAATCTCAATGGGGGTCAAAACCAATCCATGTATGCCTACATGACCCCCACGTCTGCTGGCCCCTGATCACATGGCCATGGTTTGGCAACCAGCCATCTAAAGGATGCAACTGCCTTAGATGCCAGAATGGGCTGGCCCCATGCAGTCTCCCTTGTGGTACAGGTGAAGATTGTCACGTACTGATCATCAGGTCTATCCTGAATGTCCCCAAACTGGTGGGATACTCTGTGCACTCTATCATCATGTGCTCTTTGCCTTGCATCCACCTATCCTGGTGGGTAAAGAATAACTGTTGGACGTCGTCATACCATGGGCCTATGCCCAACCAAGGTCTCCAGAAAAAAACTCTCATCTCATCGATCACTTGTCGCCAATGGGTAATGCCACCTACCCTTGTATGAGTAAAAGTGATATGTGCACCACCGTATCTCCAAACAACTGAATCATCTGTATCCAATTCCATTGGTCTAACCTGTGGGTGGAACACGGGAATCTACTCCCATGCCTAGATGTGCAATAATGTGACACCAGCCCTGATGGCCCTGTTGTCAAGGTAAGCAAACTCATGAAGATCCCGATACAAAGAGGCCAACATCACTGGACCCCAAGCAAAGCACTCTCTGCAGATGACCATTCGCTCCCATGCCAAGCCCCATCCTGGACTGAAGTATTGACCCTGTCGATCTAGTGCCACAAGACCTGATATGATGGCTATGACAATAAGCCTAAATGTGGGCACCACGCCTCGGTACCTCTCCAGGTTGATCTGGCCCTTAGAGAAGATGATTTGATCTAATCTCATGAATGTGAAGCAAGTGTCCCTGCCAACATCCACATCATATATGACTCTCCCCATGAATATGCAATCGAAGTATACACCAAACATCCTCTAGTGTGATGGTGGCCTCACCAGTGGGAAGGTGGAAGGAGGATGTCTTTCTATGCCACCGCTCCACCAGGGCTGTCATCATACCCAAATGGGTCCAAACAAGACGAATGTAGGCAACAAACCAAAGACCCATAGCACCAAGTTGCTCCTAAAGAAATATGTGCATACCCTCAAGTCTACTAAGCACAGGACTTCGGTGCTCCCTCAAGTGTAGTATCTCAAGGTCCTCCTACACAAGAAAAGTCATTGTGTCAATTTTTTTTTTTTAAAATCCAACCCTCAAACTAAGTTTCTACTAACCGAACTGCAAATGTGGCCCTGTTTGCAATTGCGGTGCAGTTTGACAAACTCCAAACTACATTGCAGTGGTGTAGTTTGACTGCATCCTGGTGCCCTAAACTCTAAAAAGGCCGGCCACAATGCTATTTTTGTATGCGGCTCACTTTGCCCCTGAACCCTAATTTCTAAATTGTGTTGCAGCGGTCCTTTGTGCATATGCATCCAAATAAAGGGCCACACAAGACCGATTGGAAAATTGCAGCAGTGTTATATGGCACCGCTTGGACCTAACCTACTCTTGACCCCATTTAATGCACAGAGAATGAAAAAATAAAAAGTCAGGAGAGGGGTACATACCATAGGTCCTGCATCGGTTGGGCACTGGTGTACTCGTACTCTCTCTGACATGTGTTGGGGAAGCTATCATTGCGTCATCTCGATCAGGTTTCAGAGCTCAAGAGGCAAGAATTTTCAAAGGCTAAGTGTGAAAGTGATGTAAAAGTGACCCCTCAAGGTCTATTTAAGCCTGAAAATTAGGGTTTTTTGACCTAATTTGGCCATCTAGCTAGGGTTTTGGTCCCTCGATCCCATTTTTTCCCAACCGAGGGCCATTTTGCTTCTTTTTGGCATTTTAACGTGTTTTTTAGCATCTCGGGGCATTTCTAACCTATCAAGCACCTTGTCCTCTTTTTTTTGTGAGATCACCCAAAAATCCAAATTTTTGTCCGATCTTTCGAGGGGACAATATACCAACATAATCCTTCTCATTGGGGCAGTAGTAGGGCATCCAAAAAAATTGAGAAAATTTGAACATTGGTCACAACAGTTTATTCTTTGAACCAATGCAACAAGTGTATTGCTTCAAAGAGGGGGAAAATGTAGACATTGGAAAATTGACCGACACACTTGATCTTGACTACTAACATCATTTCATCCTGAATCACCTTCTTAGCTTGTCATCACTTTTCATCTCTTAATTAAATAAATCATTATTTATCTGATTAAGTCATTCTTCCTTGTTGATTAAATTAATCAATTTAATTTAATTAACCCTAAGTCTCTATTCATTTAAATAATTCATTTTATTTAAGTTAAGTCTCTAAAGTCCTCCTATTAAATTGAATAAATTAAAACTTATTTAATTAAACCTTTCTTCTCAATTTTGATTTAAATCAATTCATAAATTTAAGTCAAAATTGTCACATCCCCTAATCTCCCATTAAATCAATTAACCTTTGATTAATTTAATCCTAATCCATGTCACATCCTCTAAAGAATGCAACTTGCACAATAAATCATTTATTTTGGCTTATTAAAATACCTATTTTCTCTCAACATGGAATAAAAAATGGAATTTTCTTCCAAGTTTAAAAATCCCTCCAAGTGGATTTGTACATCCAACAAGACATTCATTCCTCTTACATGTCCTTGTGCATTGAGCCAAGTGGAATTTAATCCATTCTTTTTCCCTCTTACATGTCATTTCACAAATTTGAATTTCCACCTAATATCATTTATTGTGCACAATCACCAAAATGTGCTCAAGATTCCTCCATTCACATTCTGACAAGTGGCACTTTTCCATTGGATGTTGAATGATCCCACATTCATCCATTTTGCCTCTTCTCTTCTCAATCTCATCTACAAATAAGAGGCTCTTCTCCTCAATTATCATCCACAATTTGAGAGAAAAGTTATTATCTTCACATTTAGAGCAATTCCATCCATTTTCTTGAGCATTTACCATCACCATAGCTAGGTTATTATAGGTTTTCTCAAGGAATCATCTAACTCTTCATCAACGAAGTGGATCAATCTCCATGAAATCATCAAAGCTTACAAAGGAGTTGGGAAAGGGCCAATTTCTACACATAATTGGGACCAATTCCCCCATGGGATTAAGTGTTTGCATTACTTGAATAGGATTTAACTTAGTTTCTTGTTTGTTCTTCATTTCATTTCCTATTTTTAGTATTGTAGATCGATTTCATGGGGAAATCCTTATTCTTACTTGCATTTCAATTTAATAATGTGCTTGTTTGCCATGTTTTTGTAGGTATAGGATCGGGGGTTCACAAAATATGATTAAGCAAGCTTCATTTCGGGATAAAGGATGATGAATCTTGATGGAGGATGATAAATCCTAATGGTGAAATGTAGCTACTAACTCATAAATGAATGTGATGAAAAAGAAACTTTTGGATGTTTGATCAAAATTTAGATGAAAGATTTTCACTTGAAAATGTTGGTTTCAACAAGATTGAGATCTATTGTATAAATTTATTGGGATGATTAGAATATTATATTTCCAGTTGCGGAATGAAAGAATGATGAATGGGTTGACTATGATTATGGCTTTATGAAAGAGCTCTTTCTTGATAATAAGTTTGTGAAGATAAAGGCTCTAAAACAAAATCATCAATGTATCCCCTATCAAAGTCATGATACCTATGGATGAAAGTTCGATAGTGAATCAAGACCTTCCTACTTTGGTACAAGAAGTGTCTCTTTTTCAAAAGTTTCTTATAGCCAAGTTGTTTCTTTGGTTTCTTGATTCTTTTGGCAAGGTATTTCTTGATAAATCTGGTTGATTTCCAATCCCTTAACATAAAATTATTGGTGTAAACATCACAACTTGATTTTACAAGGAAAATATATTGTTTGAGAGGGAATATCTAAACTGGATGTTAACTGACAGGCAGAAGGTCAAACTTAGCTCTCTGTTTGAAAATTTACCAGATGCGCTAAAACAGTGCCCAGATGTGTTGAAACTCATATTCTCTATGGAATGGTACAAATGCGCTATAGACAGGTCTGAATGCGCTAGAATAGGCTATGGATGCCCTATGGAAAGGTATGGATGCACTGCAAGATTCAACAAATGCACTGAAATAGTATATGATGGGATATGAGCAGAATGCACCAGAACAGTAAATGTATGCGCTAAAATATGCAATGTATGTGCTAAAGAAGTCAATAGATGCATTGAAATATGACAGGGATACGCTGGGGCAATCGCTGGATGCACCGAACTGGAAGATGTTTTATGGTTTTTGACACTTTGATAGATTCTTCTAGTTTTTGGCAGTGAGTTTAAACTGTTTGGTTGAATTATCTTTTGAATCACTGGTTGGATATTTCAGAGTGTAGTGTTTGCTTGAATTTTGATTTAAAACAAATAGGTGAAGACACATCAAACAAGCACAATCCTAGGCTGTGTAAGGAAATATTCTTTTGGATTCCATGTGGATTTTACTCCAGCCGCACCTATTCTTATCAGGTGATTTAGAAGCTTGGCGGCACAAGCTCCCCCTTACAGTGCACTCACTTCTCAGGCCAACCAAGCTTCAAACTCCCATGAATCTCCCATGGCAAGTTTTTCACCTCTACTAAAAACTGCAAGAATGTGGATGTCTTGGTAACGACCTTTGCTGCACCAAAGAATAGAAAGGTAATATTTGGCTTACTACAACAAAGGGGTTTTAGTATGGACTTTCCGTTCATGGGGATCATTCATAGGGAAAGATACCATTGCTGCCCTTATTTTCAAAATAATCCTTGTGATACTTAAACTTTTCTCGAGCACCCACATTTATATCTCAGGTGGAAGTTTCTTGGCTTTAGCGTGTTCTCGATTGGGTCGTTCCCTCCTTTCGAAGCGGGGATGCAAGCCCTCTAAGGTTCAAAAATGCAAATAAAATGAATGGGTCTAGCTTTTTGATTGCCTAGTTAAGGGGAGAGCATACTCGCCTACCATTTCAAACATAGCAAACATGGTGTAAATTTATTCTCCCTAGTTACACTAGATTCCTAACTTAACCAAAGGAAATAACAATTAGATTTAACCTTGTAGCCACTTTGTTAGTAGTTTCAGTACATTATTCTTTGACATCATTATTTTATTTATTTCAACAAGGTCTCTGATTGCATGTAAGTTCCTACAAAACATAGATTAGGTTCAAAAATTTGGAAAATTTGTAATAAAAACCAGATGCGCCGTTACAGTGATCGAATGCGCTAAAACTCAAACCAAATGCATTAAAAAAATTATCGGATGCGTCGGAATAGGGTCTTGATGCACCATTTCTTGGATGTGATGGAAAATGAGCCAGATGCATCGGAATAGGGTCTCGATGCACCGTTTCCCAAATGTGTTATTTGACCTACCCTATGTGCTACATTATCCTATCGATGTGCTAAAATCCCTATGCACTATTCTAGCAACCTAATGCGCTGAAGTAGAGACTAGATGCACTAATCTAATTTTGGATCCTAACCTAACCCTATGCACTAAAACAATGACTCTATGTGTTGTATCGGGTTCTAGATGCGCTAAAATGCTACCCCTATGCACTAAAATGAGTGAAACAACTGAATTTTTAAATGCAATTTAAGCAGAAAAAAAAACAAATTCAAAATTGAAAAATTTGTTCTCGAGGTATGTACTGGAGTTCCATATGCAACTGGATGTTGGTGGTAGTGAACTCGCTTGAATTTGTGAGTATGGCGTGGAATCCTATCAATCTTTTCTCTTCAAGCTCTTAGTTTTCAAAATGCACAAGTTACAAATGAACTATCTTTTCCCCTTTTTGACCTTTTAAGGGTTAATTAAGGGGTAATTATTGTGGCATTTATTTAATTTTTCAAAAGGGGCCTTTTTATCAACTAATCAACAATGTGGCTAGACTCTAATTATTATCAAGAGATAAATCAGGTCATCCTCATCAAATCTGACATATCAATGACAAAAATTTTTAATCATCAAAAATTTTCAAAAATTATTAAAAATTCAAAAATCCCTAATTTATCTCCCGAGGGGGCATCCTTTCATCATAAAAAAAAAACAATTAGCATTTGAAGCATGTCAAAATTTTTATCATCGTGGTCTGGCAAATTTATTCTTTCAAGCAATGCGACTACGCACATCACTTCAAAGAGGGGCAAAATGTATACACGTAAAAATGGTCCTGAGCATGAATTAATTAAATACTTGTTATTTAATTAATAATTTCCAATTCCTCTTCTATTATAAATAAATTGATAAATTTATTTATATGGTTCATTTCCTTAATTCTTCTTTTCCAAAATTCATTATCCTCTTAAATTAATTAAATGAAAAAATTAAAAGAATTTTTTATTTTAATTAATTTCCCTCTTCTATTTAAATTTGAATTTTTAAATTCAACTTAGCACATGTCTCCATATTTCTTCTAACCACCTCCAACTCACTTGCCACCTCACAATGTGTCACATGAAATTGAATTTTCTAAATTGAAAATATATGAATTATCATCAACAAACTTGCAACCAATTTGGACACATGGCTTCTCATTCTCTTTGATTCTCTTTAACACTTGGCAAAGCATTTTATTAAAGGGAACCATCTCCCTGATTCTCTCCAACCTCCTTGTGCTCCACCATTGATGCCGCAAGATCACAATCTTGATCGTCCATTGTTGCCACATCATCTTGAGCCTTGAAAAATATATAAATAGAACACATTTCTATAGCTTTTCATAAGGATTTAGATCAAAAAATTATGCTGCAGAATTCTTAGTGCATTTTGAGAGCATTTGGAGAAGCATTGTAGTTAGTTTTTGCATCTTAGTTTCATTTAGAGTTATTAAGGTAATTTCAATTTGAATATTTTAGTTATTGCATCTTTCATGTAGCATTTCCATTAGAATAGCATCATTTGTCTTAGCACCATTTTGATTTTAACAACACCTCATCATAGGATCATTTAGCATTCAAGCATCAAATATCAAAAATACCAAAAATATAGGCATGTAGATTGCATAATAGCATCTCATTTCTTAAGTTGTCATCTTTGCAGGTTCATGTGCAACATTAATAAGATCTGAGAGCATGAATTTCGAAGGTCCTTAAGACTAGAGAACCATGGAATGAATTGAGAGGATAGTTGTAGCTTTTAATTCTTCTATTTAGATTCCTTTTATGTAATACATTGCATGGATGTGTGTTTTGTTTTATCATTTTGATACACATATTTCACTCACACAATATGCTATTCATACCAAAAAGTGGTTTCAACCACTTTTTGGTTTCCCATCTTTGTGCACATGCCCAACATTGGCTTAAATTTAAATTCATTTTTATGATATATTATTGCCTTTACATTTTTATGAAGGTGCAATTGTATTAACCTCAACACAACCACACTAGCATCATTAACTTGACAAGAAAATTAAACAAAAATTATTCCCTTTTAATTCTCAAATCCCAACGGGTTGATGCAAGAAGTTGGGCCCACAAAAAGCTCAAAAACTGGAAGTGTTTTTCTTGTTTTTCAGATTTTGTCATAGTTGGACTAAAAATTTGAAGCACTTACACATTGAATCTTAAAAAATTCAATAATATAAAATTTAGTATTTTGAATGTAGTTTCTAAATATGTAATCTATTTTAATACCCAGATGATACAAATTAATTTTTAATATAGACACATGTATAAAAACCACTTTTTAAAAGTCATTTTTTTACCATACCATGCATGTGTATGGACACCATAATTTGACCTAAATAAAAGTATTTTTCTAATTCCTTTTGGAGAAATATATGTAACAACCTAAAGATTGATGAGGAATTTTTTTATAATTTTTTTAAATACTTTTTTTATTGGCCCTAATTGCTATTTTTAAAAGTCAACGTGTAAGGATAACATAATTTGACCTAAACTGATCATTTTTTGATTTTTTTCATTGTGTAGAGAATTGTCTTAAGATTAATGTCATAATGGTTTTACAAAAAAAATAGCAAATTAAAAGTTATTAAAAAACAAAAAACCCTGATATTTCAAGTTTATGGACTAGTTTGCTTAGAAATTAATTAAAAAATTGAAAACATAATCAAATCTATAAAAAAATATAATTTTTAAAAGTAGACATTGTGATCTGTAATGGGTTTTAATTTCAAAATTAATTTTGAAAAAGTCCATCAACTATATTACCAAAGTTAGACATTTCTCTTGAATTTGCCTTAGTTTTTTAGTTGCAGGTCAAAGGCTAAGGGTTAGATTACCAAACCTTTCCCGAGCCTAAAACCCAAGCAAAAAGTGGCTTGGGGATTCTAGCTTTAAAGAATGAGTACCCATTTTGAAATAGTAATGGGTACCTGTTCCCAATTTTCTCATTTGAAATTAGGAACGGGTACCTGTTTCAAAACATGTATCTATTTTAGTTTAGAATGGGATCTCGTTCTAAAATAGAATAGGTACCCATTTCTATTATATCCGCTTTTTCCTAATTTGGAAAAAACTGACTCACCACCTTTTTCTGCAACATTCCTTTTCTGTAGTACAAACCAACAACGCCATTTGCTGCAATTTTTAATTCAATTTTGTCTTGTGCAATCTCTTAACAAGTCATATTTTATTCAATTTTTTGAAGGAGACAATCACAAGTTGAACTTTCTAAAGTGGAAACAAGTACAAGGAGTTTTCTCAAGAGGAATTGAAAAAATAGAGACTTTGTTGAAGGCCTTGCGTGGTGGCACATGTCTTGAGTTTGAATTTTGTGAACACTGTGTATATGGAAAACAACACCATGTTTCATTTTATTCTAGTTCTCATAAGTCTTCTAAGGTTTTGGACTATGTTCATGTAAATGTGTTTGGTCTTGTAAATGTTCGTTCATTATCTAAATTTATATATTTGATTTCATTCATAGATGACTATAGTAGGACATTTTTTCATTTTATTAGGAGAAAATTTTAAGTGTTTGGTTGGTTTAAGGAATTTAAATCCTTGGTTGAAAAATTAAGTGTTTTAAAGACTGATAATGATGGTGAGTTTTGTTCAATAGAATTCAGAAAGTTTTGTAACGAGCACGTGATTGAGAGACATAAGACAACTACACACCCCATAGAAAAATGGAGATATAGAGAGGATGAATAAGATGTTGATGGAGAGGGCTAGGAGTATGTTGAGTGGTGTTGGCCTTGAGAAAACGTTATGGGTTGGAGTTGTAGCCACTACCTGTTATTTAATCAACAAATCTCCTACATCAACTCTTGTTGATAAGACACCCATGGAGGCATGGTCTAGTAAAAATACTTTGATGATACATCTCATATTATTTGGTTGTGAATCATATGCTCATGTGTTGAGTGAAAAGAGGTCTAAGTTGTAAAAAAAAGAAGTAAAATATATTTTCATCAACTATGGTGTCAGTTTGAAAGGGTACAAGATTTGGGATCTAATGACCTAGAAGGTTCTCTATAGCAAAAGTGTAATTTTCTAAGAGATAAAACCTCTCATTGTTGAGTTGTAGCTAGAGAAAGAGGATAAACATAATGAGGTGGTTCAGATTCCACCTATTTTGATGAAAGGTGAACTACACACTCATGTTGGACCTTATGATGAGGAGAGCTCAAGAAGATCTGAAAGCTCTAAAGAAGAAGAAGAACAACATCAACCTCAATCATTGAGGAGCTCTACATGTGTTAATCAAAAATTATAAAGTTTTGGTTATTCTTTGTTGGATTCTAGTTGCATTTTTTCTTTGATTGCTAACACTGACGAGCCTAGGATTGTTAGAGAGGATATGGGTATGAGTGATGTAGATTCATGGATGAAGAGATGGTTGCATTGAAGAAAAATAATACTTGATATCTGGTACCCTTTCTTGACAAACGTAAACTCATTGGTTGTAAAAGGGTTTTCAAGAATAAATTTGGTATTGGTGGTAGTTTTGAGAAGCATAAGGCATGGTTGGTCACTAAGGGGTATTCTCAAGTGGAGGCAATTTAATATTGTGAGATATTCTCTCCTATTGCAAAGTTGACATCTATTGGGTTCTTATTATCACTTGCAATTTAATGTATGATCTAGAAGTGAAACAAATGGATGTGAATATAGCACTCCTTCATGGTGACTTGGAGGAAGAAATGTATATGTCATAGGGTAAAAGCACAAAGTTGTGTCACACTTTCAGCTGAATAAATAGTTTTGAGTGAAATATTTTCGGCTGGAAAAGTTTCGGCCGAATAGGTTTTGACCTAAACCATATGGCCTATACATGGCAACAAGGTTTCGACCAAATAAGTTTTGCTCGAATCCCCAAATTTTTTTTTTCTTTTTCCTGCTTTAAAATTGGCTTTTCTAATTTGCGAGTTTTCTATATAAAGGGTTTTAGGTGAAACCCTTTCTATAGAAACTATTTCTACCGAAACCCTTTCTATAGAAACTGTTTCTACCAAAACTGTCTATGTGGCATCCTAGTTGGTAGCCAACTTAGTTTTTTTCAGAATTTTCTGAAACTTTCAACTTTAGCTAAGTATTTCTTTAGTTAGAATGATGTTTAAAAAAAAAAGAAAATACCCTTTTGTAGAGTTTGGGTGAATTCGAAAATGTAATTTTTTTAATATTTTGATTAATTTTAATATATTTTATTTTTAAAATAATGCAAGTAGGTTGTTAAAGTTAAAAAAGAGGTTGATTAGAAATTTAAAAAAATAGTAAAACACATTAATTTTTTTAAAAAAATATGTGGGGCACAAGAGGAGAGAGTCTTCTTCAAAAGGGTATAATTTTTTTTTTGAAAATGATTAAAAAATAGACAATAGTTGACGGCCCATGAAAATTGTCAAATTCTGACAAGTTTGACTCTGAAACATTATTATGAGAAAAATATACATCAAAATTTGATTTTTTTTCCATGCACAAGTTATTGAAGTTGCTTATTTGGAAAAAAAATTTAGGGAGAAATGAAGTTTTTTTCAATTTATTTCTTGACGACCCATGAAGTCACTTTTTTTTTTCTGAAATTTTCAGCATTCCAAAATCTATTCTTAAATTGATAAAAAAGTAATGAAAACAATTTTTTTTTTTAAAAGTGAAAAATTATAGGAATAAACTTCATCAAAAGTTCTACATTTCATTAGCTTACATCATTTTGAAATTCAAAACATAAAAACCACTTTTATGTGGTCGAAGTTCATAATTTTTTTTGCTGTTGGCCGATTCCTTTATAAAGTGTGACATGGGATTGTGCTTTTACCCCACAACCAAAGAATTATGTGGTAAAAGGTAAAGAACATGTAGTATACAAGTTAAAAATTCTAGATATGGTCTTAAGAAATTTCCTAGGATTGGATATCAGAAATTTGACACCTATGTGTTGTCTTTGGGATTTTTGAGATCTAAATCTGACCAATGTGTGTATTAGAAATCTGATAATGGTTATATTATCATAATTTTTTTATATATAGATGATATGTTATTTATTAAGAATGGTATAAGTATTATTATAGATTTTTGAAGTCTCATTTTTCAACACCATTTGAAATGAAATATTTAGGTGTAATAAGGTATATTCTAGGGATGGAGATTAGCAGAGACAGAGCTAAAAAAGCCTTTGGTTAAGCCAAAGCAAGTATGTTAATTTAGTGTTGGAGAGATTCAACATGACAACTTGTAGATAGTTAGTTATTATTGTAATGTAGGGGATGAAGCTTTCTATGGAGGATTTTCCAAAAACTCTTACTGAGATGGAGGACATAACCAAAGTAGCATATGTGATTGTTATTGGTAGTATTATGTATGACATGGTCTGTATGAGGCTAGACATTACACAAGCAATATGATTTCTTAGTCAATTTATGGCTAATCTTGGATGGGTACATTGGGATGTAGTGAAGAGAGTATTCATGTACTTGCATAGTACTTCTAATTATTTCTTATTTTTTCATGGTTATCCTACTATATCTCAACATCCAGTCAGTATTCATGGATAAGTTGATTCAGATTGGGTAGGTGACATTAACAAAAAAATATCCACTAGTGGCTATTTGTTCACGATGTTTGGTGGTGCTATTGATTGGATGAGTAAGTGGTAGATTGTAGTTAGTTTTTCCATTATAGAAGTAGAGTACATGACAACTACTCATGCTTGCAATGAATCCATTTGGCTAAAGAGGCTGTGTTCTGATATTGGTTTTGATGTAGGATAGATTACTATCTGTTGTGATAGTTAGAGTGTCATTTTCTTAGCAAAGAATCCTACTTTCCATGCCAAATTAAAGCACATTGATGTTCAATTTCATTTTTTCATAATATGGTGGAAGATAAAAAGGTGAATTTAGATAAGGTTAACACTTTGGTGAATATTGTAGATTGCACATTGATGAAACTAGTGAGAACAAAGAAGTTTAGGTGGTGTTTCATTTCTATGGGACTTGTGGCCCTAAGTAGTTGATTATAGATGACTCTTGATAGATCTTTGACAAGTGGGAGAATTTGGGGATTAAAGTGTCTCAACCTTTGAGTCCTAGCATTAAATTTATTTTTATTTGGTAATAGTTATTTATTTCCTAATGTTTATTGCCTGCCAAATATGTTTTCACTTTATGGGAACTACCAGTGATGTGGCATCCTACATGGAGGGTGACAAGTGCAATTCATAAATTAAATTTATGGAGGTAGGCGCCCCACTTTGGATGACCTAAATTTGTGGCTAACTTGGTGGCTTTTGTCATAAGTTGTTATGTCAAGTTTATGACAAACTATGACTACTTGCTATGACAAGTTATGATAGTTGTAAGAGGTATGTATGATGGTTTCCAATTTGCACTATGGTAGACATGCTACATGTAAGGGGGCACCCAAGTGTGCATTAGCATTTGCATGTGTATAGGTGCCTTGCATGTTGAGTGGTAGCTAATTTTGAGGAGATATGTGCTGAAATTAGAAAAATCCATAATTTATGGTCTTGACTATGACAAAATGTCATAATGGACTCATGTACACACCTAGGACTGGGTTTGGTTTTGGCATGTTTTTGGCACCCTCTCTTCATTTGGATTTGTATAAATATGTGATGCCTTAGTGCATTTGTAGTATGATAGGTTGAAGATTTGCTGAGATGTGGTTATGCTTCTAGAATTGCTCCAAATTCTTATTGTAGTGTGAGAACTCCTGAAGAGCATTGCTCTAAAGTTGTATTGTAACCTCTATTATTGAACAATATAAATTGAGCTATGTGTTTGGAGTGTTTTTTTTTCTTGAAAGCGTTTTCTTGTGTAAATCATAGTGTTATGGTTTGTTTTGATTATCTATTTTCATATTTTGAATGTGCATATGTTTGTAGTTGTAATTGTTTAAGGTTTTAAAAGGATTTTTTCCAACTCTCTCCTAGTTAGATTGGTGTAGGAAGTTTCTTTTGTGAACCTGACTTCCTTTCACATGGAAATATTGGACCAAAAGTGGGTCAAAAGTGGCAATTTTTTTGAAATCAATACAAAATGATCTTGGATAAGAAATTGAAGATAACCATAGTAAAAAAATGAATATGCAAAGAGAACAAGATTTGTGCTCAAAATCTAGTTTCTAGAAGTTACTATTTTTGTTTAGAATGGTGGATATTAAGAGGTTCAAATAGGGGAAGTACACAAGGTGCTCTTGTTTTTGTCATAAAAACATAATGTTTGGCATGCTCCCCCTAAGATGTGTGCACTTTTAAAATTTTATATATATATATATATATTCATTAAACATTTAGCAAAAAATAAGGTACAAACTACATGATATGAGCTAGTTTTTCATTGAAGTGATTTGTGAAATACTTAAAAATTATATAACAGAGTTTATAATGTAAAAAATGTAATTTATTTAAGATTTGAATTAATGGATAAAAAATGACATAAAAAGTATTATACATAGGTTTTGAAAAAAGAAGGAAGACACTAGCAAAAAAATTGAAGATTAAAACTTTAACGCATTTAAAATGTAAAAAAAAATACATAATTAAAAAGGTAAGAGAGAGACAACATTAATGTGGTATTTTTCATATTAACATTGAAAAGTGTGCAAACCCAATGGAGAGCATGCTTGACATTTAGTTATTTTTCTATATTTTATAGAAAACACCTCTTTGGGCATTGACTTGTAAGCCTAACCCTTTATGTTGGATTTCCAAGGAAAATCCAACCTTAGGGTTGGTATTTTCCAAGACAAATTATAATGCATGTGTGTTATGAAAAAATGGTCTAATCCATATGCTTTTAGACTATTTTTTATGTTTCTCATAATGTTAACATGTTATAAAAGCATAAAACTAGTCTAAAAGCATGGTTGCTCATGTTATGAAAGAATGTATAATCTAGCAATCGCATCTTGGTGTGCAATGGGTATGTTAAAGAGGTGTAGAAGGTCAATTAGGGAGAATTTTGGTCTATGTTTTACATACATATGTGTAATACATGAGGTCAATTGGTAGGTCATTTAGCAACTGATTTTGTTTGTGCAACAAAGGTCTCAATGAAGAAGTGATATCTTTAAATCAACTATGCATATATTTAGAGGGATCCAAACATGAATGAAACCAAACCTCCATTACCAACATGCTCATGTTATGTTTGCAATAGGGAGAGAGGGAGAGAGATGGAGAGATAGGGATAGAAAAAGGGAGAGGTAGAGGGGGGAAGAGTGAGAGAGAGGGGTAAGGAGATAGAGATAGAGAGGCAAATAGAGATAGAGATACCACATGCCTAGAGAAATAGGAGGCATGCCCCCCAGGAGACAAGGGGATGCCAACATTAGAGGAAAAAATAAATTTTCAATTTGGTTTTTATGACTTTGAAAAATCAAAGGTAAAGAAAAAGAGAACAAAAAGAAGTGTGTGGGATTTTGGCTAGCTGGAAAGCTTTGAATGTAGAGAATAATGTAGAGAGGTGGGTGTGAAGTTTAGTGTTTGAATTTGGAGAGCATTAAAAATTAGAATTTAAAGGCATTGGAAAAGAATTTACTATAAAATCAAATGTGGTGAAAACTGTATGAACTTGGTGAATAAAGGAGTATTGTAAAATCATTGAAATAATCTTGAATTTGTGACAAATTTCAATAAAATACATTAATTTCATATAAGTGTATGTATTTATTTGGAAGGTGAATTTGTGAACAAAAGTAAAATTTCTTTGACTGTACTTTTGTTAGTAAGACTCAATAATTTTGTCCTCCATTAATTTATGTTATATATAATGTAATATGTATTTTATATAGTACATATTAATTTATTTTAGGTAAATACATATATTGTATTAATTATTACATGAATTATAAAATATTTAAATATATAATATATTAATTTTATAATGTATTATATTTATATGCTAATTTATTTGTTTAATATTAAAATATATTAATTATATAATTGTATTATAGAATATAATATATATATTAATAAAAATATATAATTATTTGTTAATTATATGTTTAATATATTATATATTATGTATATTTTATCTAAATGTTAGATATTAGTATCTCCACTTTAACACATAAAAAAAAATATGATTAAAATATTACAAACATTTTAATGTGCCCACCTTAAACTAAAAAAATATTTACAAATAATTTGTAGTATACATTCAATTAAAAGGTTAATAAAGATTTAACAAAAATATTTATCTCATGTAACTTATTTATCCACCCTTATATGCATGAGGATATACACATCCACCTTTAAACCCTGATTTTGAAAAACAAGTAGTCCACAAAAGTATAATTAAAACATTTATTATTGAAGACTCGAGAATACACCCACTTCAAATAATAATATATTTTTTAAAATATACAATATAATATTATATAAAAAATATATATAATAATTTACATTATATAAAATATCAAATAAATTTAAATTATATAATATATTTTATATATAAAATATATCATTAAATGATAAATTATATTAAAATTAAATATTAAATATTTAAATATACAATATTATAGTAACTAACTAGTGTCATAAATTAGATGTTGCAGTGTGTAGTAATGACGAGAGAAGTGTGCGACGAGAGTAGAGGGATAGTGTAAAACCCAACCATTTCCTCTGCCACACGTAATTGAGGATCCCACCCACCATTGTTTTAAGCCTCTGGTTGCTGCCTTGAGTTTATCAATTAACAAAACGGTATGATGGGTAAGTGACATCTTTATTTCAAGCGTTGAGGGAAAACTTTAGTATAGGAAAAGTTGTGGTGGAAAAGTCGCTTAAAGCATTACTAATTTCTTTGTCTAGAGAATTGAAAATGGGAAAAGCAGTGGTAAAAAGACGAACAATGAGGATCCTTTTGATCATCTTGCATCCCTTCTGCAAGATTGTGCATCGTGGATTTACTTTTTCAGGTTGCTTCTTTTCAAATTGGAACGCCTTTGACGTAAAAATAGTTTAAAAGCATGTGGTTTAGACTATTTTTAATAATGTGAGTGTATTATAACTTAAACACATTATAACACATTGATGTTACATGCACAAAGGATGAAAAAGTTCTCTTGATCACTTTTTGATCCCCTGTCTTTATTCATATACCTATAATGTTTACTTCAAAACCTTTTGATATTTTAAAATAATTTATGAAGAAATACTAAGATCTTCCTTTATGGATTTAGATATTTTGACATGAAAACAAAAGACGCCTTCATAAATATAGATAAAAACTTAAAACAACTTTCGTTTTAGATATTTTATTTCAAAGGAAGGAGTAATTTTTTGTTAGTAGTTAGTTAGTTGGTTCAATTAATATATTTTTGAAAAAAATACAAAATAAAATTGTCTCTAGATTATATTAATTAAATAAATAAATTTGTATTATTATTTTTTTTTGATCGGTGAAAATATTTGTTTTTATATTAATAAAATTATGAAAATACAATATCACAGTAATATCATCTAACAAAGGTCAAAAATGTTGATTAACCAGCACAAAACAAAATAGTAGGAACTACAAACACTACCAACCTGCAAGCTACCCTTCCTATCTTTTCTCATATTTAACAGATTACAATTCAGAGCAGATACTACAAACCCCCCCAAAAAACTATCATGGATACTTGACTATTTATATCCAAAATGCTATTATCAAACCTAATCCAGCACCTTCGATGTACTTCCCTCCTCTAGAGACACCAACACCATTATCTCCTTCGACCGCTTCCTTGAACACAACCCCAAGCTTTGCCTCTTTTCTTCTTTGGCATAATCCTTTAATTTGCTTATGGTTGCCTCTACTTCCTTCAATTCCACACATACCTTTAACGCTTGCCACCCTCGTTGGGAATTTTTGCGTCATCCATCCTTTGTTCTTCCCTCTGGCCATCAGATGAACAAATGGTTCAATCCAACCATTTCCGACCCGCCTCCATCTTTGCCTTCAATTTTAACAAGTCCCACTCTTGGGATTGCCTGTGCCAAAGTTTCGTCCATGCCCACCAAGAAGTCCTCATGCACCAGCGACCGCATAATTTTCCTCACCACCTCCACAAGATCACCCAATTCCAAACCCCATGCCATTACTAGGGAGTAAATGTCCATATTTGTTCTATATCTATGTGTTAGGTTGTCAAACCCATCACCCAAAATTAGTTGCACTGCTTGTGTAACCTGGGCTCCCTTAAATAGGAACGTGCCTCAGAGTCGTTTCATTGTCACCTTCCCTAAGAATGGGTCAAGCTTCCTTCGTGAGTTTAGTGAGAAGCTTGCCTCCATGCTCAGGTTTACTTTCACCGCCAATTCACCCACCTTTGCCCAAATGCATTTCTGAAAGACACAAATAGAAAGATAATGAAGGTGAAAAGATGTGTGTCATTAAAACACACAAACTACCAGCCAACTTCATTAATGTTGAACGTGCATTCAACACCAACATTCACCTTCACCCAAGCACCATGTCCCTTGGGAAGTACAAATCGACTGTTGCTCGCAGGTGCTCCAATCCCTCCTACATTAAAGACTGCCACATACTATCCTCCAGGTTCAAGCTTCGAAAATCCTCGAGCCATACTGAATCAACCTCTACCAAGGAAAGTTCCCAGTTTGATATGATGTCAGCCTCAACATTCCCCGTACGTGTTACATGACTTATCTTGAAATCTTCAAAAAAAGTCATTTCTTCCTTAATTTTCCTCACTACCCCCTACAAATTCCAAGCATTAATGTCACCTTTTAAAATCACTTGGATTATTATCAACAAATCTCCCTCCAAATGAATCTTCTTTCCTCTAATATTTCTAGCAATTCTAACCGCCAATAATGTTGCTACTGCTTCTGCCACATTATTCGTTCCCTCTTTTAGCCTCATAGCTCATATTGCCAAAACATTCCCATTTCAATCTCGCACTCTACTGCCAGCACCAGAAGGGCTTGGATTTCCTTTTGAAGCCCCATCAAAGTTCACCTTCCACCATCCTTCCTCAGGTTTCTCCCACTTAACCATCTCAACAGAAGAAATTGTTGGATTAGCCCAACCATGCCCCTTAACTAGCAAATAAATTTGTATTATTGATTGATAGTTATTATTTAAATAATTGTACCAACTTAATTTAGTTAATTAAGTAATTTATTCATTAAATTTAGAATATTTTATTTATTTAAATCACAAAACATAAAAGATAATTCATATCAAATGAATGTGTATGTGTTTAACATCCAATAACCAAACAACTTTCAGCTTCTAAACATTTAAAAATAAACAAATAAATATCAAAACAATCTAATCATTTGAAACACAAATTGATGTTTAAAATATACTTTCAAACTAACTTAAATGACATTAACTATTTTTATTTTATTTTATCACATATGCATCTTGGGTTAAGGCTAGACTTAGAGAAGTTTTAAGAGAGGCAGGAGAGGCTTTATTGACCCCTGATTCCCTTGTTCTTGAATAGGGGTTTTCTTCGAGAATATTTGCATAAAAAGTGTTAGTTTGGACTAAATATGTCACATGAGCTCATTCATCCACAAAACATCCCTTATTTCACCTTCATACAAATTCCCTAGAATCCCTTGACCTATTTTGATAGATTCTTTCACACCCATCATTTTTATCTTCTACTCCTCAAAGAGGAAGACAATTTAGCCAACCATGCAATCACCTTTCAACTTGACCAACCATTGCCACATCCATAGCATTGAACCATCCATTTAATTTTCAACCATTGCAAGCATTCAATTGTACCTAATTTTAGTGCATAAAAAACTTAACTTGATTTAACCTCCACATAGTCCCATAAGTTATTTCTAATCCTCATTTTATTCATGAACACCTACATTGATCTATTTCGTAATGCAAAATTGAAGCAACATAAAATTGATGCACTTTTCTAAAATTCAAAATTCAAAGTGGGCCCATGTTGCCCCTTCCAATAGGTCATTATCTATAAACATGAAACATGAAACATTTTAGATCTTATTTTAGGGCATTATTTAAGAAGATAAATCCTTTTTCATTTTAATGCCTCTAGGGTCGAATTTAAAATGAGGAGCTATTATTTTTCATTTGCATGATCACTTAAGAGGCATCCAAGCATTCAATGCCACATCAACATTTGCATGTACTTAGTGATAGATAAGCATATTGCATGGTCATGTGTTACCGTCCATCTTTTTCCAAAAGTCATTGAATTGATCTAAATAGAGGTTTGATAGAGAACATAGCAAGATCCTAAACGTTGTTTGTTAACACTACTAGTCTTCTTATTGTAGGTCTAGACATCTAGACAACATTAATGTAGGTACGTAAATCTATAATCTAGTAGATTAATTTTGTAGATAGAGGGTTGGTTATAGGAGATCAAGGTCAATTGTGTGTTCCAAATTTAATTTAAATCGGTTCTGCATATAGAATTGACTCTCACCAAATTTTTTAGAACAACTTCAATCAAATTTGATCATTATACTTCCAATATCTCTGAAAACATAGAATTCAAAATTATAATTCAAAAATTACAATCAAATGATAAATATCTATTTTTTAAAGCTAAAAAAAATATATATCTTTTTGTTTCATTACATAGGTAATTAGAACATTAAATTCCATGTATTTTTTCCTACATTACAAATGCCTTTTTATTCCTTAATGTTACATCTAGCTACTTCCAAGCTTGTGGAAAAAAACATTATTTTCAATGAACGTCCAAATGTTCCATAAAGGCCACTTGCTTCAGTTGTCTTTGGCGCGTTAATTCAAAGCTTTTTGACTCGCGATGACTTTAAAATATTTAGTTGAATAATTTCAGACTAATAAGAAAAGTCTTTAAACATTTAGGACTTTCCACATTGAAGAGTCTTACGGAAACAAACCATGTAAGAAAAAAGCATATTTAAATTTTGGACACAAGTTGTCTAAATATTTCAGCAGTACATTTTCTCTTACAGCAAATACAGATCTACAGACAATTCTAATACATAATCATCCCCTGTTTAATACTACGTACAATTGAACCTGATCACATATATAAAGCCGCAAAACAATTTATAAGTTAAAAAATGCAGCTGATAACCAATAAAAACAATAACAGAGAAAAGCATGGAGGGAAGATAATGAGGACCAAGAACACAAGAACATAAAGGAGAGATGAAAGTCCCTGCCGCTTGGAGACCTCCCAGAGCTACCATGGTGATGAGCAGTTGCTTGCTTCTTTCTTGGCACTTTCCATCACAGGCATTAATGTCCACATGTGAAGGAAAATAAGAATCTTGACAGATCTCTTTGGTCATCCAGTAACACAAACACCCTTCAACAACCAGTCGCAATATGATAGCGACATAGTGTACATTAGACAAATCCTCTGGAATATCAAATAGAGAGCGCTTTCCACAATCAAATCTATGAATTGCCTCTGCTAGGAGATCTACCACAAATATAGAAGCGAAAATCCAGTAGGCTTTCTCAGGCATTAGACTGCCCAAGTTTCCTCCTAGCACAATTGCTCCTGTTGCCCCAATCATTGCATTTAGGACAGACGGAGTTAAGAAATTTGCAGCATTCCATTTATGATCCTCTGTAATATTGCTTGTCATCTGCATACCCTTTCCCGATTGAACCCTCATTAAAGTGCTCAATTCCTCTCTTACTAGTAAAATGGGCGTAAATCCTTCGAATACAATAATTGAGAGCGCAACAAACAAGAGTATTTTCGTTTGTCTTTGTGTGATGTCCTGGTTATATAAAAGCAGGGTAACCAGGGCAATGCTCATGCCTACCTTGAGAAACACGACTCCTGCTCTGCCATGATCAGAGGGCCGATGAAGCTTTTTAGTGTCCTGCGATTGCTCTGTTGATCGGGGGGAATTTTCAATCCAGCTCCAGTAAGGTCGTACGGAGTAAAAAATGACAGCCTCTGTAACAAGGATACTCCAGCACAGCCAAAACAGAGGGTTAGACAGCAACAATCCATAACTTCCAAGGGTAAACGCTACGACGCCCCAGTTAAATGCAGAAGCCAAATCAGTAAATCCCCGGATGTATTGGACGTAATGATCATTTGCCTCTGGACCCTGAGCAGAAGAAATAGCTGAATGCAAATGAACAACAAATATAAGAACAGGCTAAAACCAAATATTATCTAAATCAGAAAAATCATTAACTTTGTTGCAAAATTGAGTATAATTTACCTATTCCAGGATCATTTGAACGAGATCTAATGCTGCTTTGCCTTATTGTTATAAGATGCTCCTCACGGACAGGTCTAACGGTAGCTTGCCTCAGCATTTTCCCAGCTTCATTCATATTTATTCTAACAAGAGTTCCAGGAGAAAGGCTAACAAGAGTTTCAGGTCTATCTTCATAAATAAAAATTCCTCTTGATTTATAGGGATCATCGAAAACAAAGAGAAAAATAAATTAACGAGAAGGATAGATTTTTGGGGGAAGAAGGAAAGTTCTGGAAGCAAAGGGGGCATTACCAGGCAGCAACGAGCTTGACTTAGATGTGTAAGTTTTCGAGGACAAAATATCCAATGAAGAAGGGCAGTAGCAGGCAGCAACGAGCTTGACTTGCTGACCACTTCAATTCCAACCTTCGCAGAAATTACATGTCGATAGGTAAATTCAGCGAAGGTTGCAATTCAAGGGAACATTGACCATTTAAAAAGAATTAGGTCGAAATATCTGAAAGTGGGGATACAACATGCCTGCTAGAAACAGAGGCATATCTATAAAAATTTAAAAACGTTTGGGTTGTAGATGGTAATACCATCAAAAATATCACATAAAATTTCTGGGGTATAAGTGTGGAGGGGGGTAGAGGAAATAATACACATATATTCGTGTCTTAAGGTCTCTTATTTTTTAAATATGATAAATGCATTTTCTCATATTAAGGGGCCTTTTATCTTTAAAAGATATAGAATCATATAGCTATACAAATATACAAGTGATGAGTCAAACTAGATTTGTAACTTAACAATATTATAGGTACATACGAATCTGTAAGGATTTCACAAGAGGATCACAAAAACCAACAAAACAAACACAATGGAAAGGCACTTGTTAGAGAGTGGACTAGTTTAGTGGACTTAGTCATTCAAGCTATGTCAAATTCTATATCCTTAAAACAAGTTAGATTAGAAAAACTAAGAACCATGTCATAATACAAGTCGAACCCCAACATGTAAAGGATATGTTGGGCTTCCAATTTAGGAAGGAGTTGTGAGAATTAAAGTGTCATCTACCTTGCAATCTTATGTATTATTTGTGTATCTTCAACTCTTGTAAAGTGTCCTTAGACATTTAAGATATAACTGGAATATAATTTGTAAATAAGATCCCCCAAGAATTTTGGTATTAGTTTTTACATGCAAATTCATAAAGGTGGCAAATTTGGAAACAATAGTTATCAACTTGGATGTCAAAATTGACTAGTGAATCATCTTGCATGTTGTTGGTGAGTCTCATATGTATTGGGTGATTATTTTGGATGTCTACGTATTGATAAGCAATTTTTTTGTTATAATTACTATACTTGAAAATAACTCTATTATGCCCAATAAGTAGCGATAATCATACCAATAGTTGGAAAAGTTGTTATTATTTAATAACTCTTCTACTTTAGGAGGGGTAGCTCCCCCATATGATAAATAATTTTTGTTTTGAAGAATTTTTATCTTAAAAATACCAAGAAAGGGTATAAAAGAAAATAAAGAACAAGGATTTAAGAAACCTAAACAATAAACTTACAAATATTGATTCTAGTTCCTTGGATTGCAAGAAAAAGCCCGTTTACTGGAATGGATTAAATAGAATGCATGTAACATTGCTGAAAGAAAAGTGTTATACCAGTCTTAACTTATGAAAAAGCAAGATAATTATTAATAAAAACTAACTACATGTATCTTCAATATTGCACAATTTAGAGAAATATCTAAAGAAAGATTGATTGCTTTCACGTAGAATAAATTAAGATTTGCAAAGATTAGGATCAACATATCCTATGGAAGACTAACAACAACATATAGAAGATAAAATAATTCCACAATCAAAGTATTTTATATTTCTTTGCAAAGTTGTACAACTCAAAAAATCCTTTAGAGCTAAAAAGTACTTTCAAATACAACTAAGCCTCATATACATTGGCTTTCTCCAAATTACTAATCTGTAACTACCTTTTAGCATAACTTATGATAGTAAATTAAAAATTATTTCTTTTCCATTATAAAGATAAATAAAATAATTTTATATTAAGTCATATAAAATGACTTAATTTATAATTAGAGAAATAAAACATTTGTTTGTATAAAGAAAGGTCTTCATCATATATTGTTGGAGTATCTTCTTTTGCTACTTCTAACTTCTCCAAGGATGAACCTTTGTAACTCATGAACCGCCTTACAACAAGTGCCATTATTTTTTCTTGTGGAACTACAATATTTTGAAGGCATTGCTTCCAAGTCATAAGTCTTTCTTCTATTTCATTTATTTTTATAAGTAGTGTGGATAGATATTTACAAAAATTCCTTCCTACATGACATGGAGACCAACTTATTCATTGTATTGGAACTAATAACCTTCCTATTAAATAGTTCTTTAGAAATTAAATCTTTAAAATTATGTTTAGTAGTTTGAACATCCTCCAAAATAAAGTTATCCTCTTCTAATATACCTATTTCAAAACCCAAGCATCCTACAATAATTTCATATTTAATAAATTCTACTTCCCTCAAAAATCTCTTCAACTCAATAGTGGTTTATTTGATGATTATAATTTCATTCAATACTTCTTACCCATGTTGTAGATCATGTTCCTTAGTTTGCATTAAAATATTTTCAGAATCTAATATTTTAACATCAATTTTGAGCATTTCTTTAATATCCCTAGCTACAAGCTACCACACAAACTCTTTTTCTTAATTATTAGGATCCAATATTTTAATTCTTTAATTGTATTTTTAGCTTTTCGATATAATTTAACTAATTATTAAATACATAAAAGTCCATCAATCATGATTTGTTTAACCCATGCTTCTAATATTTTCCCACATGCCTAATATTTGCTTATATTTCCCATCATCTCCTTATCAATGTATTTTATATTGGTTTCATCTAAATTTTATTTTTTTCTTAGTGGAACTGAGTCAATGTATCGTGAACTAACTTTATGTATGGTGTTAGCCATTATTTTCTTTCTTCAAGTTGTTCTCTAGTTGCCCTCTCTTTCTATATTTTATGCACCGGTTTATTAGCTTAGACCTAGACATTATGAATATCTCCCTCATGTGTAGAAGGGCCAAGTTCAACCCAAGAGACTTTATTATATTTTTTGGTTATTTCTTGTTCTCCTTTATCATTGATATGTTTATCCACCTCTACATATATTGATTTCCAAATGCATCAATCATCATCCTTGAGGTTGTTTAAGTATTTTATAATTAGGAGTAACACCATGTAGTAACTAGGAAACACCATCATAATTAGGATTCATAACATCTGCATACTTTCTCTTCTTACGCACTACTTCCTTCAACCATCAAGAAGAAGGAATTTTTTAAGGACAAGGAAAATGAGGAAGATAAATTCTAAGGGAAGTATCTACAATGATATCTTTTCGATGTGGGGATGGAGAAGGATATTTATGAACGGTTAATCTATGTTTAGAGAAGATTGGGATGTTGATGGATTATGATTTAATTCAAGAGAAGTTTCAGTTTCTTCTTGCCAATATCTTTCTAGTACAACTTGGGAAGCCCAAGAAATATTCACTTACAACTTGGATTTCTTTCAATTTATAAAGAAATGGGATAGGAAAACCATAAATTATTTCACAAAATAGTGTACCACTAAAGCCATGGTAAAATATAAAATATATGCCCCACTTGAAGAGCATCTTCCAAGAATATTAAATCACATTAACATGCATATTTGACTCATACCTAACCCACATAGACACACCTCTAAATAATGGAGTCCATATTCAACAACCAACTCACATGGGACCATGTGATAATGCAAAGGATGCTCCATAACTCCTCTCAACACCAAGGATTGTAAATTTTCCATAAATGGTCTCAAATGAGTTTGTAACTTCCACCAACTTGCTCCATCTCCTTCATAAATGTCATTACAACTAACATTCCAAGTTAGCAAGGATAATTACTAATAAAATAATAATATATCTCAACAATATGGGCATGCAAGTATAAATTCTAATATTTTTGGAGATGCAACTTTAGTACTTGAGGATTACAATTAAATATAAAACTTTCCTAACAAGAATTATTAACTTACCTTCTAAGAGAAGAGGGATGATTTGTTCAGAAGGATTAGCATAACATGTGAAAATTCTTTCATCATGTTTGTCTTGTGAGAGAGGGAAAGGAGAATTAAGAGAAGGTTTACATGGGGACACTAATTACACCTACATAAAAATCATAATGGAAAAGATGCTCCATAATTCTCAAATTAACTCCCAAGGACTCTACTAATGGGTGAGTGCATGATCATGATGGGCCAAACCATGCCTCTAAGTGGCAATGAAAATACAAAAAAACCAAAGTTAAGTAACTTGACATAAAAATTTGAACATAATTTAGAAAATATGTAGGAATATAATTTGTAGTAATTTGAATTTAGATTGTAGGCTACTAGTTTTTTAAGGAAAAAAGTAAATTTAATTGTTGAAAATTTAAAATTTCAATGAAGCAGTACTATAATTTAAAAAAAAAAATTAAAAGCATGTGTCATTCTGACCAACCTAAGTATGAGAAAAAAAATTGAGTCTTTCATTATAAGTAAAGGACACATGCTCAAATGTGACACATTCTTTTTTTGTAATTTTTTTGCAAGTAAATGATTAGTTGTGAATTTTTAGTAGGAACTTTCAAAAATATTAAAAACTAATTTTACAGCCAACCTAACTTCATAAATAATATATGAAATTCAAAAAGAAAATCAACCTATAGTTTATGAAGCATAGAGTGTGATGCATCTTTTGAGTTCAAAAAATGTGAAACCATTTGAGACTTATGGATGTTTGTCAATCAACCTATCAATGAGGACTTCAGACATAGTGCATGTAGAAAATTAATAATAATTATCTATTAAATTTTAAATAAATCATATCTTATATTGGTAGAATGTTGATAATGTCCTAAATAAACCCTTTTTGTTTCATCAAATATAGATAAAATGGAAGATGTCAGCATGAAGGGCGAAGTCTGAAAAACTAAGGGAAAACTTTAAACACATTTGAGTAGTTAAATTTGTAGGTTTGACACTCCCAAGACAAATACTAAATTATTCCCAAGGCAATAATCAAGGTAATTTTTTACTTAATAAACAAATATATATTTTTTGTAGCTTGATAAAATTAATATTAATTGTAGAGTCGTAAATTGTCACCCTTGACAATTTCACACTAGGTTTTGCTCACCCCTATGTGCTTGGACCTAATTGTGCATGTAATTTCCCATTTTAGAACATCTCTTGGAAAATCAAACATGGGAAATCATTTAATATTTCCCTCAACACTTTTGATCCCCAAAAAGAAGGAATCTAGTCTAGGGCGCCCTACACCCTAGACCAACATTTTTGGCTCCAAATTTGAATATGTCAATGTTGGTAATTTATTATTTTAATTTCCAATTTAAATTATTGGCCATCGATATTTGATTTTTGAGAAATTAGAATAATTGCATATAAATACCTAGTCATTTTATCATTTCAAATCTTAAGAGAGATTATTGAGAAAATTGAAGATCCTAAAACCAATCAAGGGAAGTCAAGGGAAAAATTATCAAGATTATTACAACATTTTATCATTCAAGCATCATGTCAAGTCTCATGTGATTTTCATTCATGTTTTGTATGATTATTTTTTAACACTAACACTTGTAGGTCTTCAAATCAAATAAAGTCAAGCAAGAATTGATCCTCGAAGGTGATCAGTGTGACTTCAGTCCATCAAGGAGATCAGATATGAGTGGTGTTGTTGAAAAAAACTATCAATTCATTACTTTTCTATCAATTATCCTCTACCCCTCAAAATGATAGGCTCTTTTTTATCATCAAATTTTTCATTGTGGAGGTAGAAATACCAACACAAAGTTTGAATGAGGAAAGCCCCTATATGACACACTTCTTCCCCTCCTTTTATGTGTGCAAGTTATAGATCTGAACTGAATTGGAGGAGGACTGAAGACAATTTTCCCATTCATGTTCATCAAAACCCTACAAGTTGTTAACTCATGAAATCTACACTATCTCAACAATAGACAAAGATTCGACAACCAAACTTAGAAGGAAGAAGCTACATATCAGGGACCTCAGGCTTGTGAAAGAATATTTAGGATCTAGATCCCCCATCTAGGGAGTCCTTGTACCCTGGACTAGTAAGAATAAACTCAGATTTACATGATAGGTGCATTTGTGTCTACTCTCCTCATTTCTAAAACTAAAATTTGTCTATTTTTTTCCATTTTGTCATAATTCATAATAGAACATTGCATTTTCATAATTTACATAGTCATATAATTGCATCACATCAAAAATCCAATTTCTAAGACCCTCAATGAATTAGATTCAAGGTTGATTGGCTCACCTTTTAGGTTGCAAGTCAATATCATTCCCTTGTCGATCTTGATTCTAATGTTTGTTAGAAAAGGCTTGATCCTAGTCATCTAGACATTGGACATAGGATCCCTTTTTCTATGAATCATTTTGGAAAACTTGACATATTTACATTATATACCTTCTAAAATCTAAAGTATATCATCCTAGATCTGAGTTTAATCATACATTTTTTTCATTCATCATTTAGGCATACACCATTTCATAAAAAACATTGAAAAAATAAAAAACTTGCATAGCATTTTGCATTTAAAGTTCAAATAGGGTTAATTTCAGTCATCATAAGTTAGATCTACATCATAATTAAATTTAAAAATCTACATTAGGTCATATTAGATCTGAAATCAAATTTGAAAGTGTTCAAAGCTTTCATTTAGGCATATGCATATAGTGAAAAAATTGAAAAAGTGCATTGTTATTGTTGAAAAAAGAAATTCGGTTTTTCATTTCTAGATTTCACAAGTTAGGATCAGTGAATTTCTACATTTATAATTTGAAAATTGCATTTATTGGTTGAAAATTTTGAATATTGTTTGCATACTTGCATGTCACATTTCAAAATCACAAATCTATTGAATTTTCTAGATATATTTTTTTTTATCAAACCCGCATAGTCACAAAGTAGGACACTTAAACATTGTAGCACACATCCAAACTTTGATTTTTATAAAAGAACCTCCTAGAATAGGGCATCCTTCTACCCTAGACCAGTTATATTCAACTAAATTTTAGACCACATATTTGTTTCAATGTCTTTTTTATGGATTTTCTTTCTGATTTTGTATCCTATCTAATTTTGTTGTGCATCACTCATTTGATACATAGGGAAAATAACATGTTCCATTTTCAAAGATGTCATTTTGATATGGTAACATTGTTGGAAGTTTGGAGATGTTGGAAGCTTGAGTTGTTTGTAAGTTTCTTGGGTGTTGTCATTGATGTCAACCCCTTGTATAAATAATTTTAGAATGGATGGTATTGATGTCAACACATATTGGTGTTGTCATTGATGTCCTGCTTCAAGATAGTTGCAGAGGTTGTTGGCCTGATGTGTGTTTGCAGAGAATGTTATAATTGGAAATTTTTGCATATTGCAGATGTTTTAGATGTGTTGTAGTGATGTTAGTAACATTTTTGATGAAGTTGGTTCACTTGGTTTCCAAGTTCTTTTGAGAAAATTTGAATAAAAGAGAGTTCAGTGTGACAAAGTGGTGTTCAGTGTTTTGCTCCACATTTCTTCATGGATTGGATGTGATGATCAAAAGTGTTCAAAGATTTCATATCTAGAGCTTTAGGTTTTGGATCATACTGCAGTGGAAGATGTGTTTGACAATATGCATGTTTGGTGAAATAGGGTGTTTGGGAGAAATGAGATTGCTCCACATTTATCCACAGGAAAAGTTTTTATGTTACAGATCTAGGAACAAGATTATGATGTTTGTATCTACCTTCCCTTGAAGTTTTATGTGTTGTGGTGCTTTGCAAAGTTTCTTGGTGTATTGGATGTTTGTGCCAATGTGTTTGGTTGCATAGAATGAAGGCGTTCTTGAGTTTCAGGTGGTTGTAGTAGTTGTGCAAAATATTCTGATGATGCTGAAATATTTTGAGATGCTGTATGGATAGTTTGGAATGTTGCAGTGTGGTCTACGAGATGTTTTCGGACCTTGAGAGGTGTGTTTGGAGTCTCTTGTTAGTGTTAGTGCGGGTTTGGTTGACCTAACATGCTAGCACTAATTAAATAGGATATTTTTTTTTGAGGAAGTGTTGAGAAGCATGTTTATGTAGATTTAGGTCCCAATTAAGTAGTAGTGTGGTTTGGATTCACTTCTTTATATTGTGGAAGTGTTTGCTACCGACCTATTTGGTGTTGCATAGTTGAGGTGTACATGTTTCCTTAAGGACAACCTAATTAAGATTGTTTTAGGCCGTGATGGTATGAATGTAAGGAGAATTATTGTGTGGATTAAGAGTAGAGTGTGTGATGAAAAATATGTGAATGTGATCAAGGGTGATGATCTGAGTGTGATCCTTAATTCCTTTGAATTCTTGATGTAGTGAGTAGAAGGTGTCTATATTTTAGTCTATTTGATGAGTTGTTTTTGCTTCAGTGGAACTGTACCTTCAACATATGAGAGATGCATTGTTAGTAGTTCAGTTTGGTAGTGATCCATTAGCAATGAGTCTTTCTTTATCTTTTTGGGTGGTGAGCCCTTGGCAGTGAGCCTTATTATATTTGGTGTTGTAATTCATATATTAGTGAGCTAATCCTCACTATGGTTTTTTCCTTATTGGGTTTTCCACATAAATATGGTGTTCTTATGTGTTTGGATTTGTTTGCATTACTGTTTCATATGTTTACATTCTGCTAATGCATGATAAGGGTTTAATGGTTGTTAAGGGTTTAAGGGCTAATGCAAATCTAAATGTTAATGAGGGTGTTTGATATTTTAAAGTATACAATTGATTCACCCCCTCTTAGTTGTCTTGTGAATTTAAAAAATACATGGATTGTATAGCTATAATTTTCATACACGTACGAGAAAATTTTGAAGAAACAAAATAAAATCATTAACAATCATGAAAATCATGTTGATTCTTCTCCCAACATCTCCCCTACTTGTGAGAGTTTTTTGGTACAATAGGATGAAATCATTGATACTCATGACAATTATGTTTGTTCTTCTCTCGATATCTCATCTCCTTGTGAAGGTATCTTGGTGTTAGAGGATTCAATCATTGAGCATCACATAGAATTATGTTTGTTCCTCTCCCTTAACCTTTCCTTCTTGGCAGGATATTGTTGCATAAGAAGACGATTCAATAATTAATATATTTATTTCAAAAGACAGTAAGATGGATTACATAGATGAAGATGCTAAATTGATATTAGATCCCCCATTGATAGAATATCATCAACAAGTGATTAACTCAATTGAGGTTATGAACACACAATTGACTATTAGATCTCCTTTATTTATTGGACCTCATAAAACTCCTCTAATTATTGCACCTCCTCAATCATCTCTCATTATAGGACCTCCAAAACCTCATGGCCATATCCTTAACTTTGCAAAATAACTCACTAGTAATCATAAGCAACAAGATGTGTCAAAACAACCAAGTTATCACACACATAACACTAGAAATAATAAGAAACCAAAAAATCACCAACATCCATCCCATTAACTCAACCATATATCCCACCCCCACCTAGTTTCCTCAGCATAGTGATAAAGAATATGATCTTGTTGAGCAACTTCGTAATACTCTAGTAAAGATTTATGTTTGGGGCTTGATTCAAACATCACCTACATACCACTAGATGCTCCAAGAAGATTTATGGAAGATTGGTGCCTCAACTTCTATCAAACCAAATGATGTAGCCACCTTTTTTGATTGTATGTGTAACGCCCTGCCGTGGAACTCGAAAAATGTTATGACATTCTCAGAAAACAACTGATTAATTTTTTTTTTTAAAACAGATAACATGTGACAACAACAACCATAAACATTTCAAGGTTCCACAACTACACTACTATGAATAACAATAATATAATACAATAGCCATATAATTAACTTACTCAAGAGAAGTCATGTCCAGATAAATATATCAATAAGAGTTTACATATGACAATCGAGATTATATCAAATCTCAAATTAATACAAATAGATACAAGGCATCACATGCACATCATGAGTGTAATTCAATAAATAATGAGATAAGGAAAAGAAGACGTCCACTCCATGAACTCGCCAAAGGAACTAAACTCCACAACCACTGTGCAATCTGGTTCTAGCCAAGGAAACCCGTCATGAACCAAATACCTGTAGGGGACCCAATGGAGTTGTGGCACGTTCCTCCCAACTGTGTGGAGCTCGAAATCCCACCCCCCGTGCTAGGAGATAGAACAAGTCCTCAAATCAAACTGACCTCACAAAGAATCAAATACAATTACAAGGTTGACTCACATGACAACTCAAGAACCAGTCAAAGACAACAATAAACTGCATACAAAAACTCCCAGTACCTTAGTTAAGGTTTTCACATAAATACCAACTTCCGAGAGGTTACCCATGCAACCACATCTAGGATTCAACCTTATCAAAAGCCATTCCTCCTAAGGTGCAACTCCTCATAAAGAAAAAACAAGAAGACAACATGCATGCAACATGAACTTCTTACCCAAGGACCTATAGTCAACCGATCCAATAAATAACCAAAGTAACAAAGCATTGCAAAACTTTCGCAAGCACGTACTCATATAATAAGATACAACATTTTCCCAAATAGTAATACCTAGACATAATGTGAGAGATCCACGTTTCCCACAAAGATCTGAACAAGGTAAAATTGAGCAAAGATCACATTACCAATAGATAATCAACAAGCATGCCATAAATTAGTAACAATAAAAAAACCTTTGGGACAACATAAACCAAGACCCATCCATAATCAAGAAAATAACACAACCTAGGGAAAGCATTTTAATTAGAATTTAACGAATTTTAACATAAGATTTTAATTCGTACAAGACAATCTCAAAGCTTTAGAACATTGAACTAACAAACATAAATAGTCTCATATTGACATTCTATTATCCAAAATCTATTAACGATTATATCACCAACAATAACATTTATTCTAACTTTTAAAACTAATTGATACAATCCATGATTTTAATATCTTTTCATAAAATACATTTTAAATATTGCGACCGACTTAATTAATACAATTTAACCATTCATATAAGATATTAACAAATCAAGAATATCAACCATAATACAAATTAAATAGAGAATACAATAAATGTATTAATGCACCTATATTAATGATTATAATATAGATTATTATTATTTATAATAATATATATTATAAATCAAAGTAGTATTAATTCAATTGATAATTTCAATTTACAATTTTCAAACATAAAATATAAAACACTTATTTATTTATTGTATCCAATTTGTGAGTAAAATTAAATTAAAATTTCTCTATACAAAACTTAATAAAAATAGTTATAATAATCTAATTTATGCAACTACCTCATTTCTACATTTATACACAAGTTAAATTTAATAAAAGTTTGCATTAAAATTACCATTACTTATAATAACTAAACTTCTAAACAATAATATGATTTAAGGAAGATCTTATTTAGAATCTAACACATATATTCTAAGTGTCAATTTAAAAGAGATAAACCTAAATCGACATCCATCTATTGTTGACCTAAAACCGGATAACTCAAAACTTAGCCGATATCGATGAGGTGACTAGACCATAACTTAAAGTTAATGGTTGCAAAAGACATGCAACCACCTCCGCGGAGAGGGGAAGGAACTCAACGTTAACACATAGTTCATCATCGACATCAGGGTTAGCAATAGCGACTGAAGGCATCTTAGGGTGAATCTTGGCTTCACCAGAGGAATGCAATCAGCCCCAAAGCGACATAGTAAATTCCAAGGGTGCGGATACAGATACTCATTGCCATGCAGGTTCCTTCCATAGGTGGCTTAATGAAGCATTAGGCCAAGTGACCAAAACGATGAAGGCTTATTTGTTTCCGGAATGATACCTTAGTAAATGGTAATAGAATTAAATAAACCAGTTCACTGCCATATTTGTTAAATAATTCCCCACAAAAGGATAAACTGCTACTTCAAACATACCAGTCCAAAAATACCGATTCCTGTAACTGTTAAAATTATCTCAGGTAGATGATTTGCCACATCAAACAGACCATGCAATGCGCGTGCTTAATGAATGACTCCTTTTGAAAAGATGACTTATTGCATCGAGTATACCATACAAGAATGCCCCATACCAGTTTGCTATACATTTCAAAACAAAACCCAGTGTTTGTGCAAACTTCAAGCTCTTAGGAAATTGATGGTCATTCTAAGGTTCGGTCTACTACAGAACAAAGAGATTTAATATTAGAGTGGATTCTTTTAAAAGCTATACACTATGGTCCAAACAATATATAGGTTACACGGGACAAGGAAAGAATCAAGGCACGGCTGGGTCGAGCATGCAACTCCAAAGAAAGACAGATATTTCACTAGACCATGGCAACAATAGAGACAAATACATCACAACAAAGAAAAAATGCAAATAACCAAAGATCTACACACCCTATACGCAATCAACATGTAAACAACGTTCAAGGATCGACAAAAGATTACAGAGGAAGACACTGTAACTACAGATTTAGTGCATGCATCAGACATTTAAAGAGATCAACCATGTTTCAACTTCTATAATTTGTAACCTCCATCAATAATACTATTTTCATTTTCTACATTCAGTCGAGATATCATTGCATTTATTCAGATTCTAACATGTTTTCATTTTTCTAAGGTGTAGCAGAGTTTGAAGATGAAATCTTCACAACAAAATTTACATGTTCATAATAAATATAATTTGGAATTTAACAAGATAAGAACCTGAAAGCGTTTCCTTAAAAACGGAGGATGAACATAGCAAAAACCCCGCAGATTCAAACTTTCTACTTTCTACAATCAGAACACAATCTTTAACACAATTTGCAGCTTCTATGATCAATTCCTCAAAACCAAAATTTTTAGAAAATATCTTTTGAAAACAATCTTTCTACTTCCTATTGTTCGAATATCAAAACTGTCTTTTTAAGAATGATCTTTTTCCCCATTATATCCTTTTTCCATTATTCCTAAGTCTCAATTTTAACTTTCAATTTCAGCATGCAACACATGCATTAAACTCAACACACACAACAGATTAACAAGATATTTCAACTTAAGATCACAACTCAAAGTTCTATTTTCGAAAAGTAAAATTGAATAATGAAATCAATTTACAATTAAATGCTCTTTTCAAAACAAGATATTTTAATATTTTAATTTAATATAATAAACTAAAAATATCTTCTTTAATTTAATTATATCATTAAATCATATAAAGCAACATTAATATTAATTAAAACATTAAATTAATATAGATTAACATAATAAATGCATTATAAACTCAACATTAACAAACGACTACAATCATACGACGAACAAGTGACACGACATGAGGGTAACGATATATACTCGTTCTTTTCAAAATGATGGCTAAGGATAAAGGACAAGTCTATCTCCCATCGATAATTCCATTGGGTCATGGCACGCTCAGACCTGACAAGCAGGTGGAGTCGATGCTTGTACCCGAAAGTTGCATAACCCTACACAATTAATCCAATAACATGTATAAATATGAAAACACACCGTGGAGAAGAATTGTGATGTAGCAAGGCACTCACTGATGAGTACTGCTAAATCGTCTCCTTCACCAACTGACGTAAACATATAACTAATATAATATCATCATGTATAAAATAGAACAACATAGCTAATCATCATAAAATTTCATCTCATGAAAGTAAACATCACATCATAAGGTAAAGTGTATCATCAATTGAGTTTCACAATTGGTCATTTAAACCATGACATAATGCATCAAAGTAACATGGTGTTAAACGTCTAACTGCTAATAGTATCACAAAACAGCTAAAATAAATGTGTCATCAGGAGGGTCACTACAGTATGCAAGTGACAAAGCTGGATATTACATTCCATCAACATGAACTACCCTCGCTCGAGATAAAAAATGAAGCTTTAATGGTAATTGGTAATTATTAATAAAGTTGGGGTTAGACATAATCTCATAGATAATGGATCATATCTTAATGTTTGTAGCATTGATCTTCTAGGTAAATTTGACGTGGATAAGAAGCTCATAGAACCTAATGATCTTTCTATTTGTGGCTTTGATAATGTTAGTAGCCAACCATTAGAGATAATCACACTACCCATTAAGTTAGGGCCCATGGTTTTTCATACCCCTATCCATATCATTTCAAGACCACTTTCATATAATATTATCCTTAGTAGACCATGGATTCATGCCATGAAGGGAGTCATGTCTACTCTTCATCATGAGATGAAGTATGAAAATAATAACAAGATATATACGATAAAATTGGATGAACAAATTTATAATTCACAAGTTGAAGTCGACCATAACACTTCAAAATATCTTAATAATTTGATCCTAACTTCAAAGGTAGAGCCTATACATGTTGAATATTGTATCTCACCTATAACAAAAATCTTAGATGATGATTGGGGTTCATTAGATTTTACACCCTTCTTTGTAGGAGAGTGCAAAATCTCACAATCTACTCATAAAGATTCTTGGGTTTCATTTGATCAATCTAGTTCTACATCAACAAATTCAAAAACATCACCCCTCGATGGTGATGGGGTTTTTTTAGCTTTCATACCTTGTGTGTTGATGATGCCCAACTTTAAAAAACAAAAATAGGATTTGCATTCTTTCGAAAGAACCAATTCTTATCATAAGCATTTAGATAAGACTTCTTCATCGGAGTTAGAAAAGTGTTATGAGATTGGATGCAAAATTATTCCTAAAAATAAATATGATGAAAACATAGAACAAAATGATAAGGATCAAGTAAATTCTATACCATAATTTTCTAAAAAGGGTTTAGGTTTCCACCCTCTGTTCTCATCTTCATCTCGTGCTCCATCATTTATTTTATTTATGACTTCTTGTGATAAGCAAGCAAGTCTTTCTCACAAGAGAAAAGAATGTCTTATACTACTTATCCTATACCAAAGAAAGAGCATATTTTTTTGAGGCTTATCAAAATCTGCTTGATTACTCTCCCCCCTCCAACACAAAATAAATTTAATAGCAATAACTCTTTTTGTGCATATCATCAAGTGCATGGTCATTCCACTAATGAATGTCGGGCCTTGAGTAGTAAAATACAACAACATAGTGATTGTGGTGCTCTTCCATGTGATGATGCACCTAAGCCATTTGAATAATAATGATCTCTTCTATGGTGTATCTCCTCACTATGTGGCATTTGTAGCTTTAGGTGTTTTTTCATTGCCATTCATGGTGGTCCAATCTTACATGCAACCAAATTTTCCATGGTACTAGCACAATAGTATCTAGTGTAGTTGTTCTTGTCTCTACACTTGGGGGGCAAGGATGACTAGTTTTGGAAGGTGTGTATTATTTCAAGGATCCCCTCTTATTTCATTAAAATACCAACATAGCAAGTATGTTTAAATTTTAAGGGGGGTATATTATCCCTACCCATTCCATAGATGTCTTGTGAGATTTGACTTATTGGCATACCCATTTGGTGGTGGTTTTTTTTTGTAATTCCCCCTAAGGCATGGTTATCAATTTGTCCCCAATTAAGTTAAACTTTATACATCCCTTGAGGTGATTTTCATCCCCTACAATGTTAAACAGTCCCCCGCGACGTTAATCTTTTATGCACTCCTTGAAGAATTGATTGGAAATAGAGTACTAACCCATTCGATGGATGATGTTTGGTATTTGAGATAAATTTAAGATCAAGGTCTCTTTGCTTTACTGAATCAAATCCTTTTTAGCACTAACCCTTGTGTTTTCGTTTTTTATGTATTCTTCATGTTTGCATTTTGTTGGTATCGTGTTTGTTTGCATTTTTGTTATTGTCTCTATGTTATGTTTATGTTGTGTATCTTCATTGTGTATGCTTCATGTTTTCCATGTTGCATTGCATATCATACATGTGTGTTCCTTTGTCCTTATGTTGTCTTGCCATAGGATCTTGAATCTTGGGGGCTTGTGCGCTTCCCCTAGATTTAGTGTCATCCCATCTCTTAAATATTTGGATATAATTGAACCCCTCTTGACATATTATGCTTCGTGTTTTCCATGCTGCATTGCATATCATACATGTGTGTTCCTTTTTACTTATGTTGTCTTACCATAGGATCTTGAATCTTGGGGACTTGCGTGCTTCCCCTAGATTTAGTGTCATCCCATCTCTTCAAAATTTGGATATAATTTAACCCCTCTTGACATATTCTTATATTAGTCTGAGTTTGAACGTAATTTCACACTCTCACTAAAGTGGGGGCTAAATATAGCATCGTAAATTATCACCCTTGACAACTTCACACTAGGGTTTGCTCCCCCTTATGTGCTTGGAGCTAATTGTGCACCTAATTTCCTAATTGTGTGTTTAATTGCCCATTTTAAAACATCTCTTGAAAAATCAAACATGTGAAATCAAAGTATGCATTTAATATTTTCCCCTGACACTTTTGATCTTGAAAAAATAAGAATCTAGTCTAAGGTGCCTTGCACCCTAGACCAACATTTTTGGCTTCAAATTTGAATATGTCAGTTTTAGTAATTTGCTATTTTAATTTCCAATTTCAATTGTCGACCATCAATATTTGATTTTTGATAAATTAGAATAATTGCATATAAATACCTAGTCAATTTTTCATTTTAAATCCTAAGATAAATTATTGAGCAAAATGAAGATCCTAAAATCATTCAAGGGTAGTCAAGGGAAAAATTATCAAGATTATTATAGCATTTTTTCATCAAGCATCATGTCAAGTTTCATGTGAGTTCCTTTCATTTTTTGTATGCATTTTATTTTTGAACACTAACACTTGTAGGGCTTCAAATAAAATCAAGTCAAGCAACAATTGATCCTTGAAGGTGATGAGTGTGGCTTCAATCCATAAAGGAGATCAAATTTGAGTGGTGATTTGCATAAAATTGTCAATTCATTACTTTTTTATCAATTAGCCTCTATCTCTCAAAAGGATAAACTCTCTTTTATCACTTTTTCCATTGTTGAGGTAGAAACACCAACACAAGGTTTGACTAAGGCAAGCCCTATATATGGCACAAATCTTCCCCTTCTGTTATGCATGCAGGTTATAGATTTGAGGTGAATTAGAGGAGGATTGAAGACAATTTTATCATTCATGCATCAAAACCCTACAAGTTGACAACTCACAAAATTTGCATTATCTCAGCAAGAGACAAAGATCTGACAATCAAACTCAGAAGGAAGAAGCTACAAACTAGGGACCTCAAGATTGTGAAAGAAGATTTAGGATCTAGGTCCCCAGTCTAGGGCGTCCTTGCACCCTAGACCAACAAGAATGAACTCAAGTTTACATGATAGGTCCATTTGTGTCTACTCTCCTTATTTTTGGAACTAACATTTGTTTGACTATTTCTAGCTTGTCATAATTCATAACAAAACACTACATTTTCATAATTTACATAGTCACATCATTGCATCACATAAAAAATCTAATTTCTAAGGCCTTCAAATAATCAAATCCAAGGTTAATTGACTCACCTTTTAGGTTGCAATTCAATCTCCCACCCTTGTCGATCTCAATTCTAATGTTTGTTAGAAAGGGCTTGATCCTAGTGATCTAAACATTGGACGAAGGATCCTCCTTTTCTTACAAAGGATTAATATAAAAATATATATAAACTAACAATGTATATATATATATATATATATATATATATAATATAATATAATATAATATATTATATTAGTATATATTAATGGGTATGTGCAGGATCATCATGGAAAAAATAGGCCCTTAAGTGGCAATGAAAATTCAAAAAAATAAGAGTTAGGCAACTTGACGTAAATATTTGAATAATTTATCTATATTATTTCAAAAATATGTAAAAATAGAATTTTTGGAAAATTGAATGTAGTTTCTAAACTACTAGGTTAATTTTTCTAAAAAAAAATCTATTTGGTGAAAAATTGAAATTTCAATGCAGTAGTACTTAAATTTCAGGGAAAAAATAAGAAGTAGGTGTCTGTTTGACCACCCTAACCATAATAAAATGATAATATTTTTTTTTAATATTTTAGATATAAGTAGAGGACTCATGTTTGGATGTGATGCATATGTTTTTGTAATTTGTTTTTAAGTAAATAATTAATGAATTTTTTATTACAAATTTTAAAAAATATAAAAACTCGTATGTCTGACCACCTTAACTTGGTCAAAACTTCATGAAAATCATTTTTTTAAAAATCCTATAGTATGCAAAGAATACAATGTGACACATGTTTTGGATTCAAAAAATGTGATACCGTTTGAAAGCTATAGATGTTTTTCTATCGGGCTATCAATCAGGACTTTAGTTGTAATTCTAATAGAAAATGAATAATAACTATTTATTAGATTCAAAGTAAAGTATAATTTATATTGGTAGAAATCTGAGAAGATCCTTTACAAACCCTTTTCGTTTCATTAATTTTGGGTAGAATAAAAGTCGTCAGCCACATGGGCGAAGTTTGGAAAAGCAAGGTAAGTTGTTAAACACATTTTTCATGTTGACTTCTTAGGATTGGAAGGTCTGAATCAAATTCCAAAGCAAGACTGAGCCTAATTCCTAGGTGTTAAATTTTGTGTCATCATATTGAATATCCAATTTGAATTCGATATCTGATATATTTTAGATATGAGTTTTAAAAACTTTATCGAATTTTTAATATATGATAATTTCAAAAATTCAATAAAGTTTATAATTTAATTAATATAATATACAATATAGTTTATAATGTAATATATAATATACAATTTATGATAATATTTTGCCGAATTATGTATTTAATATATAATATATTATATTATTATGTATAATATTTAAATATTATTTAAACATTTTAGTTAATCTATAAATATTTAGATATATATATATATATATTACTAATATATAAAATATTTAAATATTATCTCTTTCCCCCTCTCTCTCTCTCCACCTCTCTCTCTCCCAAGTCTCTCACTCAATCACTCCTATATCTCTCCCCTCTACCCTCTCTCTCTCTCTCTCAACCCTAAACCTCCTCTCTCTCCCTCTCTCCCTCTCTCCCTCCCTCTCTCCCTCTCTCCTTCCC
>CM021100.1:901984476-902001494 GCA_007115665.2 Sequoiadendron giganteum | reverse complement strand
TCCCCCTCTCCCTCTTCTTCTCTCACTCTCCCACTATCCCTCTCACTCTCCCTATGTCCCTCTCCCTCTCTCTCTCTCCCTCTCTCCCTCTCTCTCTCCCTCCCACTCTCCCTCTCTCCCTCTCCCTCTCTCAATCTCCCACTCTCTCACTCTCCCTCTCTCCCTCAACCCTAAACCCTCTCTCCCTCTCTCCACCTCTCCCTCTCTCTCCTTTCCTCTCCCTCTCACTCTCCTCCCACTCCCTCCCTCTCTCTCTCTCACTCCTCACTCTCCTGCCCACTTCCTCCCTCCTCTCCCTCTCCCCTCTCCTCTCCTCTCCTCTCTCTCTGCCTCCCTCCCTCTATCTCTCCCTCTCCCTCCCCCTCCTCTCCCTCTCACTCTCTCAATCTCCCTCTCTCCCTCTCCCTCTCTCCCTCAACCCTAAACCCTCTCTCTCCCCCTCTCCCTCTCTCCATATATCCCTCTCCCTCTCTCAATCTCCCACTCTCCCACTCTCTACCATTAACCCTTAGGTCTATGTGGGCACAAATTGGATATCAGATTTGAATCAAATATCCAATTTTTAAAACTCTGATGTGTAGAGCTCAGATGCAAGCACATGAATCATTTGGACACGACAATTAGCTTGTTTTTATCAGAGTTCTATTCAGTGCGAGTGGGATCAATGCGAGTCAAGTGAGTGGGTGGATACATGGGTTCCACAGTATCTAACTCCTTTATCTCAAACTATATCCATGATAAATGACACAGTGGAAATTTCAATTGATTATGACCGGCTTTCAGATCTACTACAACCAAGACATGTTTTTGTATTTGTTGCATCGCAGGGGAATGAAGAGAGATAAGAATACTGGTTGGCTCGATGTTTGCGGGTAAAGCACAAGCTAACACAATTGATGGAAGATGATGATGGGTTCATGTATCCTATAGGTTCAGTTGTGGTTGCAAGAACTTGGTTGTGAACATACTTGATTAGAAAGAATGGCATACCTGCATTTGAAGACTACGAGAAACACAAAACCATTCTCATGTATTCACACCTTGTTATAGCAACAAATGTTAAGTTGTTGAAGCATCATGCCAAACCAAAGACAAAACAACTATGGACACTTAGTAATGTTGATCATGAAGCAATATTGGATACTCTTAAGCAAAGATATGACCCTTCAGGAACACTTGGATAGCATATTCAAGAATGGAAGGTACAATGCTTAGGTTCATTATGCTTAAGTTCATTAGTTTTCTTTATTTAATACTGATATTTTTTATACTATTACAATGTAGGTGTCTTTAATAGTGATATTTTGTATGTACTTTTGGGATATTTTTGGCACGATTGATCATGGACCTGCTACAACAATAGCCAGCTCTGATCCTTTCAGAGAGGTATGTGACAGATTACAATAATATAGATTGGTTATTCAAAGCATCTTTTATAGTTTGCATTACCATCTCATCATCATTTAGGTCATTTAGAATAATATATATTGGTTATTCTAATAATATTTTATAGTTTGCATTACCAATTCATCATCATTCAGGTTGTTTAGATTAATATAGATTTGTTAGTCTAAGCATCTTTTTTGTTGTGACAATATAGATTTATCATTTGACAAATTTTGCGATATTCCTGGCACGATTGATAATGGACTTGCTGCAACAATAGGAAACTTTGATCCTTTTAGAGAGGTATGCGACAGATTACAATAATATAGATTGGTTATTCTAAGCATCTTTTCTATTGTATGTAGTTTAATTGCTACCTTGATGGTTTGTACAGGTGCTTGTCACTCCAAAACATCAACATACTACTCTTCTGGAAGACTGTGCCCTGAATGCCTCCAATAGGAAAATTTTGAAATGTGAAACAATGTAAAAAGGTCATAACTGTGTATAGGCATAATCTATATCCAGTAATGTCTTTTGAAATATGGGTCAAATGTTTGGCATTGTATAAAGGGTATGTTTAAAATGTAAAGAGATTTTTGTACTTAATTGAGCTACAACCAGAGGTTTTATTCCTAGTTCTTTCCTTTCGGTATGCTCATTTGAACCAGGTTTTGTAATATCTCCTATTTATAGATAATAAATTATAATGGCTTGCCACTTTTTCCAAAAACAAAAATGTAAAAAGTTCATGTGAAGGTCATTTCTCATGTAATTGATTCTTTGATCTAGCAAAGTGGAAACAATGTATTTGGGTGTGCATGATGTTGAAGTTGATTGGGTAAGAGTTTTCTGATGTAAGAGCTAGGTAGCTTTAAACAACACAATTACAATTAAAGATGATTTAAACTCCAATTTGATCGTCAAAACCAAGCATGGGTGCAAATTCACTCCCCAAACCTTGCCACACCCTATAAACTCCTCAAACACATCTATTAGGACTTGTAGGAGCTTGATCCAACCTTAAAGCTTGCTTCCCCCACATTTCATTGACATTAGCATGTTGTAACCACCATTTTTCACCTAATTTCACTCATTTTTTCCATGCATGATAACTCACCAACTCAACTACAGACCTTTCCAGCTCTTTAAACCCACATATTCACCTTATACAATCCTAATAACATCTACCATGGCCATACCATCGAGCTACATACCGTACAATAAATGGTATGGCCTTTAGCACTTTGGACTCTTAAGGGAAACCGTTGGTCCAATGTAGCTCAGAGTGATTCAGCGTATTTGGGTGCAAAAGAGGACCATCCCTAGCATAAATGTATCCATCGAGATGTGTTGGAACAGTCTATTTGGTCGTACGAGTTAGAGAATGAAAGTTGCACTACTTTGCAACTTTACACTACTTGCATCTGACAACTTTTCCCTCAACTGAAAACTCATCACCATGGGAAAACGCCTTTGAGATAGCAAAAACCAAGAGAGGTTATTGTAGATGGTCCCAACACAATCCCATAGCCTTAGATGGAGAGTCTGTAAGCATCATAGTTTTTGAGAAATATGCCTTCAAAGATTGCTTCATTTTAGCACTTTGGACTCTTAAGGGAAATCGCCAGTCCAATGTAGCTCAGAGTGATTCAACGTATTTGGGTGCAAAAGAGGACCATACCTAACATAAACGTACCCATCTGGATGTGTTGGAATAGTCCATTTGGTCATATGAGTTGGAGAATGAAATTTGCACCACTTTGCAATTTAACACTACTTGTATCTGGCAACTTTTTCCCTCAACTAAAAATTCATCACCACGGGAAAACACCTCCGAGATAGAAAAAACCGAGAGAGGTTATTGTAGATGGTCACAAAATGATCCCATATCCTAAGACGAAGAGTCTTTTAGCATCACGGTTTTTGAGAAATAGCCCTTCAAATATTGCTTCCTTTTAGCACTTTGGACTCTTAAGGGAAATTGTCGGTCCAATGTAGCTCAAAGTGATTCGGTGTATTCGGGTAGAAAAAAGGACCATCCCTAGCATAAACGTACCCATACAGACATTTTGGAATAGTCTTTTTGGTCGTATGAGTTGGAGAATGAAAGTTGTACCACTTTGCAACTTTACACTGCTTGCATTTGGCAACTTTTCCCTCAACTAAAAAACTCATCACCACAGGAAAATGCCTCCAAGATAGAAAAAATCGAGAGAGGTTATTGTAGATGGTCCCAACATGATCCCATATCCTTAGACAAAGAGTTTGTAAGAATCACGATTTTCGAGAAATAGCCCTCCAAAGATTGCTGCCTTTTAGCACTTTGGACTCTTAAGGGAAATCGCTGATCCAATGTAGCTCAGAGTGATTTGGTATATTTGAGTGCAAAAGAGGACCATACCTAGCATAAAAATATCCATCCAGATGTGTTGGAATAGTCTATTTGCTTGTATGAGTTGGAGAATGAAAGTTGCACAACTTTGCAACTTTTCTCTCAACTAAAAACTCATCACCACGGGAAAACATCTCCTAGATAGAAAAAATTGAGAGAGGTTATTGTAGATGGTACCAACATGATCTCATATTCTCATATGGAGAGTCTGTAAGCATCACGGTTTTTGATAAACAGGCCTTTGAAGATTGCTGCCTTTTAGCACTTTGGATTCTTAAGGGAAATCGTCAGTCCAATGTAGCTCAGAGTGATTTGGCGTATTTGGGTGAAAAATAGGACCATCCCTAGCGTAAAAATGCCTATTTAGACGTGTTCGAATAGTTCATTTGGTTGTACAAGTTGGAGAATGAAAGTTGCACCACTTTGCAACTTTACATTGCTTGCATCTGACAACTTTTCCCTCAACTGAAAACTCATCATCATGGGAAAAGACCTCCGAGATAGAAAAAATCGAGAGAGGTTAGTGTAGATGGTCCTAACATGACCCCAAAGCCTCAGACGAAGAGTCTGTAAGCATCACTATTTTTGAGTAACAGTCCATCAAAGATTGTTACCCTTCTACACTTTGGACTCTTAAGGGATTTCACTGATTGAACGTAGCTCGGAATGCTTTGGCCTGTTTGGGTGCAAAAGGGCACCATACCTAACATAAAAATACCCATACGAACATGATGGAATAGTCGATTTGGTCATACGAGTTGTAGAACAAGAATTATTGATGCCCTTACAAGTAGTTTTCAACCTCCAATCGAACTCCAACATTGATTTTTGTGCGAAAAAAAGCCATGAGACCATAGCTTGTTGTGAAAAACTAGTCAAAATCCTTTATTTCAACCCTACCACAACTTCTAGACTCCTATCTTGCAATTCCCTTTACAATTTTAATAATTTGCCTTCAAAAGTCTACATGGCAATTTTGACAATTTTGAAGCAAGAATGCATTTTTGGCATATTGGACCCCTAGACTCAAAAATTCAACTTAATACACCTTAAATGGTCTTCATTGACCATATTTAGTATAAATAGATCAAACCTAACCTATCAACCTATCAACCTTCAAATGTGTAATCTTGCAAATAGTAGATTAGGTGGGAAACTAGAGAGGAAGAGTTGATGGTGAGTGGCCTAGTGAAGGCTAGAGAAGAAGAGTTTGAGGAATATGGTGGTAGGACAGGGGATTTTCCTTGGTTGTAATATTTGGTTGTGTGGTATATGTATGCTACTATGGGGATGGTTCTAACCATAAAGAACCTGAGAAAGATTGTGAAGAGAAGAGTTCAAGGGCAAAGATACATGTCTAGTTGGCAAAAGCTTATGGAAGAGCATGAAATAGAGATACTAATGTATGGACGTTTAGCTTTGTGTACTAAATTTTTATGTGCAGGTTTCAAATCTTGGGAAACACCATTTGTAGGTGTCAATGAAGACAAATAGCAGCAAGAAGATCCATTTGAGAGGGATCAAGTATGGCAAGACCAAGACAACGCAAAGCATGAAAGGTATAAAATCCCTCAGATGAAGATTTTCATGCAAGTGACTTGGAGTGGGTTTGAAGGGATTGTGAAGAAGATAGGAGTAGACCTATGGAGTGATTTATGGGGCATAAATCTTTTGTACCCGGGGAGTATGGTGCAGGAGCACCTAAAACATGTAAGATTTCATGAATTGACAAGGCCATTCCTCCTTCTGTATAGGTTGTACCTCAGAGGAATAGGCATGAACTAGATAGGGGTAGGTGTAGGGAAATTTTTTTAGGTGTGATAATGGGATTAGAGTGGTCTGAGAAGGCTTCCCTGTTAAGAAACACAAATTTTTGTGCCTTTTGAGTAAGGCTAGAAAGTGAGTTTTTGAGAAGTTGAATGAAAATAGGTTGGAACTTGTTGGAAACTGTTGGAACAAGTGTATTTAATGGTGTTTAAGAGGTCTGAGTGATTAAGAGTAACCCAAGAAGATTAAAAGTGTGAAACCCTAGTTGGAAGGGGCAAAAATAAGGGAAAATTGGTGATTTTACAAAGAAAGTGTAAGCCAAATTATGGGGCAGCATAATACAATGATGTTTTAAGTTTAAGTAGACAAAATTAAGAGGGAATGAAGTGGTTTTAGGATTGACTGAGTTTAGAGCATACAAGTTCCAATAAGCCCTACCAACAAGCTAGTGAACTGTTTGATAAAAAGCTTTGGTAGACATGTATGAAAAATGTAGTAGCATAGACAAGGCAGTGGACTATTTGAAAAAAATCCTCAAATAAATGTGGTCTCATAGAATTCCATGACAAGCAAATGCAATTGACAGTTGCTCCTAGTTTTTAGTTATGCAATGTGAAGTAATTACATAACTCCTTAGGTTGACTTTGTAAAAACTATATTGTAATTGAATTTTTTTCATCTATCAACATCTAGTTGTTAGTTATGCAATGTGAAGTAATTCTTTGAGTTTGAAAGATGTGCAATTCAATGCAATCAATGATATAAATATAAACTATATAATATAACCATTATTTTTTATGCTATTGTACATTGATATTTAACCATTGCTCAAGATAAAATTTTCAAAGAGTTTAATCATGCACATGAGGAACAAATTAAATTTTGATTGTCAACTTCTATATATCAAATTATCCAATAATCAAGTGTATGTCCATATACAACAATGGCATCGATGCCAACTCAAACAAAGTTTTACAAAATGTGGCATATGCCATCTCAATATCTATTCAAAATTTACATGCCAAAATGCCTATCTCATCCTAAACTATTGGTGGATCATCAAAATGGAGCCTCTTTGAAGCACTCATTGGCTCTGAAGGTAGCTGCACAAGAAAAATTCAAACCACAATTGAGATTAGTTATACTATATAATTTAAAATCGAATAATTAACATCAAAATCAATATACATTGAATTTTAATTGAACTCTCAAATTGAAATCTTGATTACCTAAAATATATGTCTCTTCAAAGGGTCAGGAGTCCTAGAATATACCAAACCAAATTTTGAAATGCCAATCTATATATGTGAACAAAAACATAAAATTGATCCAAGTTAGCATACAATTATTGGTAATAGAAACATATTTACCAAACACAAAATAAAATAAAAACATACCTCTTTAGGTTGATCTTTTTCTTTATCTACTTCAGGTGTTTCGACACCTCCTCCTTGAGGTTTTTCAACACCTACTCCTTGAGGTGTTCCAATACCTACTCCTTCAGGCATTGTGTCACTTGTCAACAATGATGTATAGCTCATAATCGCCTATACATAAAAATGACAAGTACATATGAAACTACCAATCTATGTCGATGTATGTATAATAAATATAAGATCTTAAAAATCCTAATTCAATCCAATTTGAGTTCAATTACCTTCCCCTTATCTAAATTTGCGCCTCTATAGTCTGGACAAGGTTGCACCTCACTCGCACTAGGTATTCCTACAAGAAGAAAATAAGATAAACATATAAGTTATTATATAATGTCATTAATGACAATTCAAATGACAAGAAAGTATATAATAAAAAATGTAAACGAGTGAGTGCAAAAATATATGTACTGTGTGTGTGTCGAGGCCAAATGAAATGGTCCTAAGGGTGCTATCAGTCACCCGTGTGAAATACTCCTCAGACATCAATTGTTAAATAGACCATGTAAATAAATATTAGTACTTGATACTATCTCTTATTAATATTCATTTAAAAACAAATGCAAGTTATGAATTTACAACTTAAATCTTACCCATGTCACTATTCCAACATCCCCCTCTCTAGTAGGAGAGGACTCTATAGGGTGCGTTCCACTCCCCTGTGACTGATCTATAATGTCCACATCATGGAGGTCATAATCAAAAGTTTCCAAGGGATGCTCAACAGGTTGTACAAGAGGACCCAAGCATATCTGGTGGCACATAGTGCAAGTATGTGGCACACAAATATGTGGACCTGAGGAGGAGGATGCAACAACACTCGAGCCTTCACCAACATCACCAAAATGTGGCTGAGCTACTATAGAAGCATGCGAAACCAAATGACCACTCAAAGAGTGAATAGCCTGAATAGTTTGTGTGGCTGCATCCTGGATAATATCTGGATGATATATTGGAGGTGGCAGAGGAAGGAGGGGAGGGGGAACATATGGGTGCAAGACTACTCTAACTTCCCCTGGTCTATCCTGGGGCATACCTCCACCAACGCCCTGGAAGGGTTTAAGGTCAAAGTACTTGACATGATGCCCTAACACAAACTCAACATATAATTTTTTAAGATAGTAAAATGGTATATCATAATTGTTTTTCAGTGGTTTATCAGAAACCATACACCAACGATCCCAAAAATTATCTACAATGTCCCTATTCGTGCACCATTTTATAGAAAGTTTTTGTTTATTAACATTCACTGGCAAACCGATGCGGGGGTTAACAAATAAAGAGGCTATTTGGGCTTTGGTTATTTAGAGATATTTCACATCATCGTAAGACAATCCACATGCATAATATTCCCTCATGTCTTCTCATCATGAATGAAAGGCATTATGTTGGGTGGAGAGGGTTTATGTATTTTTTATTATTTCCTTCAATGTGTTTTTCATATCTCTCAATCGAGGGACTGTCTTATAAACTTCACAAATGCCCCTCAATTGCCCCAATTTTTCACCAATTAAGTCTTCAATTGGTGGTTGCGGAGGTGGTGGAGCGTTTGGCATTTGTGCATTTTCATTCTTAGCCATAATACCTGATTAAAGTTAAAAACTAATTAATCTAATTGAAATTACACAATATAAATGAAATTATTGTAAAAAAACCCTACTTTTTCACAAAAATCTATAACAAACTCTAGTTTTTGATAAAAATACATCAACAACACTAGTTTTTAATCAAAATCCATTTAAAAACATTAATTTTTAATAACAAATTCATTGTAAACTCTAGTTTTTAATAAAAATCAATAAAAAACCTACATTTGAATTTTTTTTCATAAAAACTACTTAAAATTATAAGAATCTAATTGAAACATTGATTAAAACATTAAAAAAACCAAAAACTTACCTTTCAAATCAGATATCTGGTGAAAACAAATATTTGATTTCGACGTCTCCTTGTGCACCCGCATTCAAAATGTGTGAAATGACTTTAACAGGCTGTTGTTTTTTATTTATATAGTTTGCTCAAATTAGATATCCGATTTGTAAAAATAGGTTTGGGCATTGCTTTGGAGCAATGTATTGACACCCGAGCCTAATAAAAGTTAACTCGGCATTTCCACATTTTTTAATCGATCCAAAACGTAATTTTTTTCCCATTGCCACTTTTTGGCCCATCATGATCCTGCACATACCCTAATATTAATATTAATATAATATATTTATATTATTTATTATAATATATTTTATTATTATAAAAAAATTATTTTATGGATTGTTGCAAGGGAATATTATATCATATTTATTATAATAAAAGTACAAATAAAGCTACAAGGATCTAGGAGCAATACATAGCTCTCTACCTATCTCTTCCTCACTTATTCTCTTTATCTCGATCTTTCCCCTTCTCTACCTCTCTCTCCGTCCCTCCCCCCTCTCTCTCTCACCTTCCCTCTCTACTTCTCTTTATCTCCACTTAAGCTCTCCCTCTCTACCTACCTTTGCCTCCATCCCTCCCAACCTACCTCTCTCTCTACCTACCTCTCCATCTATCCCTCCTTCCCCCTCTCTCTCTACCTCTCTCTCCCCTTACACCCTCTTTCTCCCTAATTACATCTCCCTCTATCCCTCCTATGTTACCTCTCTCTCTGCCTACCTCTTCCCCCCTTCCTCCTTCCCTCTCTCTCTATTCCTCCTACCCTACCTCTCTCTACCCACCTCTCTCAACCTCTCTCCACCTCTCACTCCCTCACACCCTCTCTCCCTTCTCTATATCTCTCCACCTACATCTCACTCCATCGCTTCATCCCTCTCTAATTATCTCTATCTCCCATCTCCATCTCTCTCTACCTAGTTCTCACTCCATCCCTGCCTTATGCCCCTCTTTCTCTCCCTTTAGATATCTCTAGATATATCTCTCTTCTCTCTCTCCTCTCTACCTCTCTCACACATTCCCTCTCTACTTCTCTCTATCTACACTCACCATCTCTCTCTACCTACCTCTCCTATCCCTCCCACCCTACCCCTCTCTCTCTCATTACCTACCTCTTCCTCCCTTTGTCCCTCATCCCCTCCCCCCTCTCTCTCTTCCCCTATCACTCTCTCTCTACCTCTCTCCCCTTCCCTCTCTACTCTATATATCCCCTCACCATCTCTCTCTACCTACCTCTCACTCTGTCCCTCCCACCTTACCTCTCTCTTCCCTTCCCTCTCTATTTATCTTTATTTTCCCTCATCATCCCTCTACCTACATCTCCCTCTATCCCTCCCACCTTACTTCTCTATTTCTCTACTCTTTATATGTTACATCTCCATATCTCTCTCTACCTACCTCTCCAAGCTATATCCCTCCCACCCTACCTCTCTATCTATACCTCTCCATCTCTTCCTCCTTCCTTCTTTACTTCTCTCTATCTCCCCTATCCCTTTGTCCCTCCCTCATTCCCCCTCTCCCCCTTTAGATATCTCTATATATCTCTCTTCTCTCTCTCCTCTCTACCTATCTCTCACTTTCCCTCTCTACTTCTCTCTATCTCCACTCACCCTATCTCTCTACCTACATCTCCCTCTATTCCTCCCACCTTACCTCTCTCTCATTACCTACATCTCCCTCCCTCTATCCCTTCTTCCCTTTCTCTCTCCCTCTCCCTCTCTCTCCTTCCCTCTCTACTTCTCTCTATCTCCCCTCACCCTCTATCTCTTTCCCTACCTCTCACTCTATCCCTCACACCTTTCCTCTTTATCTCTCCCCTTCCCTCTCTACTTCTCTCTATCACCCCTCATCCTCCCTCTATCCCTCCCACCTTACCTCTTTGTCTCTACTTCTCTCTATCTCTCATATCTATCTCTCTCTCTACCTACATCTCCCTATATCCCTTCCACCCTGTCGCTCGTTATCTCTACCTCTCCATCTGTCCCTCCTTCCTTCTCTACTTCTCACTATTGCCCCTATCCCTTTGTCCATCCCACCTTACCTCTCTCTCTACCCACCCATATATCTCTCCCTCCCTCCCTCCTTCCCTCCCTTCTCTCTATCTCCTCTCTCAAAAACATAATGTGAAATTGTAAGTGTATACAATATTCTACGCTGCACTATCTACAAAATTGAAGTATGAAACATTTTAGAGCCTATTTTAGGGTGTTGTATAAGAAGATATATCTTTATTTATTTTAACACATCTAGGATTTAGAATTTAGAATGGAGAGATATTAATTTTAATTTGGATTATCACTTAAGGGTTATATATAAGCATTCCATGTCACATCAACATATGTATGTACTTAGAAATAGACAAACATATTACATGGTCATTTGTTTCCTTTGATATTTGTTTGCAAGTCATTATTTATTGATCCACATAGGGGTTTGATTAATGAGAACATAGCAAGATCCTTAAAGTTGTTTGTAAACATTGTTGATCTTCTTATTGTAGGTCTAGACATCCAAACAATGTTGATTGGAGGTGCATAAATCCATGATCTTGTAGATCAATTTTATAATTAGAGGGTCGATTATTCGAGCTCAAGATCAATTATATGCTAAAATTTATATCCGAGTTAATTTTACACCATAGAATTGATTCACCAAATTTTTGAGAATAAATTTATTCAAGTTTCATCATTCTACTTCCAATACCTCTAAAAACATGCAATTCAAAATTATAATTTAAGAGTTATAATCAAAATGATGGACAACTATTTATTAAAGCTTAAAAAGATACATTTTGTTTCTTTACAATAATTGATTATTTTTAGAACGTTAAATTCCATATTGCCAAGTTGAAGAAGGTCGATTTTTTCCTGTCACAAATGACTTTTTATTCATTAATTTAACATCACCGACCTTCACAATTATTGAAAAAAATATCATTTTCAGTGCAAGTCCAAATGTTCCATAAAGCCATTTGCTTTAATCAATTTATTAAAAAAGGAAAAAAAAGCAACAAAGCTTTTTGACTCGCGATGACTTTAAAATATTTAGTTAAAGAATTTCAAACACATAACTAAAGTCTTCGAGACTTTTTGCATTAAGTTTAAAGAGTCTTAAAAAGGGAAACCTATTTATATTTTGTACACAAGCTGTCTGGAATATATAAGCAGTACCACATATTCTCTTACAAGTTACAACAAATACAAAACATTATCATAATCATAATCATGGAATACAGACATCTCTAATACATAATCATCCTCTGTCACGACGACTCTAATACTAGGCACAATTGAACCTGATCACATAATCATAACCATGGAATACAGACAACTACGATACATAATCACCCCCTGTCTAATACTACGTACAATTGAACCTGATCACATACATAAAGCCGCAAAACAATTTATAAGTTAAAAAATGCAGGTGATAACCAATGAAAACAATAGCCGAGAAAAGCATGGAGGGGAGATAATGAGGACCAATAATACAAGAACATAAAGGAGAGATGAAAGTCCCTGCGGCTTGGAGGCCTCCCAGAGCTACCATGGTGATGAGCAGTTGCTTGCTTCTCTCTTGGCACTTTCCGTCACAGGCATTAATGTCCACATGTGATGGAAAATAAGAATCTTGACAGATCTCTTTGGTCATCCAGTAACACAAACACCCTTCAACGACCAGTCGCAATATGATAGCGACGTAGTGTACATTAGACAAATCCTCTGGAATATCAAATAAAGAGCGCTTTCCACAATCAAATCTATGAATGGCCTCTGCGAGCAGATCTACCACAAATATAGAAGCAAAAATCCAGTAGGCTTTCTCAGGCATTAGACTGCCCAAGTTTCCTCCCAGGACAATTGCTCCTGTTGCCCCAATCATTGCATTTAGGACAGACGGAGTTAAGAAATTTGCAGCGTTCCACTTCTGATCCTCTGTAATATTGCTTATCAACTGCATACCATTTCCCGATTGGACCTCCATTAATGTGCTCAATTCCTCTCTTACTATGAAAATGGGCGTAAATCCTTCGAATACAATAATTGAGAGCGCAACAAATAAGAGTATTTTGGTTTGTCTTTGTGTGATATCCTGGTTATATAAAAGCAGGGTAACCAGGGCAATGCTCATGCCTACCTTGAGAAACACGACTCCTGCTCTGCCATGATCAGACGGTCGATGAAGCTTCTTAGTGTCTTGTGGTTGATTCGTTGTTGGAGGGAAATTTTCAATCCAGCTCCAGTAAGGACGTATGGAGTAGAAAATGACAGCCTCTGTGACAAGGATACTCCAGCACAGCCAAAATACAGGGGTAGACAGCAACATTCCATAACTTCCAAGGGTAAGCGCGACGACGCCCCAGTTAAATGCAGAAGCCAAATCAGTAAATCCCCGGATGTATTGGACGTAATGATCGTTTGCCTCTGGAGTCTGAGCAGAGGAAATAGCTGAATGCAAAAGATGTACAAATATAAGAATAGGCTAAAACCAAGTACTATCTAAATAAGAAAAATCATTAACTTTGTTGAAAATTTGATTATAATTTCCTTCCAGCTCACCTATTCCGGGATCACTTGAGCGAGATCTTACATTGTTTTGCCTTACTGTTATAATATGCTCCTTGACAGGTCTAACGGTAGCTTGCCTCATCGTTTTCACAGCTTCATTCATATTTACTCTAACAAGAGTTCCAGCAGAAAAGATAACTAAGAGTTTTAGCTGTGCCTTCAGAAATAAAAATTCCTCTTGATTTATAGGGATCATGAAAATAAAAAGATAAAGAAATTAACGAGAAGGATACATAGTTGGGGGGAAGAAGGAAAGCTCAGGAAGCAAAGGGGGCATTACCAGGCAGCAACGAGCATTACTTAGGACAAAATATCCAATTCAAAAAGCCCATTACCAGGCACCCACGAGCTTGACTTCTTGACCACTCCAAATCCAAACTTCACTGAAATTACTCACCGATAGGTAATTTCAGCGAAGTTTGGGATTCAAGGGACCATTGACCATTTAAAAACAATTGGGTTAAAATATCTGAAAGTGGGGGACAAAACACGCCTGCTAGAAGCATAGAGGAAGGTTAGAGGCAAGCCAAATGTCCCATTTTTAAGAAATTGTATATAAAATGTGTGGGGTGTAAGTGTGGAGGAGGGTAGAGGAAATAATGCATATTTTTTTTTTTTAATATAATGTTAATTAATTTTTTATAATTAAAGAGAAATATATATTTTTAAATTGTATAAGAAAAAAAATGATGTCTTTATGAATTGACAAAGGATAAGGTTTTATTAGATATTTGAGAAAACGTAATTTGTTAAAATTAATACATATATCTATATCTTAAGATCTATTGTTCTCTAAATTGGATAGATGCATCTTCTTTAGATATTATTATAATTGTGAAGATCTATTAAGGAGCCTTATATCTTTAAAAGATAAAGAAACATATAGCTATTTAGAATATAAAATCATATGTAAAATCACATGAGTGATAAGCCAAACTAGATTTGTAACTTTCCAATATTATGAATAGGCCAGTGATTCCAAAAGAATTTCACAAGAGGATCACATAAAACAACAAAATAAACACAATGGAAAAGCACTTGGTAGAGAGTGAGCTAATTGAATGGACTTGGTCATGACCTCTGTCAAATTCTATAATCTTGAAATAAGGGAAATCATAAATACTGAGAACCATTTTATATTACAAATCCAACCCTAATATGTAAATGACATGTTGGGTTTCCAAGTCAAGGAGTTGTTATGATTAAGGTGTCATTTACCTTGCAATCCTATGTATATGTTATGTATCTCTAGCTCTTGAAAAGTGTCCTTAGACACTTATATTATAATTGAGAAATAATTTATAAATAGTTTTACTTAGAACTTTAAATGGTATTAGTTGTTATCTCCATTTATGAAGATGGTAAAGATGACAACAATAGTTACAAAGCCAATTTTAGCAAATTTCTCAACTTAGGTTTTGAAATTGAGTAGTTGATCATCTTGCATATTGTTGGTGAGTCCCATAAGTGTTGGATGATGATTTTGGATGTCTACCTTAGGATATGGTCATTATGAAGGAGTTACAAGCCAAATATGTCATTTATTATTAGCATAGATGTTATTTTGTTATTCATGACTCATTGAGAGTTACATTCATTGGAGTAAAAAACTCTGATTGCAAAATTCAAGAATTTCTCCAAAAGAATGAAGCACAAAATTTAGTCAAGAAATTATCATAAAACGCTTGAATGTACAATAAACTCTCCTTGTATACATAAGACAAAGAAGAAGTAGGAAGGTGGAAAAGAAAGACTAACCAAGTCGAAGAGATCTGACACATGTAAAACACTTAGGACAACCATGAGTGAATATGTCATGTGTCTATGAGGTGAGAAAACTAACCATTAAGTGAAATTAAGCTAGTGTGAATAGGTCTATTAGGTCTAGAAACTATGTAAATGATAACTAAATGAATACAAACACTTTTCACACTAAAATCTTGCTTAAGTGATACTTGGGGAGAAAATCACTTAAAATATGAATCCTAAAACAAGGCTTGATGAGGCACTCATGTACAAAATAAATATCTCACTTCAGTGGAGAAAGGGAGAAAACCCCGTGGAAAAAAAATCCTCTCCAAAAAAAGAACTATATACAAAGGAAGGAGGACTCAAGGCACCCTGTGAAAAATTCCTCCACTTGAAGCAACTAGCACAACACAAGATAGTGAAAGGGAAAGATGAACCCAGAAAGACCTTTGAGAATCACTATGTACCTTCAGTATCTTATGTTTGGGTAAGTGCACCAAGTTGTAACACAAAAAAGGTGTCACTTTTGTTTTTTTACCCGAAATGACCATTTGGCGCTTGCCAAATGGCTTGGATGACTGAGCCTAAGGCTTGACATTTTAAAATGCAAATAATTTGGTGAACGCCAAATTTGACACTCACCAAATGAAGTGCATGATTTGGCGAGTGCCAAATTTGATGCTCGGCAAATGAAGTGCATCATTTGGCAAGCATCAAATTTGGTGCTAGCCAAATGAAGTTCATTATTTTGCGCTAGCCAAATGATGTTCATCATTTGACAAGAACCAAATTTGGTGTTAGCCAAGTGAAATTCACCATTTGGTGAGTGCCAAATTTGGTGCTATCCAGATGAAGTGCTCCATTTGGCTAGCGCCAAATGTGAAGCATGAATTTTTACAATGCATTTTTGTGAACTCTTTCTTTCTCTTTTTCTCTACCAGGGAAACTATATACATGAAATAAAAAATTAAGTATAAGTTGGCATTTAATTTATACTTTAAGCTCTATTTCATGTATATAGTTTCAAGATGTTTGAGAGTGGTTTTGATCTCTTGGAGTTATAATGCGAATTCTAGTTTTTGAAAGATTTTATAATTTTTTAGACCTAGTCAAATTTCAGTAATCAACATGTCAAATTTTAGTAATCAAGAGGTCAAATTTCATTAGTTAACAAGTTGTATAATCTTTCTCTCACTCTCTCCTTTCCTCTCTACTCTCACTCTCTCCTCTCCCTCCCTCTCTCTCTCTCCCTTCCTCCTTCTCTCGCCTCTCTCTATCTCACACCCCTCTATCTCCTCCCTACCTCTCCCTCCCTCTCAACCCTCTCCATCTCTCCTCTCTCTCTATCTCCTTTCATCTCTACTTATCTTTATCTCCCCTCCCCCTCTCTTTACCTACCTCTCCCTCCATCACTTTGTATCTCACCTATGTCTCCCTCCCTACCTCTTTCCCTCTCTACTGTCTATCTCTCCTCTCCCTCCCTCTACCTACATCACTCTCACTCTCTATCCCTCTCTTCCCCCTCTTTCTCTCTAACTCTCTCCTCTTTATCTCATAATTCTCTTTGCATTCCTCTCACTCTCTCATCTCTATCTCAACACTCTATCTCTCTCTCTCACACACAAACCTCTATATCCCTCCCTAACTCTCCCTCCCTCCCTGCTTCCCTCTCTACTTCTCTCTATCTCTCATCTCCCTCCCTCTCTCGATGTCACCCTCCCTCCCATTCTTTTTGTTTTTCCTCTTAGTCTCTCTCACTATTATCTCTCCCTCCCTCCCCCCTCTTTCTCTCTC